>CM018691.1:21331000-21931000 GCA_009363875.1 Mikania micrantha | reverse complement strand
ATCCGACCGAGACAGTCGTTTCACGGCACATTTTTGGAAATCCTTACACAAGGCACTCGGGACGAGATTGGATATGAGCACTACTTATCATCCACAGACGGATGGTCAGAGTGAACGAACCATCCAAACCCTAGAAGACATGCTTCGGGCCTGTGTGATTGACTTCGGTAACAGCTGGGAGACTCATCTACCTTTGGTGGAATTCTCTTACAATAACAGTTATCACACCAGCATCGGAGCTGCACCATTTGAGGCACTTTATGGACGTAAATGCAGATCACCACTTTGTTGGGCAGAAGTTGGTGAAAGTCAACTGACCGGACCTGAGCTCGTGCACGAAACAACTGAAAAGATCGTGCAGATACGTAACCGAATGGCAGCAGCTCGGGATCGACAGAAAAGCTACGCCGACAAAAGGCGCAAGCCTTTGGAATTCCAAATGGGAGATCGAGTACTTCTTAAAGTCTCGCCTTGGAAGGGAGTGATTCGATTTGGAAAGCGGGGAAAGCTAAACCCTCGCTATATCGGACCATTCGAGATCACTAAACGGATAGGCCCTGTGGCCTACGAACTACAGCTACCACATGAATTGAGTAGCGTACACAATGTGTTTCATGTTTCGAACCTTAAGAAATGCTTATCGGACGAGACGCTCGCAGTTCCTTTAGAGGAAATTCAGATTGATGAACAACTTCACTTCATTGAGGAACCGGTGGAAATCATGGATCGGGAAATCAAGAAGTTGAAACTCAGTAAAATACCAATTGTAAAAGTTCGTTGGAACTCACGGCGAGGACCGGAATACACCTGGGAGCGAGAGGACCAGATGAAACAGAAATACCCTCACCTATTCTCCAACCAGACTAACACCAGCAACACGAACTGAATTTCGGGACGAAATTCCTATTAACTGTGGGATGATGTGACACCTCACAAATTCCAGGTCAGCACTTATATTATTTTAATAATAATGTTTATTATTATTTCATACGTGGCACTAGAATAATTGTATTTAGTGTGACACGTGGCAGAACAGACCAAACACACCGATGGTTCAAGGAACAATCGCACAACTCTAACACGTGTCTTGAATAACGAACGTTGGTGAACGGATCAAACCACAGAACACTTTCACCTGCACATTAAGTTCCGGGGAACCTAAGTTAGTAGAACGATGTTCATATGACGAGAAACGATGCTCGTAATCGAAAAATACGCGAAGAATGGGTCAAAACATGAAAATGGGCCAAATTGGGCCGGATAAAGGGTCCAGGCGGTACGCCTGACCCGAGGATCCCTACCCAGGCGATACGCGCGGATGAGGAGGGACGCCTCACATCTGGCTGCCTCGCGCGTAACGCCTGGCCTTGGTGGTCAACGTCAGGCGATACGCCTGGCTACTCTGACACTTAAAAATCTTGTAAATCTCATGATTACCACACCATACTTCTTTTACCCAATACCATACGTAAACTCCTCTATTTAATGCCTCAAAAACGTCTGATTTCACTACTACAACACCATATCACACTCATTTGAAGTCTTGGAAGCCATGGTTGGGAGATTTGAAGCTTGTTCTTGAAGGTCTTGAAGGTTTGAAGCACAAAGGAGCTCCAAGAACACCACCCTTCATCCTTTCTCGTGATAGAAGCTAGCTTAGCCACATTTAGAAGCATTAGAAGGTAATTCTAGCATCTTTGTAGTCTAAAAACACCATTACACACACATGCAAGCTCACACACACACATACAAATGCATGAGCTTCACATACACGAATTTCTATCACTTTGAATCTGGGTTTGTTGATTTGAGTATGAATATTTATGATCTATGATGTTAATATGATGTATTTTTACATTTCATGAGGATGTTGTTATGATATAATGGTCATATTGATCAAAATGATGGTTCTAGCAACATGTATGTATGATATAGGTGGAGATTCATGATGTTTGATATTGAAATGTTATTGATATGATTTATGAGATTTAGAAGTGTTATGAATAGCAAGATATGTCAAAATGTGATTTTTACAAATTGTGGTAACTTTAATATCATGAAATGTTGAATTATGATGAAATGACTTAATGCATGTGATTATATCTATAAGTTATGTTCGAAATGATGTTTAGAAACTAAAAGGATGATTATTGATGTGTAAAATTGTTAAATCACAAAATATATGATTATTATGAATAGTACCATGAATAGTAACTTTATGTCACAAAGTCTATAAATGATGACATATTTGTTGTAATGAATATGATTTAACGGTTATCTTGAACTAGAATGATGATATTAAGATGAGATGGGTAGTTAGACTTGGTGACACATGCTTATTTTGTAACTTCCTGATTATAGAAACTTTTACACGCAAACTATGCTAAACCGGCTATGTGTAACTATGTGCTGTGTGATAACATGCTCATTTAGGATAAATATGCATGTTAGAATAATCGGAATATGATTTCTTGCATGATTTGCCTAATGTGGAAGCTATTCTGAAATAGAAACTTACTATAAAGTAAGTTTCCTCACAAAAATGACTACTGGTATCCGTACACTTCACACGACACAAAACCGCACGTTACACGAACATTTGATCCAAAACCGTCACCAACGGGTCGTTAGGTCAAACACGGTCAAACACGGTCAACGCGACCCACAAAACAACTTGGAGTTGTTGAACTCAAACACGGTCCCGTGAGACCCACATGTATGCAAACACAAACTTATGGTACCTATGTGATATAGGTAACCACTAGCCGGCGAGCTACACTGTTCTCGTGAAGAACACGCACTACTTAACTCAGGTGAGTTTACGGCCCCACTTTTACTCTTTAACTGTTTTGTTAAACTATTGGGGTGAGAATACAATGCAACTGTTTTAGATATATGACTGGTATGTTGTTAAAACCATTTTCGAGTGTAACTATTATCGCTTAAAGTCCTCACTTATCCTTACCGTTAGTTGTGTAAACAAACGAGTCGTAATTACGTAGTACTACTGGGTTTGACTAGCCCCACTCGGCACCAATGTTGACTGGAGGTCATAACGAGTGTAATTTCGATGTGAATTGCGAGTTCAGCGATGACTCGCGGAGGCAAACGGAAACAGTCTAGTTTCGGTAAGATGAACTGACACACTCCACGGATCGTAGTATCCAACAACTAAACTTAACATACCCAGTATATGTCTGTTTACTATTTCTGTCTGTCCAAACCTGTGAACTCACCAACTTTTTAGTTGACACTTTTCGCATGTATTCTCAGGTAATTAATGGAGCACACCCTAGGATGCGTACAAGGAAGCTTTAAGGAGTCTGGATTGCATATAGACTCTTGTCCTAGGCATTGTGTGCATTGGATGTGTTTTAAAACAATTTAAATTATGTAGTGTCTGTTAAACAATTTACTTTCCGCTGCAAACTTATTTACTTATAATGTTGAAACATTTTCCGCTGCATATTAAATGAAACTATGTTATTTTGCAAATCTGTGTGAATGTGAGACTCATATAGAGTTGTTCTATATGACCATGAGCTGTGATCCTGGCCACGTCACATCCACGTGGACTGACACCACGAGTGGGTATTTGGGGGTGTGACAGTTTCGATACGCGACAGGCGGCGCGGGGATTTGAATCCTGAATTCCTTCGCGTATCGCGAAGCATCTTTTTGGCCTCTCGTCGCGGTACGCGACGAGTGTCAGACGGAAAATCTTTATAAAACCAAGATGTAATCATTCTCTAGCCACTCTATTGCCTTAACTCGACCACCAGACTACTGAATCTCGTCTTCCTCACCAGTAAACCACCATTGACACCCCTGGAAGCCATTTTTACAGCAAGAAAAGCTTGGAGATTGAAGGTTGAAGCTTGAAGTCCCCATAAGAAAGCTTGAGCACCATCACATTCTTCTTGTTCTCGATCAAACCCACGAACCAGGAGGTCAAGGAGGCTGTTATTCATCATCTCAGTGTTTCTTGAAGCTCGTATGTCCTTCCTTGTAGCCTAAAAACACTCAAAAGCACCCATGCAATGCATTGTACCCACATGCAAGCACCTATAGTGCACATGCACGAGTTTATGATCTGGGTTTGCTAGTTTTAATATGATTCTCGATGATCTATGATGATTAGAATGCATTTCATGACGATCCATGATGATGTGAGTCATTAAAATTTGTGATTTGGTCATATAATGTTGAAAGATGGCCATGCATGTATGATCCATGATTTTTGGGATGATTTTGGATGTTTGTAGATGTTTATTGATCATATTAGAAGGTTAACTCATGGCTAGATTATGTTAAAATGATTAAAAACATGATTTTTATGAACCTTTCTATTAATATTAAGTTTTTAGTTACAAGTTGATGTTTTGGATGAAGTGTTGAACATGCAAGCATATAGTTATGTCATTTGGATGATATTATGATGATTAGGATACTTGAAATGTGATTTTGATGATGAATAAGTTCATTTTTAGCAATGTTACTATTTATAGTAACTTTTGTGGACCAAGTATTGCTAGATGATGAATTTGGTTATATGTACATGTTTAAATGATGTTAAATGGTTATTATGATGATTTATGACATGAAAATGGGTTTAGAAATGTTAGAATGGTTATTCCTATGAAAAACTACAAAGTTACTAATTATAGTAACTTTATTGTTATAAAAACCGACTTAGGAACGTTTTGTAAGATTTAAGCATGCTAAGTGGGTTACTATGTCTTAGTATGATGAATATTTGCTAAGTTAAATGGTTTCCGATATCACGTATGCTATAAATGGAAACTTTCCATTTTAGGAAACTTTTATGTGCAAATATGATGAAAGTGACTTATGTGACTTCGTATGATGATGTGTTAACATGATCACGTAGGACAAATGAGCATGCTAGAAATATAAAATCGTTACGCTTTGTGAACTTTCCATAAATGAAAACTTCCTATATATAGTAAGTTGTCCATAAACGCGACTTGCCCGTTTTGCACACGACAAGCACTTACACGATTGCTACACGATTCACAACCATTACACGGTTCACCAACGAGTCGTTGACTTGACACGGTCAACTTCGGTCAAACACGGTCATTGGGGACCAACACAGTCAAACACGGTCAATATGGACCAACACGAGAAAACATGGTCATTGTGGACCGACACAGACAAACATGAACAACCGAGGGTTGTTGAGCACAAACACGAGCACTAACATGAACACGAGCACAGTCGTTACACAAACTCACGTATAGCGTACGATATAGGTCGCCGGTGACCGACACGCCTTTCGACGCAGGAGCTTACGTTTGTTTATCACTATCTTCACTATGTTGAGTTTACGGCCCCTCTTTATTCTTTTCAAACGCTTTTAAATAGGGGGAGAATATTAGGTACATCGAGTCAAACATTTATGCTATGACAAACATTTTTGTGTATGCTGGTTTATTGGACAAACATTAAGTGTCGAACTCGTATTTAGCCCTCACAAAGTCTTACATTAATGTACGAACAACGTGGTTGATTTGAATGGATCCGTTTGGGAGTGACTAACCCCACAGGGCACAATATTGACTGAGTGTCATAACCCGTGAAATTCTGACCTAACTTATTGTGTGCACGAGACACAGTGGAGGCAAGGACAAACAAGTCTAGTTCGGTAGTGACGCACTGACATTTGGAGCCTAGGGCTCGGTACTAACATTATGATAAACAACATGACACATGTTTTCTTACTATTATGTACATATCAAAACCTATGAACTCACCAACCATTGTGTTGACACTTTTCAAACTTGTATTCTCCGGTAACTGACAAGGTTATGGATACTCAGGATTGCACGCTTAAGGAACGAGCATTAGGATCATTTTGCGTTTTTGTTTATCTTTTATAAACAATTTCATTTGATATATGTATTAAACAATGTTTGTCTAACAATTTAGATTCTGCTGTTCAAACAACTAATTTCCACTGCATGTATTTAACTTTAAGTATTTCCGCTGCAATATAAATTATTATTCTGCTGCAAACTATTTTGTTAAGTGTGTGTGTCGAACATTGTATTTGTAAACACATATAGAGGTGTTCTATATGACCTTGAGCTGTGATTCTGGCTACGTCACACCCACGTGGACTGACACCACGAGTGGGAATTTGGGGGTGTGACATCCTTGGTACGTGATTATTGGTACGTAAGTATTCAATTGATCATTTCATTTGATGATGCATGTTAAATGACGATCCGTGATTTTCATATAACGTGGTTCGTGATTATTGGTTAGTGATTACACATTTTGTCCTTGATTATGTGTGTTAAAATACGTTCTGTGTTTGTTATATAATCCGGTCCGTAATTATTGGTCTGTTGTGACAATCGTCAATTTTCAAGGTTGACTTATTAACACCGTTAGTGTATTTAACGCTGATTATGACGGAATTGTTAGCAAGTGTAATAATTAAATGTTTATTATCATTTAAAATTTAGCATTATATTCATATACATATTTAAACTGCATAGTCTTGCAATTTGGTAAATCTCGAATTAGGATACCACAGTTCGCTGAAGTATCCGAAACGAAGGTCGATGACTACTCATTATATAAATTTAATCAACATACCTAAGTTAACACGAAATAATAATTCATAAGTAATTAATTTGAATTAACAGATAAAAACCATAAAGTCACAATTTTACGCGTTAAGGTTCCAGACAACGGATAATATCCGTGGTTAGCCGAAAAAGACAGAAACAATATATAATATATCATTTAATATTATTATTAGATGCTAAAATTTAATTATTTTAGTAAGTTTTATTATTTTAGTTAGTTTTATTATTTTACTAATTATCAAAAAATAATCACCTATAAATAATTACTAAATTTATACCCGATACAAGATTTAACCACCATAATACCCAATATATACCAACTTTTACCTACGCTTACTAATAATAAGAGAAAATTAACATGCATGCATATGAGCTCGAAGGGATAAAGACAAAAAAAATACACATCGAACTTGGTCAAGATTCTTGATGACCTTACCAAGACCATGCATGTCACTATCTCCACTTTAACCCACAATCCCCTCTCTCTTATTGCCGTCCCCCTCCCTTTCCCCCTCATAATTCCATTTTCAAATTCTTTCGTCTCCATTCTTTCTCAAGCCCTTGGAAGTTTTGGTGAGTTTTGAAGCTTTGGTGCAAGAACAAAGGTGGAAAGGAGCTCAAGGAGGGAATCAAGGCTTGTTCTTTCTCACCATTTGTGTTACTCTTAATCATATTCAACTCCATTAAAGGTATAACACGCAAGCTATTTGTTTTTCATAAGTTTTACCTAGCTACACAAACAAACATACATTCTGCAACTTCTGGCAGAATGTTGTCACGACTTTAACGAGTCATAAAATGGTCATGATAGCTCCAAAATGAACAAACTCAGATTCCAAGACTAAGTTCATTGTGTTATATTTCTATGCACTACTTATTTAGCTTCTAACTCGACCAAATGATGCTCCAAACAGTCTTCACAAGATTAGTGCGTGGATTTGTACTCCCTGACTTTTGCAGCTGTTTTGACTTACTTAAGATCCGAATCATAAAACTTTTCTAAATGAAAGTTGTTCATAATATATTAAAATGGTAGACTGGAGAGTTTCATGATCTAACTCAAAGGTTTACTATGTCAAAAATAAATCCGAACTCACTGGACTGAATCTGCCAAAACATAAACTTTAAGGACCTATACTTGTGTGACTGTTTTGACCCATTTTCAAGCAAAATCACGAAATGTTTTCTAAATGAAAGTTGTTTGAAACACTTTAAAATAATAGACTGTAAAGTTTCATAATTTTATTCCAACGATTTCTATTTTTAAAGTTTATCCGAACAAGCCGGAAAGAATCTTTCCAAAAACAGTTTTATAAACTCTAACATTTCCACATATATATTAATTATTTCCACATATAAAAAATTGTATATATGTCATACACACACTTGAATGATGTGATATATGCATATACTTGTAAACATGTTATATATGTTGATATAATTAATGAGTTTTGAAGTTGCTAAGCAAAATGGTAATTCTTCCGAAATGTGTCGTTATAATGATGAAATTTTTATAAAATCCAACACTTAGTACTTTCAACGCATTATAACAAATATTTAAATATAAGCAAAAAAGCATAATTATTTTAAGAAAATCCCGAAACTTAAATTAACCAAATATACAAAAAGCACGACAATAATATCCGACAACACGAACCACATTAAGTACAAAAACTCAAAAGAAATCTATAATGTTGTAGGTACCTAATACGGTACTAGTCTGGACAACATCCCGATTTCTGTTTCCAACTCCGTTTTCAAGGTGAGTTACATAGCCCCCTTTTCTTTTACTTTTGCTTACAAAATCATAGGGGTTGGAACATGTTTAACTTTGAACTATTTTCTGCAATTCAAACTTGTATTTAAGTGGATTTGAGCTATATGTCCCAAACTACCATCTTAACTATACTTAACTCGTGCATTGATCATTAACTTGTGAAAGCCAAACTGTTGTGATGATGGATCTATTGAACTGACCACTCCACCCTTCCGGTGATCACACGGTACTTAACTATTTTGAGGGTAGTATGGAGTACTATGCCTAACTAGGTTAACAAAGGTTTGATCTGCGATAGTTACATGTGTATGTTTCCACATATTGCCTTATATCGCTATGTTATGTATGAATTGCAAAGCTTATCTTTTTTAATTGTTAACTTTTGGTGTCAAAACCTATGTTTCTCACCAACTATTTATAGTTGACCTTTGAATCTAAACATGTTTCAAGTACAAACTAGTGAAGCTATGAGGATCATGTAGGGCTTTTGGACATAGAATAAACTTTGAACTATGAACTATGAGCTTGTTTCTGTTATGTTTTGAACTACTTGTATGACACTTAATTTGGAATGTAATAATTATTAAACTTTAATAGTCGATCATGAGCTTTTAAACAATTGTCGTCACGCCCCGACGTTATTCCGCCGTCGGTTGGGGTGTGACATATGTGATTATCCATGTGGTCCTTGATTACACGTGTTAAAGGCCAGTCTGTAATTTATAAATGACGATGTGTAATTTTATATGGACGATAATGTCCCTTACCCTGATGACAAATAGCGCGTTTCTGTGGCTTCCTACGTTTAGCAAGTTAATTTCATTTGTACTTTAACCGTCCTTTATATATGTGTGTGTGTGTGTGTTAGCAGTTTGTAAAATCTGGGATTCTATCATTTGAATCAAATTCGTGTATTCTCTATTTTCTCTTAATGGTTCAGTCGAATTTCAATACTTCACACAAATCACGCTCAAAACAAAGTCGATTCTTGGGAAACCACTCTACAGTGGTATCAAAGCGTAGAGGGGAAAAAGGAACGCTTACGAAGGCAATCATCATACTGAAACTGCTCATGATTTTCATATCATTTCTGACTACGGTCGTGTTGATCAGGCAGTGATCCTGATCCGATTCTTGGACAATGAAGAATCACTAGGGGTCGATGTGGCCTTGCACATGGTGGTTCAGTGGTGGCTTTGTTCCAAGGGTTGGGTAGAAGGGGATCACAAGGGGACTCGCGGGATTGAAGCATATGTTCGTGTAGAAACAAAGGGGATGACGAAAAACTCCAGGTTCTTGGGTGATTTTCATCTAATCTAATCATTTCAGACACCCCAGATAACACCTGATTAAAATTTAATCATTTGATTCAACCCTTACCACATGATCCGATTTTAGCCATAAGTGGCTAGTTTGTGATTGCTTCCGAGCACTTGGGTTAGGTAGTAAAGCTTTGAGTGCTTTCCGTCAGTGATTTGGTTTTCTTGAATCGTTTGCTCATTGGAAGTTGTGGATTGTGTTACGTATATATATTAATAATTGTGTGAATGAGCAAATCTTACACATTTGTTTCATTTTTTATCACTTTAATCAAACCGGTTAACAAAATAATGTATATGTGATTTCCATTTAAGTTTAGCCAATTGTTTTGAATTTTTTAACTTAAGCTTAGAATTGATTACCTTTTTAATTGTTTTCAAATCAAAATCCAAGTTCGTTGCTTTTCAATAGTTTTTACAATCAAATCTCAAATTCAGGTTTACTTTTTTATTAGTAAATAAGTAATTAACTACAACTGATACTTTCCAGAGATTGTTAGATGAGACGACCTTATTTACCCGTATTACAGTCATAGATATTTAAGTCCGTATTATTAGATTATATTTTATTTACATACAACAACTCGATCAATAGTTTTATCATCTAATATAGGGAGAGAGAGAGAGAGAGAGGAAAGGAAGAAAGAGAAAGAAATGGTCTAATATATAAGCGGTCGTGGTGATGATAGTAGTGGTAGTGATTGTTACGGTGACAGTGATAGTGGTTGTAGCAGCAACAAGAGTGATGATATTGAGTTTTGACTTTTCCTTCTTTATAATCTAGTACATAGGGTTTCATTTGGCATTCGCAAATTGGACTATAGCCTATAGTTGCACAAAGCGGTTTTTTACATAAAACCGATTCGATTTCTAAACCGGTCTGGTTTGGGTAGTATAAGTGTGAAACCGGTTTGGGGTGAAAGCGGTTCGGTTTGAAAAACGGTTTGAGAGAAAGGGATGTCAAACCTATAGAAACCGGTTTAGGGGGGTTGAAACCGGTTTGAAGGGGTTGAAACCAGTTTAGAGGGGTTTGAAACCGATTTGAACCGGTTTGTAAACCGGTTTTAAAGGCAAAATCCCGAACCTATGCCAAACCGGTGGTTCGGACCGGTTTGACAAGAGCCGGTTTGACAATAACTGGTTTGAGATCCACTGATGACTGGTTTTTTTGTTCACCTTTACTACTAGAGGTGCTCAAACCGGTTTTTTTGCTCAAACCAGTTTGGGTGAAAACCAGTTTGGGAGATGGGGATGTCAAACCTATATGAACCGGTTTGGACCGGTTTGAAACCGGTTTGGGAGATGAGGATGTCAAACCGACGGTTCTGACCGGCTTGGAAACCGGTTTGGGTGAAACCGGTTTTAGAGGTGTCAACTACCGGTTTGGAAACCGAACCGGTTTTTTTGCAATGTCTATCTACTAGAGCCTGTACTAATTACTACATGAGACCATAATTTGCAGTGGGCCTAAAGGCTTTTTCCCTGTAGAGTTGGGCTAAACTAGAAAATCACAATCACGTTCACAAAATAATCACAAATCACAGTAACTTAGGCAACAAAATCTTACGATCAAATATCCATCCATGAGAATTACAAAACATAAAGTGAACTTTTTGTGATCAAGGTCTTATTTAAATTCATTTTGGCTTGAAATATCAAACAAAATTGTTCCTCTTATACATATTTTGTAATTCATATGGTGTATATGTTAGTTACTACTGACTAGGTTGATATCTCGTGTATTACACGGGTTAAATAAAATTAATAAGTATTCAATAATATAAATTTAATAATTGTAAATGATTTTTTGATTTAAAATATGTTCAACGTTACATAGAAAATAAAATAATAATATAGTATTTTAAAAAATTCCTTTTCCAAAGTTTGCTTTTTAAACATTTCATTTTAAAAAAGTTGATTTAAAAAAATTTCAATTTATAAAAAATTATAGGATGTTATCTATTATTACACAAGTTGATAAACAAAAAAATAAATACTTAATAATAATGACTTATAAATTATAAAAAAATGTTATAAGTTATAAATTGTTAGGATAATTTTCATATTTTATAATAATTTGATATTTCAAAAGTGTGCTTTTTAATATTAAAATGTTTTTTTATTATATTAAGAAATCTTTTTTTAATTATAAAAGGTATATATAATATAATTAGTATTTACTACTTTTATGTAATGTATATTTTTAATATTAAGAACTTTTTTTAATTGAAAGCGGTATAAAAATATATAATTATATAATTAGTGTTTAATAAAGTTGTGTATTTATTAGGAGAGAGAAGCGAGAAAAATAATGTGAAGATACTCTGAATTCAAAATAAAAAAATGGTGCAATAATACGATTTATTAAGTCAAAATAAATATTTTAAGAAAGCAGAAACTAGAAGTTTAAGCTCTATCACAATAGCATACCCACATTTTGGGTTGGGCTCGTTTAGGAATTAGAAGTAGCTTCTTAAATCTATATGTTAAAATCCCGACAAGCTCTCCTAATTATTTTGCAATCGTCTTTTTTAAATTTGTATAATCGAAATCGTGATGGGAACTGAAATAATACTTATACTTATTTTTTTAGAAAAAAGAGTTACTTAATTAAGTTTACATATACGTTATTTTGGATGAATACTAAAAAATTTAAAAATTGAAACCCTCTTTTCTTTTATCTCGTGGAAATACGAACAAGATGGGCTAATTCGAAATCATCTGGTAAAATAAGACACCTCCTCCACATTCAAACCTCTTTTTTTACAATTAGCAAGAACTTGTTTTATGCTTTCGGCCTGATTTTAGCCCTGACTCACCCTTCGTGGACAAACCTTGTAGAGGAACACTTAGGTTTTCGAGGCTAAAATGGGGGAGAAAACCTCCAATAAGTAGTTTAAATCCTTTTAACAATATGAGTGTTCTATATGTAACAAAAAATTTTAAATGTATTGTATTTTTATTATAATTTTATATATGAAATTTAGTTTGATTGTTTTTTTAACAAGACCCGACCCAACTTAAACATAAGAGAAAAAAATTATTATATAGCAATTCTCAAACAAGCCCAGGGATCACTGATTAGTCAAATGACTTCGTCCCGCTAGCCTATCATTTGTTGGTCGATCCGACCTGGTGGCTCATGCTTCTGGGATCGAATTGGTATTGATACCACAGCTCTCTTATTGAATTGATCATTAAATGAGCATTCTCAATATAATGCCTTGAAGAGGACTCAAACCTTCACGCTCTTTAGCACGAGATTTTGAGTCTCGCATGTCTACCATTTCACCACCCAGGCATCTTGAGTTTTTTATCCACGATAATCTCATTTATTTTAATGAAGAAGAGATCCACCTTATCTTATATTTAACATCTAGGATCTGACTTGTATTACAGATACTAATAGGAAATTAACGAACCACCTTCTTTGGCAGCGCACTAAAATCATTAGAGACAAAGAGAATACGGCAACTAAAAAGATCAATTTTTTTGTGTGAAGCATACTTGTCTCATCCATTTCAGGAAAGATTTTCCCTCTGCATGAAAAAAATTTCGGCATCCGCATATCCGCTAATGTTGTTTTGTTTCAAGAGTAAAATGCAAAACTTTAGGCAACTTGTAAGATAGATCGTCAAACATTTTACAATCCTATCATCGATCATATCCAGGTTTTATGTTTCACGTTCCTACCATCGATCATATGCAGGTTTTATGTGATGGTTTAATCCTGATTAATAGAAAGAGTTGCACCTGAGTTAGTGACCAAGAAGACGAAATTGGTTATGTGTGAGCGATCAAAAGAAAGATCGTATATGTGTGAAAGTCATTGGGTTCAAATTGTTTGGTTCAAAAGAGCAGGGGCGGACTTGGCCCCTTTTTTTGGGGGTCGATCGACTCCTATGATTTTTTATTTGAAAGTGTTATATGTACGATCTGATCTTAATCGACTCCCAAAAAATTTTGACACCAACCCCAATGAAATTCGGATGACAATGTTGAAGTCTAATTTAAAACCATTAGGAAAGCAAAATTAATAAAATTAATACTTAAATAACCCAATATGCATTATCTGTAACTTAAAAAGATTGAATATTTAACATAAATAGGAGCAACAACTCTAATGTTTTTTATTTACTTTAGTTTTTTCATTTTTTTGATAACCTGACCCGACCCAATTCTAATCGGCCCAAAAAATGAAATATTTAACGACATATAATAGCCTCAATAAAGTTCCGACCTTCATTAAAAAATTTCTGGGTCCGCCATTGTAAAAGGGACGTTACTACTTACGTAAAGAAATTCAATCAGATCCCCAAACTCATTAATTATCTTCTTTTGGCACAAGTTCGAGAAGAAAAGCATAAATTTAGTTCGGGAAACTTTACTTCTTGTGTAATTTTTCGCAGCTTTGATTAAAGGTCAAGATTGGAAGGAGAGGTTCCGGTGGTGCGATTGTCATGCGAGTAGCCAGGGAAGCTATTGATCTGGTAACAAGAGGAATGGTCGAGGCTAAAAAACTTTGATGACAATAGCATTTGTGTTTCAAATTCTACGAGATGATAAGTTGCTTCAAGTTGCTAATTGTGACACCTCTCAATTTCCAGGTCAGCAATTATTTTACTTAAATAATAATGTGTATTATCATTTCATACGTGGCACTAGAATAGTGGTATTTAGTGTAACACGTGGTACAGCAGTCCAAACACACCGATAATTCGAGGAATTATCGCACAATACTCGCACGTGTCTTGAATAACGAACGTTGGTGAATTTATCAAACCACAGTCCACATACACCACACTTAGGTTATTGGGAACCTAAAATAGGTAAAATGATGTTCATATGTCTCGAAACGATGACCGTAATCGAGAAATACGCGAAAACTGGGCCAAAACATGAAAATGGGCCAAATTGGGCCGGATCTAGGGTTCAGGCGGTACGCCTGACCCGAAACTCCCCACTCAGGCGATGCGCGCGGATGAGGAAGGAACGCCTCTCATCTGTCTGCCTCGCGCGTAATGCCTGGCTTCGGTGGTTATCGTCAGGCGATACGCTTGAAGGACAAAATCGCAGATTTTTCTTTTTAAACCCCGAAACTCATCATCACACTTACACACTCATTTTTACCAAGCATACACGCAACAACTTCGGCCATTCCGACTTCTCAGCCCTGAAACTCTTTGATTTGACCCTTGGGAAGCCATGGAAGACCTCCATTGAAGCTTGGAAGCTTGAGAACCACCAAGAACTTGAAGAAGAAGAAGGTTGTAGCTTGAACACCACCACTAGTCTCTTGTTTCTATCTAATCCATCGAATCCATGAGATTTAGAGGCTGATTTCTGCATCATCTCAAGGATTTGGAAGCATTAGAAGGTAGTTCTATACCCAAAACACACTTTCTTCACCTTTACACTCACATACATGACTTTAAACACACATGCAACCATCATGGATGCACATGCACGAATTTTAGTTCCGGGTTTGATGATGTTTACATGATATTTAATGATCTATGATGTTTAAATTAAGTTTTGTGATGATCCATGATGATGTGTATGGCTATGATGCATGGTTTGCTCATAAAGTGTTGAGGTCTTGACATACATGTATGATCTAAGGATATCTACATGATTTTTGATAGTGAAATGCTATGGTAAATGATATTTGAGATGTTATACATAGTTAAGAGTGTTGATTATGTCAAGAAATGGTCACTTGGTGATTATTGTCAAAAATAGTAACTTTAAGGTTATGAAATTGTGATTATGATGAAATGGCTTCATGTATGTGATTAGATCCAAGATTTTTTTAGAAACTAATGCAATGGTTATTTGGTGTATTAGAATGAGTAAAATTTTTAGAAGTATGTTATTCATGATTTTTACTATAATTGGAAACTTTTTGTTTTGAAATTGTTAAGAATAATGAATTTGGCAAAGGTTGTATATTTAACATGGTTAGTTGAAGTTGCTATGATAATAATAAGTGATTTTATGACTTGAAGGATGTGAAAAATGTGTTTTATCAAAAGATACTATAAATAGTAACTTTACTTTACAAATTTGTGAATAAGAACACGTTAGATATAACGATTATGATTAAATGACTATTTAAGACTAAGATGATGATATTAGGATGAGATTGGTATTTAGATTTAGTCACAATTGTATAATTATGCAACTTTCTAATTAGGATAACTTTTACGTGCAAACCATGCTAAATTAACTATGGGTGACTATGTGCTATTTGATAACATGCTCATTTAGGATAATTATGCATGTTAGAATAATCGGAATACGATTTATTGCTTGATTTGCCAAATATGGAAACTTTCTTAAAATAGAAACTTACTATAAATAGTAAGTTTCCTCACGAACATGATTATTGGTATCCGCACACTTCACACGACACTAAACCGCACTTTACACGAACACTTGATCCAAAACCGTCACCAACGGGTCGTTAGGTCAAACACGGTCAAACACTGTCAACGTGACCCACTTAACAACTTGGTGTTGTTAAATACGAACACGGTCCTGTGAGGCCCACATGTATGTAAACACGAACTTACAACACCTATATGATATAGGTAACTACTAGCCGACGAGCTACGCGATTCCTGTTGAGAACACGCATTACTTAACTCAGGTGAGTTTACGGCCCCACTTTTACTGTTACACTGTTTTACATAACTTTGGGGTGAGAATATTATGCAAATGTTTTAGATGTATGACTGGTATGTTGTGAAAACCATTTTCGAGTGTAACTATTATCGCTTAAAGTCCTCACTTATCCTTACCGTTAATTGTATCACAAACGAGTCGTAATTACGTAGTACTACTGGGTTTGACTAACCCCATTCGGCACCAATGTTGACTGGAGGTCATAACGAGTGTAATTTCGATGTGAATGCGGGTTCAGCGATGACTTGCGGAGGCAAACGGAAACAGTCTAGTTTCGGTAAGATGAACTGACACACTCCACGGATCGTAGTATCCATCAACTAAACTTAACATACCCAGTATATGTCTGTTTACTATTTCTGTCTGTCTAAACCTGTGAACTCACCAATTTTTTAGTTGACACTTTTCGCATGTATTCTCAGGTAACTGATGGAGCACACGCTAGGATGCGCTCAAGGATGTAGCTAGAGGAGTCTGACTGGCATATAGACTCACGTCCTAGGCTTGTGTGTGCATTTGTTGATTTTAAAACAATTTGATACAATGTAGTGTCTGTTAAACAAATTATTTTTCCGCTGCAACTATTTACTTTTAATGTTAAAACCTTTCCGCTGTTTACTTATGAGAACTGGTTTTATTTATGATTGTATGTGATTGTGAAACTCATATAGAGTCGTTATATATGACCATGAGCTGTGATCCTGGCCACGTCAAACCCACGTGGACTGACGCCACGTGTGGGAATTTGGGGGTGTGACACTAATCACAAACATACAAAGAATGTGTAAGAAGTGCTTTGTGTGCAGTATTTTGGAGCCGACAGAGTTCAAATGATATGACTCCAAACTATTAATACCGAGCTAGAAATGCTGAAAATGAAAAAAAATGAATCAATTGATGAATTTTTAGATAAAATTAGTGGGATTGCTACAAAGTATAATCTGAAAAAGTTGCACATGGGATTTGAGATTATCAAGTTATTAGGATAATTTAGTATTAGTTTAAGATTACTATTAGAGTAAACTATTTGCGTGGTTGATAAGTTTCTTTACTTTGAAAAAAAAATGATAGGTTTATGTATTTGTTTTTCAAGAGTCTTCATATTAATAATTTATGACTTTTTGGTTATAATTTCATTGGATTATTTGCTGTAATTCTCGACCAATTTTAGAACACTATGTGCATAGTTATTGCTGTGTAAACTCATCACAAAATCATATGACCTTATAAGTTATAACAATGCTATGACATGATGATCTCCATCTTATTATATTTTTTCTTTTTTTTTTTTAAATAAATGAAAAAAACATCATCCTTCTCTTTTTCACTTATTACGCCTTATTATTACACCTGGTTTTAAATACAATCATTAGCTAATACTTTGTATGCGGTCAAGTCCCCATCAAACTCACCATTATACGTAGAACCCGGTTTTGGAACCGAATTCAGGAACTGAACTGGAACTGGTGGGTAGGGGCGGTTCCAGATCTTCAGAAAAACTGGAACCGGAACCGAAAAAAGCGGAACCGGTTCCACCTTTACCCGGACAAACTAAAACCGGAACCAGTCAAAACCCAAACCGGAACCGGCCAAAAACCGGTTGGAACCGGTCTAAAACCGAAACAGGTTGTTGACTTTGTTGACCGGAACCAGTTTAAAAAAAAACGGTTTGCCACCCTCTAGTTATACGTAGACTAAAGATTATAGTTTTTTTTAATAATATTTCTTGAGAGAGCGAAAGAGAGCACAGAAATAATTTATCATTATAGGGCAATTTCCCCCCTTTCCGGCCCGACTTCCATCATACAGGCTGCCCAGCCCCACGGCCCACCCATGCTATAGTTATTTGACTTATTTCTGTAAATAAGCCCAATAAAAATGTACAACCCATTACAAATACTTAAATTCCTTCTGAGGTAGAGGGGAAAGAAAAATGTTTGGATGAAGAAAAAAATCTTAAAAGTAAATATTATTCTAGAATGTTCGGATGATGAAAAACCCTTAAAGTAAAATAAAATATTTCCAAATCGGTTCTGATTTTTAATCGACAGATTTAAGAACTGGTTCCGGTTAAGTTCGGGTTTTAATGTGTTTTGGCTGGTTAAAGGTGAAATCGGTTGGGTAATTATAGTTTTGGTAATGATTTTTTAAAGAAAACCGAAACCGCCTGTATCCGTTGGGCTATAATGCTTTTGGCAATTAAGGTTTGTATATATTTGGGATTATGCATGTGTATCAAACATGACCGTTTACACTAAGCGGAAAAAGTGGTCTTTATTAAGGCAATCTATATTGTGGCTAATAGTTCTTATTAATTAATTATTGAAAATATTTATCTTTCTTTTTTTTTTAACAGCAATGTTTTTACGTGTCACGTATGTTTTCTTAACCGGGCTCAACAGGCAGAGGTAAGACATACGCCCCTAAATGTGCGGGAACCCCGTGGAATAGGTAAACACTCGCCACCAATTGAGATCGAACCCTTGATAAACCTCAAGCTGATCTTTCACCCGGTGTCCTTCAAACTTACTCCCAGGTGAGTTCTAACCCCTGACCTACACTATAGAAGGTAAGAGCACTAACCTTTGGACTGAGTTTTTAGGATATTGAAAATATTTATCTAAAGACGGTTGTGACCTGTTCAATTTCATACATTTTATTTCACATTAAATTTACCTTCTACTTACTCTAATAAATGAGTATTTGTAGGAGACACTTATCGTTATCTGGTAAATTATAAAAGAAGTTTTTTCATCTCTCTCTCCTAATAGATATCAATATTTTTTAGTAATCATAATATATAATAAAATATTAAAAAAATAATTTTTTTTATTCTAGTATTTTACTAATTTATTTAAATTCAATAAATTATAAGAATATTTCAATTAAATCTTAACTTAAAATATAAATTTATAATTATTAAATATTTACTATTATTTTATATCAATAAATTATATTTTTTTAATCAATTAACCTGTGCAATACCTAGTTTTTAGGCTAGTGTCTTATATAAAATCATTATTTTCAGAAAATATACTGCTTTGATGTGTATTTCTATGTATTTTCAGTATAAATAAGTTGAAAAAAAGGTTTATATATTGCCAACTTTAATTATTATATATAAATCTTAATAGGTAATCCACGTTTTAGAGGAGTATTTGGTGCTGAAATAATAAAATGGGAACGGTAGGCACATGAGTGCAGAAAACGAGCAGCAGTAAATTGTTGTTACAAACAAGTCAATGCTAGATAATTGTGACCGATTTGCGGCCGAAATTATTGTTATCAATGTTGCCTAAATCTTGATGAAAACACAATTGAAGTATTAGAATTTTGAATATATAAACGAACATATGAATTTTTTTTATTACAAATTTTGTCTACAATCTTTTATATATAATAAAGGACTAACTTTGGGTGCCACATGGCACTTAGCTAGCCTTCTCTATGACACATGTCATTTTTTAAAAATCTATATATATTAGAGTATTTAAATATTTATTTTTGGTAACAGCTAATATGTCAACCTTTTAAAATATTTTATTTATTTTTTAAATACAAACTAAACAATCACTCAATCTTTTTGAATTTTTTCTTTAAAACTTTTAATCACAATAATTAAAATAATAATAGTATGTGTTATACCCTTAAAAATCTATATTACTATCCATTTCATCTTTACCAATTTTAAATTAAAATGGTATTAAAATTACTTTTAAATACATGGTATTCAAATTTTCAACATTACCGTTTCAATTAAAATTAAAAATATCCCCAAGGCTCATAATAATAATAATAATAATAATAATAATAATAATAATAATAATAATAATAATAATAATAATAATAATAATAATAATAATATTATTATTATTATTATTATTATTATTATTGTTTTCTATTATTATCAGCAAAAATATTAATTATTAGTATCGGGTAGAATTTAATTAATGTTGTAAATTTGGTATTTTTTTAATGTAATTTTAGAATAAAATTAGATGTTATTTTTGCTAACTTCTTCAAATTTCTAATTTTTAGGAATTTATTTACAGAGTTTCTTATTTGTCAATTAATTTTTATTTAATATACCTAAATATGGAAGTTTTCAATTTTCAATTAACAAATAAATATAAATTAGACACAAGTCACATTTCTAAAGTACCAACTAACGTTACTTTTCTGTTTTTCTCTTATATTAATATATATCTTACTTATTAAATAACAATTTTAAATACTAATTATATTATTTATGCTTCTTTTATATAAAAAAATTAATAAAAACCACACATTAAAAAACTAAATTACCATAAAATATATTTTTCTAAAAGTAGAAAATAAAAATAATTACAAACCGAAGTGTTTAAACAATCAGATATTTATAATAAAATGGCAATTTTACAAAAATAGCTTGAAAACGAAATGGTGAAAAAGATAACTCTTTAAAACATGAAAGTTGAAAAAATGATACTCTTTACTACTTAAGTTATTACTTAAACTATTTTCAGTCATCTTTATCTTAAAATATTGTGTTTAAAATTCTGAAATTTTATTAAGAAATATCTAATATTTTTAGTTCAATTCATGTAATAATAGCACTAGCCTATGTTTTTGTAAAAAAGAATGATTTTTTTTCGAAACGAATTTTTTAAAACAAAATATTAAATTGCAAACTTAAAAAATTTTAAAAATAAATTTATTATTTTGATATATTAAATATTAACTTATAGTTAATTTGTAACATACTTTATATAAATATATTTCATAGTTTAAAAATATTTATTATTAACTATTTAATACTTTTTGTTCAACCCGTATAATATACGGGTATTAGCCTAGTGGGTTTATATAACCCTACATTGCCAATTGTTCTGATTTTTCTAATTTTGGGTTTTTGAGATACACACCCTTGACTTCCAAATATTACGCACATGACTCTAAATATATAACTTTAATTTATTTATATACTTGAACTATTAACTTTTTCAATCTTGAGTTAAACATTTATGACTAACAATCATAGCCTAGTTTTCTAGTACTGCTTGTATTAGACCATGGGGTATGTCCCATGGTTGGAACCACTCCACCTAAGCCATGTAGGCATTCATCACAACCACCCACTCAACCACTTGTGGTGGAAATGCTCATTGATTGGTGTTCCAAGCCCAAGTCACTGACGCCCAAGTCACCCACTCAACCATTTGAAACGGTCGAGCAGCGTGGCTGTGGCCACGCCCAAGTCATCCACGCCCCAAGGGGGCGGTGTTCCACGCCCAACCCAGCCCCACACACGCCCCGTTCACTTGGCACACCGCATGGTCTTATAACACTTGCATTGTTTTTTTTTTGAACTGCGGTATGCTCACGTGTTTCCTACCTCGTGTGGACGATTGTCTAAAGTCAAACTCCTCCAACCATTGTGATAACCCATACCCCCGATACGCAGGAACCCCGTAGAATGAGTAAACCTTTGACCCTCATCGGAATCGAACCTGTGATAAACCTCAAGCAGACTCTTCACCTAGTATCCTTCAATCTTGCATTCAAATGGATTCGAACGCCCGATCTACGCAGTGAAAAGTGAGAGCCCTAACCATTAGGCTGCTTTTTTAGGAATATAACACTTGAATTGTTGCGTATTAATTTTTTGTGTGTTTTTTATTTGGTAGTGTTAATCTTAATTAATTCAGATGAATTATTATTGATTATTTAATATAGTCAGTACATTCTGCCATAGCTTAGTAAACGATATAACAAATTGTATAGCTTTTGCATAACCCATGCTCAACATTAGTCAATTAATCAAATTATGCTATGTTATGCAGCTAATTGATTGCTTATTTTAACAATGAATTAAGAAGTGGCAACTGTATTTGAACATTTGAGTGGTAATTAATATTCTTACATGTAGCATTATTCGATCTGTGACTGATTCTGGTTTTTTTTTTATTTTTTATTTTTTTTTTAACTCAAAGACAAACCATCATGAAACGCATTTAATACTGTTCCAAAATGGAATTAATCCATCTGGGATGATATGCATGCTTTAATATTTTATGCAAAATTTTATAAAATGAATATGCTTATAATGTTCAACATGATAATGCCTATTAAACTTGCAGCTATAATAGTTTTATGAAAAGTATGTTGTTGTAAAATGGTGATGATATAATACATTAGTGATATGTGATAATGAGTCAACATGATGATATAGTATACATGTTGGTCCATAGGCTAGAACCATAAGGTAAGTGATGATACAACTGTAAACACTTACATGTTGGTTCAAAGACACTTTCATTTTGTTATCTGTTTAATTGGCTTGATTTATGTTTATGGTTATTTGCAATGAGATTGAATGTTATTTCAAACATGTTTTTTCAATGCCAAGAATGAACTCGGAGTTTGAAAACTACATCTTTACTTAATAAAAGAGTAGCTAGAGTGACACGTTTCACTCTATGTTTAACTTTAGTTAATTTTTTTCGCATCTCTCTTTTATTAATTAAAGGACATATGTCACTATCTGGTTCATACTTAGCTTTATTTTTTTGTTTCTCTCTCGTATTAAAATAATAACAAATTTTAATATAAATTTAGATAATAGTATATGTTTAATGTTAAAAGAAATATTTTAAATTTATCATTTAGACTATTCAATCATCTAATAATTTTTAGATTTTTATTAATTAGCATTTTATTTTTTTTTCTTTATACAACCTGTGTGATACACGAGTTTCTAACCTAGTTAGATTATAAATTACCACCTCAAGATCTCTCAAGTTTTCAACTTTAAGATCTCTCAAGTTTAAGTTCTTAAACATATTAATATTACAAAATCACATCATGAATCAGTATAAAAGCAATTACAATATGTACGAGAAATAGGTAAAGGCAACACGCATCCTTTCAACATTAGTTCATATTCGCTTAAAAAAATCTAGTCATTTGAAAAATGATCGAACAAAATTGATTTCCTTATCTTCATATGTGCCTTCAAAATATCTTTCTTTCTTATCCATGGTGTGTTTGTGTCAATTGTGTGATAACCACATTCTTGAGAAGAGAAACATTTTGTTATTTTTTATCATCGAGACTTCATTTACACATTGTATCCTCATTTGCTTCGTATTGACAATTATCCATCAAATTTTCTAATCTTGTGTTGCCGAAAGATTCAATGTTGTGATGCTTTCCAAATCGATCTTAAAACAATATAATATCGACAAATTAATGAAGATAACCCCTTTTCGACTCATATTTTATACTTTTAATAAATATAATATCCAGAAATGAAAATGTTAACTCATATTAAACATGTTTAAAAAACATATTATGTAATTTTATACTTTTTTAAATAATAAAAATTAGAACGTTAGGGTTCATCATTTTATTTTTGTTACATATATAATATAAAACTGTTATACTTAAATCATCAAGTCAAGTGTTAAACAAGTCATTTTTTTGTTTTATATATATGCATTAACTATGTTTGCCTAACTTGTTAAACACAATAAGACATGTTTTGTCAGCTCTAATTTTATGCTTGGGGTATTATTCAAGATATATACAAAATCGAGTAAATATCGAATAAAAATATATTTTTGTCTAAGAATAGTAATAACTAATAGGAGTTTGACACGTGTCATGATAATTTAAGTATACTATCTTATTTTTTGTACTAGATTATTATTTTTTATGTACTATATTCTTTTTTTTTATACTAGATATTTGTATTTTTTGTAGTGTAGTTTTTTTTTTTGCTTTGTATTTTTTGCCTAATAATAGTAAGAAGCAATTAAAATTTGACATGTAACATGTTAAAAATATAAATATAACCTAAATTGTAGGTAATACATGCTAATATAAATTTGAATTATATGTTTTAACCTAAATTGTAGGTAATACATGCTAATATAAATTTGAGTGAATAATTTTTTTTTTTAAAAAAATGACTGATGTGAATAAGTAATTATTAATTATTAGTTTTTTTTTCTTTTTCAGATATTAGTTAAAATTAATAGTTATTGATTCAAATAAGTCATTTTTAAAAAAAAAATTATTAACACAAACTTATATCAACATGTATTACCTACTATTCAAGTTAAAAACATAGAATTTAAACACAAAATTAACTTAAATTACTTAATTAGGACAAAAAAATTTGAGTGACTTGATTGGAACAAAATGAAAAGTTGGTTACATTTCTACAAAGTTATCCCTTTTTATTTATTTGTACTGAATTTTTATTTCTGTACTGGATTTTTATTTTTATACTAGATATTTTTTGCTAGTTTTTTGGTTTTTTGTACTGTATTTTTTTTTTTGTAATATATTTTGTTTTTTTTTTTGTAATATTTTTTTGTACCAATTTTTTATTTTTATATTTTTAACATGTTATATGCCAACTTCAATTGTTTCTTACTATTGTTAGGCAAAAATATATTTAAACCCCTGTATATAATATATTGTATCCAACATAATTCAAATTATATAAAAACATATATACATCTTAAATTTTAAATTAAAAAAAAACGTTTTATAACTATAGTTCCTTGCTTTCTTTATCATGGTTTGAAAACACAGGAAATTCAGATTAGCAGTCATAAATACATAATGACTATATAATTTAATGATACTCATATCAACAAGTGTTCGCAACTTATTCCTCCTGTAAACTGGGCCCATACCCTTCGTTTCGTGTAGGTGTCCAAATTGGTTTTCTCAACAAGAGTAAAAAACCGGGTATAATTCTTAGGGATTTAGCTGAGTTTGAAACCAATTTTTGGAGAGGAAATTAAAATTGTCGTCTAATTCGGTTTTGATTTTTTTACAGGTTGTTATTGGTTTGAACAAGACGGTTTCAATTAGGGGTGTAAACAAACCAAACAAACATGAACATACCCTCGTTCTTGTTTGTTTCTTTTAAAGTGTTCACGAACGGTTCAAGAACAGTAACCGAACAAAAAACTTTTTCGTGTTCGTTCATTAAGGAATTTAACTTGTTTACGAACATAAATGAACACATGTTATTTAAACAATAAAAATCGGCATTATTAATCTCAAGCATTTAATATAAATAATTTATGTAAATATAAAGTTAAATATTGTAGTATTAAGCTTAAAATAGTTTAAATATTATGGTATAAAACTTAAAATAAAAAATTAAGAATAAACTAACACTTTTAATAAATAAATATAATAAATTAACATAACAAAACATAAACAAACACCTAATCGAACGTTTATGGACATAAATGAACGAACATGACCTATGTTCATTTTCGTTCATTTATTAAACGAATAAACATAAACGAACTTCCAGCCCAAGAACGGCTCGGGGGAGGGGCAAACCCAACCTCCGTTCCGGGCCCATTTTTTTAGGAGGTACAATTTTTTTTGATGTATACTTAATTATATATATAGATTCATTTAAATTAGAACCAATAAGTTGAAGAGAACTAAAATGAACTATTTATAAACATATGATTTAATAGTTACAAAAAGTAATTCCTTTTAAAAGTTACTTTCATGCCCTTTAAACTATGGGTGTTCATTGGTTTGATTTAATCGGTTTTCAATTTTTTCCTGTATCCGAAAACCGAACCGAATTCGGGGAGTGGTTCGGCTGGGTTTTGTTTAATACCGAATAAACTGATTAAAACCAAATAAACATGTTACGAACTGAATCCAACCAAATAAACCTGTTAAAACCGAATTAATCGAATTCTACCTTATATAGTATTAATAAAATAACAAATTTAATCTGAATTAGGTTTAATCGGTGAACTGAATAAACCAAACAAACTAAATTCAAAAAAAATTTTGAAACCGATAACCAAAATTCATAATTCGAATACGATCAGGAAACTAATTCAGAATTCAGATGTGGTTAGAAACCGAACCGAAAACCGAATTCAAAATTTGATTTTTCCGTTACGAATACGGTTTAAGTTTCAATTTTTTTAAACACCTCTGCTTTGATATATGTATTCACTAGGGGCCTTTTCTTAAAGGCCTGTCGCGGGTAGAGGTGTACAAAAAAACCGGACCCGGAACCGACAACCCGAACCGGAACTGGAACCGGTCATACCCGAACCGGTGGGTACGAACGGGTACGGTTTTTCAGACAAATTAGAACCGGAAAACCGGAACTGGTTCCACCTGAACCCGGCCAAAACCCGAACCGGAACCGGCCAAAACCCGAACCGGAACCGGTCAAAAACCGGTTGGAACCGGTTAAAACCCGGAACTGGAACCGGAACCGGAACCGGGTATTGACTTTGTTGACTGGAACTGGAACCGATTGGAACCGGAACCGATTCCAAAAAAACCCGATTTGTACACCTCTAGTCGCGGGCACCTCAATTCTCAGGGTCGCCCCAGTTCCTGCCGAATGGTTAGCGAACTGTTTACTGAACATTTGATTTGTTTACAGCCTAGTTTCAATCCTAACCGGTTCTTGCTAAACTGCAATTCGTTTTTTATTCCTACGATCTTGGCTTGAGAAAAGTGATCTTTGAAACTGATATCGGCTAAAAAGTAACAGATCGAACTGGTTCAAGTTCTGGTTCGGGTTGGTTTACCGGTTTTAATCCGGAATTGGGCTTTTTTTTTAGACCTGTATTTATGTCGTTTTCAAAACAAAACGAATGTCGGGCTGGCCAGCTATTCTAGTACGGACGATAATCAATTAAACTTGTTGAGTCTACATCGTCATCTTGTTTATATTCATAGATTTTTGCGAAGGGATCTGAACATGACAAACACACATTTGTCATGCAACTTTTGAACTTGAACCACTTTTGCAAAAGTCGGCCGAGTACTCGCTCCAAGGAGTTATTTCGAGGCCGAGTTGTTCCTGAGTATTACCCGAGTACTCCCGTCTAGGGCTGAGTACTGCCCAATTACACGCTCCAAAGAGTTGTTCCGACCTGGGAGCGCCTAGTAACTTTTGCAACCTTGACTTGAACCGCTCTAGGTCATCAATTAGCAGTCTAAAACTGGAGTGAATCACAAATTGAAAAGTGCTTATAACTTTGAAATAGAAAAGTTTATAAAAAGTAACTTCCAAAATCAAAGCACAAATAGTTAGGGTTGTTTGACAAATAACCCTTTAATGGATAACTGGTGTGAGTAATTCAATATCTAGCATGTGGTTTTAACTTAATTATCTATCTATTATAATAAATCAAAGTTTTTTTTTACACATGGCACATTGTTAGAGCACTCCACCTTTAAATTCCCGCATATCTCTCCTATTAAATACATCTCATATTAAATAATAATATTAAATATGTTTTTATACATTTTTTTAAATTAAAATAAATTAATACATTAAAAATATATTAACATTAAAAAACACATTTTTTAAAAAGCAATTTATTATAGAATATACAATTTTTAAAAACAATATTTTTAAAACAAAATGTTTAATGAAACAAATATTGAAAAAATTAGTGTTTAAAAAATAATATAATTATTTTCATTGATAATCAACCCGTGTTGTGTATTAACCTAGTTAAGAATATAGAAGAGTTGTTGATCGATTCACATGTGTTGTTAAGAGTTACCAAACAACCCTATATATGATAGATTAAGGGTAGTCTTTTGACTAAATCATTAATAGGTGTCAAATGAAAGGTCATGGATTAAAATCTCTCCTAAGACGAAATAGAGATACTTGAGAGGTTAGGGGTTTTCCGGTGCGGTTTCCTTCTGGGATGGTGATGGGGTCTCAACGGAGGTCATGGTAACTAGACCTTGGTGACATGGCTTGAAAATCAATGGTTCATATGTTGAGATCAAATGCCGTTCAAAAAAAATAACAACCTCTTAATTAGTAATCTATTAGTGCTTCAAACACTCTTTACTAATAAAATTACGTTATAAACACAATGCTTTTAAGTTTTAGTTAAGCTATATTTTTTTGAATGAAAAAAAATACTGAATGTGGCTCTCGAATGGCTCACGATGATGCTAGCGTGAGAAGGGTACCATCATTGTAAGTTTAAGTATAAGAAAGTAACTAGACCTTGGTGACATGGCCTGTAAACAGTGAGTTCACAGGATTGAGACCTTCGCCGTTCAAAAAAAAAGTATAAGAAGCCGGTAATTAATACATGTAGTAACGCCGGTTAAAATGTGAACACAGATAGAGACTATGATGTTAGATCGTTATCACTTCCATTTTACACACTACAAGAATCAAAGAATCAAAGTGTGTCCCAACAAAATCTATAGCGACGACAAAAGTCGTAGGTTAAACTGGTGTAGTTGGTGTAGTGACATTACACACTCTTTAGTCTTTACTCAAGGTAAACTCTCCTTCATCTGCTTGTCATCTTTTCAATTCGTGGATTTCAGAGTTAATTTTTCAAACTCATACTTCCCACCGCCCACACTTTCTTCTACCGATTCACACTTCAACATAAACTTTAGTTTAAAAAAAAAAGAAAAAAGAACTTTATTAAATTGATTCGGGTTGAAAATAATTGGTACGGATCTCAACCTTCCACGTCTAAATGGCATGTGTTTAATTAACTTATATCTTGTATTGGGGATTCATTGCATAGAGATTTAGATTTTAGAATTTAGAGCATCGTTGAAGGCTACTTTATACACTGCTCTAAAAAAACCCAAAAATAGCATCAGACCTATTGAATTGAAATGGGTAATATATGAAGATGTTTGCTTTTCAAAGTTGCTTCAAAGGGTACTGGAAAAAAACCCGACTAATTAATATCAAACCGAGTTAAAAAGTTAACAGCTAAAATGAGTATATTGTTTAAAGTATGTTTTATGTCAAATTGAATATATGTAAATAGTTTAAAGATGTAATATGTCAAAGTAGGAACCTTTGTAATTGTGGTTAGGGTTGTATAAACCCAACTATGGTTGTTTATAAACGTTTGAACATATCAATCAGGAAGTCAGTAACATACGTATTTTGTTCTTTGTTCTTGTGATTCTTGGTTTTGATTTCTTGATTATGGTTGCAAGATGATCTCCTGTGGTTTACATAATATCGATTCCATGATTGAGTTTTGTACAAACAAACACTAGTTGCAATGATTCACTATTGCACAAAATAAACAACGACATGTCATCATATATAGCACACACAACATATATATATATATGTCACTTAAGCCAATATCGCATTGGTTAATGGCCTATAGCCAACCATCACGAATTATACAAACAAAGACTTTAGTATTTCATTCTCTTATTGATTTTGGATTTCATAGTAACCCTTCGCAATGCATAAATATTTAATTTTAACACAGGAAACACTATAGTAGTATAGTCTAGGTCTTTGACAGACATATTGTAGTATTCCAGGCCAAAAATAGTTAATTAAAACAAGTTAAGATAATAGTTATTTAAAACAAGTTAAGATTGGGTGCTGACGTGTAAACAATAATAACTATGACATTGTTGATGGTTAATTATAAAATGATCCAAATAGTGACATTCATTCCAACACAATATTGTTTACACATATACAATGGCTAAACTAGTCACGTGCATGTTGGCACCAACATTAGTAACCAATTCCTAAGTGTCAACTTACGTTATTATGAAATTTAGGGTAAATAGTTAAATATTAGCAAATCACTGGACTATCTTGACAATATACTCCTATACTAATAAAGTAGGTTAATCCCGTGTGTTACACGAATTGAATAAATTAAATGTTATATACTTTATAATAAAAAAGTAATACCTATAAAAACATATGTATTACATTAGTTGAATAAACACGTCTATTATACAAATTGAATAATATACAATGTAATTTATTAATAACACGTACAACTGATAAAATATATCATTATAAATGTGATAATTATAAATTTTGTTAAGCTAATTTTTAAAAGATGTTTTTAATTGTGTAGTAATGTTTCTATGTAGATGATAAATATTAACTTTATTAAAATATAAATTGTCATTTAAATAATTTTTTATATTGGTTCAATTAAATTGAATTACAATTAATATTAAAACATATTAAAAGTTAATAATTAAAACTTAGATTTTTAAAGAAAATTAATTAATATAATAATTGGTCAAATTTATTAATTATTAATATTAATATTTTAAATTTAAGGCGTGAAAATGTAGTAAAACATGCTTTATTACATGATAAGTGACAACTAAAAAACTTTATTTATTATTTAAGATATATATGCAAATAAAGAGACATATTTCATTTAGTGGTATGATTTCGTATTGTTTTCACGTCTCTCTCCTATTAAACAAGAGGATACATATCGAATTCTGATGACTCGTCACTCTTATTTTCCTTATTTTTCTATACTATAAAATAAAAATATGAAATAATAATGATACTAAAACATACATTTCAAAATATTTTATAAAAATAATATTAAAAGTATTTATTTTGAATTTAAAATTTTATATATAATCAATTAAATTGTTTTATTGTTTTATAATCCCTAAATTAACAATACTAACTACTATTTATTTTTTGTTCAACTTGTATAAGACACTTGTTTTTTATAGTCAATTAAATGTCTATTTGTTTTATAATTTTTAAATTATCACTAGTAAGTATTATTTAATTTCTTTTCTTTATTTAACACGTCTAATACACATAAATATACATATACATCTAGAATAAAATAAGTATTTAATAATAATTATTTATGATTTATTAGATAGTACTTCATAAATTAATAATATTGAAAATGTAAAAAGCGAAAAATATAATCTTGAAAGCTAAAATTATCTCGCACATTACGACACGAGTTACCTAAGACATGAGTGCAGTACATCGGTTGAATTAAAAAAACATTTCTTAATGTACATTTTGTAACTATTAAATAATAGTTTTGGATAATAACCAATATACATAATAAAAGGAAAAAGAAAAATGAAAAACAATTGTTGAAGAGTTAGAATCATGACGTGTGACTATGGGTTGGATATTTATTAAAAAGTAATAGCTTAGAAGCTCGTCTCTTAATTATACAAGTAGAATAAAATTAAAAATACTTTTGATAAAAATTAAATTCATTTAGTTAGTGATATCTTTCCATAATCAAATTTTATTTTAAATATTTAAAAATATATTCTTTAATATTGTTATTATTTAATCAGAGAGAGACAAATAGACAATATAACAAAGTTTTAGGACACATGAAGACAATATAACAAAGTTTTAAGAAGTTATAATTTGTAGATTTTAAAAAAGGTTTTTTTTAACTTTTTGATGTAATAAGTTAAAAACTAATCCAATTTTTTTTAAAAGCTAATTCAAACAACTTATTAACTTATTGACTATTTAAATATCAAAAGCTAATTCAAACACTTTTTTAAAAACTCATAATTTATTAAGAATTTTTGATAAAAAAAATTAAAGTTAAAAGAAACAATCTCAAACATATCCTAAACGTGTGTGAGTATATAGGTGGCGCATGTATTCAAATTGATTTAATGATTGATGCATTTAAAGACTCAAGGATGTGTTATGTATCTTTCATATTGAGGGTATATTCGTTCATTTAGTTACTAGTTTATAGCCCGTGTGTTACACGGATTTAATATAAAATATTGGAATAGTTAGTAATAAAAATTTATAAATTATAAATAACATTTTTATATTAAGTGTTTAAAATACGTATTAATAAGTACTATAAGTAATAAAACAATGATCAAAAACTTTATTTTTAAAAGAAATTAATTTTCTAAAATTTAATACTAAAATATTTAATTTAATTTGTTTATAAAAAAAATATTTTTTAATATCTATGTGATATTTTTGTAATTATTAAAATTTAATAACATAATTTAAAAATATGTTAAACATACAAGACCGAAAATATAACTTTTATTATCAACTCTATAAGTTTTGGTTTATATATCATTTTCTAATGAAAACATGTTTAATATAAAAACAAATATTTTATAAACTTTTGTAAAGTATGTTTTTAATAAAATGATTTAATTTTCAACTTATTGAAAACTATTTTTTAATTTGTAAGAGATAAATAATATCATTAGTTATTAGTTATTATTTGATATATTTATTTAATAGAATGAATAATATAATTATTGAATAAATGAGAGAATTAAATGAAAGCATAAAAATTTGACAAGTGGCAATATTGTGTTAAAATGTGACAAGTGGCAAATGAACATATTTGTTTATTATAATAGTAAGATATGAGATTTTAAAGCTAGTAAATGTTTGGTGCAGTATTATTATTACATACCATGAAACATGTACGCTTTGAATGCAGTGTTATAATGTGTTTATATAGAGTGTTAAAACTAATTTGTGACAATACTAGAACTAGTTTAGACACATCGTTAAAGATAACGTACAATGTGTCTAAAAACGTGTTTTTCTAATGTAATAATATATCATTTAACAAGTTAAAGTTATATATATGAAAAGTTTTTACTTTAACGTGTACATAATGTATTCAAAAAATATTAAAAGTAGAATAGTTATTTTAATTCAAAAGTTCAGTGGTTTACATCTCATTCCTTTTTTATTTCACTAATCATTTTATTGACATCTTAAAAACACTTCATACAGGAATTTGACATCTTAAAAACACTTCAAACAGGAATTTTTGTCATTTTTGTGTGTAAATTTTTTAGTGCGTACTTAATTATATATTTCATCAATAAAGTTTTTAGTGTCCATTTTTTTTGTGGCTTTAACGACAACACTTAAGATGAGATTTTAATCGCCTCCTCAGATTTGAAATTTTGGAGCATACATCTAAACCCTAGATGAACCTTATAACTAGATAGATCCTTGCCTATGTCTTAACAAATAAGTTTCAGCCTATATTCAAACCCAAAATCACTCATAAAGATCAATCAAAAAGATGACCATTAGGTTAGAAGTATTTACTATGTTTTAATTAGTTCATTTAGTATATTAATTGAGCTTTTACTGCATTACAAAAATCGTCTATTGCACATATTAGATAAAGAACGAGGGCATCCGGGAAAGGTTGGGGGTAACACGTATCTCAGACAACGTAAGGGAAGGAAGGTTGAGATGGTTTAATTTGGACATGTGAAGAGAAGAAACTCGTTGCCTCATTGGCGTCGGTACGAAGAGTAGAGAACCTCATTGTGGAGGGGAAGGGGTGCAGAGGTCGACCAAGGATGACGTGAGATGAACAAATTCAACACGATTTGTTAGAGTTGCATCTCTCTGAGGACATGTGTCACAACCCCGAGCCGGCGGGGTTGGATCGAAGTCCCCGTCGGGCGGAAGGTTCTCGGGGCGCGATATCGTGAGTGATAATCATGATGATCAGATTGTTTACATAGCATCAATGTTAAGAATAACTAAAGCACAATCAAACATTAACATATGATTACAAAGTTAAATTACAATATCAATGTCCAATAATTTAACTCGGTAAACCTAACAAAAGAATCATATGTTTCCTATCTTGTATCTGTACAAGATATCAAAAGTGATTCGTATCCATAGCAAAATATGTGCTGCTCCAAAAGTCTACTAGGTCTGCTAACTGGCATCCTAGTATGCAACCAAAAGCTTAAGCCTATTCCTGCGCGTCACCTGAGAAAGCATGTAAGAAAACAAAGTCAACACAAAGGTTGGTGAGTTCATAAAGTTTATAAGTTTTTTTTAAAAAAAATAGCTTTAACAAACCTCTTTTGTAACAACCTTAATCTCATTAACATCACATGTAATATCCAATTCGGTATGTATATATAGGGCATATGTAGGGTCGAACTTACCGCCCGCCCAGCCACCGTCCCACCACATACTAAATCACATATGACATTGTTGTTAATGATAATTAAGCATTTTACCTACAAATCAACCCATTCCTCATCATAGCTTTAGTTTAGAGTTTCAAAGTTTACAAGTCTATAGCATTTGTATGTATTAGCTTCAATAATAGTTTAACAAGCATCGTGTTTAACAGTTTATGATATTGGCCCAAAAGCATTCATGCGTCCCCTCGGTAACAACCTTAATCTCAGTAACATCACATGTAATATCCAATTTGGTATGCTTATACATAGGGCATATGTAGGGTCGAACTTACCGCCCGTCCAGCCACCGTCCCACCACATACTAAATCACATATGACATTGTTGTTAATGATAATTAAGCATTTTACCTACCATCCCTTTCGTTTATAGCTTTAGTATTTCATTAGGTTTACAACATGAGTGGAAAATGAAGAATCACTGTATGGCAAGCACTGAGAGGCCTTCAGTCTACTCCTCAAAATCCCAACTAAGTAGAACACCTGTTTGGCAAGCACTGAGAGGCCAAACGACTGAATCTACAATAGTCATAGCTACAAGAACACCCCCTGGCAAGCACTGAGTGGCCAGTTGGTCCATTCTAAATAGCCAATAGCTTTAGCATTATGTTTAAGTTAATCGCATGAGTGGACATTAAGGAATCACTGTATGGCAAGCACTGAGAGGCCATCAGTCTACTCCTTAAGTCATGACTATGAAGGTCACCCTATGGCAAGCACTGAGAGGCCAATGGTCAGCTCCTTCAAGTCTCAACTACGAAGAACACCCCTTGGCAAGCACTGAGAGGCCAATTTGGTATGTTCTACCATAGTTGATGGTTTAGCATTCAACTAGTTTCACAACCGGTAAGGCAAGCACTGAGAGACCCGAGCGTTGTCTTAGCATTCAAAGCATATAAGCATATAAGTGTTTAAAGCATCCGTAGTTTTAAACAATGAGTATGTATGTATATAGCCTCATCATAGAATCATAAGCTTGTAGCATCAATTTGTAGCTTTAGCATATGGTGTTAGCATGTAGCATTAGCATTTAGTATTTACATGTAGCATTAGCATCTAATGTTAGCATATAGCATTAGCATTTAGTGTTAGCATATAGCATTAGCATTTAGTGTTAGCATATAGCATTAGCATTTAGTGTTAGCATGTAACATTAGCATTTAGTGTTAGTATGTAGCCTTAGCATCTAGTATTAGCATATAGCATTCGCATCTAGTCTAAGTGTTCAAGCTTTAGCATCGAGTATGTAGTTTAAGCATATAGTTTATAGCATAAGCATTTAGCATCTAGTTTCAAGCTTCTAGTTTGTAGTATAAGTATCAATTTTATAGCTTCTCAAAGTATATTAGTTTCCAAGCATAAGCATCAATATGAGCATCATGTTTAAGTTTAAAAGCATTAAATAACCTTTCAATAGTTTATTAAAATGTTTAACATGCTTCTCAGTCCCGAAGTAAAACAAGTAAGTTTGAAAAGGGACAAATGAACTCACCTTGTGTCCGTAGCGGTTGACTAAGTAAAATAAGAATGCACGCTCTCTTTGTTTGTACTTGTTATGATGTTCATGCTCCTGTATTGATTTCATAATGTTGTAGTTTATAAGTATACATTTATAAGGGTTTGTTGCGCGTGTAAGTGTTAGTGTTAGCCCTAAAGTTGGCTAACACTCGTGAGTCTTGTTCGTTATTCGGCCCAAATTCACTTCTTTGTGAAATGATGTGTTGAATTTTCATCATTGTTCGAGTCTTCATACTTGCTTGTTAATCACAACTTATCATTTGTATATAAAGCTTTTAACCCTTTATGTAATTTGTTTGAAACTTGGTTATTCCTTTATAATAACCAAAATGCCTATTTCATAAACGTGTTTGTTCATTGTTTTCATCATTTCTAGCGTTCATTCATTCATTTATCAATTATTTTAAATCCATGGGGCCGGATAACTTATTGGGCCCTTTCATGATAATATTGGGCCTACAAACTAGGTGTGTGTGTCGGTTATGTGTATTGGGCCTATCTATTATAATGGGCCACCATGGATTCATAACCAACCCACAAGAGATAAAACAAAGTGCACAAGTTTCACTCGAGTGGGCCAAGGTTACTTGGGTCAAATATAGTGGGTCCTTGGGCCGTTGATGACTTGTGGGCTTAAGCCATGTATTCGTGGGCCATTAACATATGTGTGGGCCAAAGAGCAAAGGATTGGGCCAAAGGGTAGCCCTTGGGCCGTTGGTTTTATGTTGGGCCAAATTACATCATCATGGCCTTCTACATCCTTTGGGCCGATATTCCTGGGCCGAAATTAGTTGGGCCTGTGCACTTTGGGCCTAAGAAATCAACATGTTTTAATACAATGTATTGGTTCAACGAATCAATGTGGGTCGAATGTGGGTTGTCAACCCAAACCAGCGAACCTTTTAGTATGAGGAAAGCTAGGTTCGACAATAAGGGTTGGTCTTAAGGTTCGCACAAGGTCATGGGTTCGCCTAGAATTAGAAGGTTCGGCCGAATACAAAACAAAAGGGTTCGCTGCATGAAGTTGGTTCGGCGACTGCATGGATTTGTGAGTAGGTTCGGCTGGATTCACAGTCATGCAAGGTTCGGCTTCAACTGGGAAGGTTCGGGGCAAGGGGAGACTCAACAGGGTTCGGCAGATGAGGAGTAAGGTTTGTCATGATCTCACTGGTTCGGCACTAATAGGTTCGTTTCTGGTTTCGTGGCTCAAGTGAGTAGGGTTCGCCCTCATTTAGATTCATCAGTCGTGCATGGGGTTTGGTGCTGCAAGGTTCGCTTGATGTCGTGACAGCAAGGTTCCCTGAACTTGTGGGTTCGTGTCACATGACGTGTTGGTTCGGTGCACATGTGACTCAAAAAGGTACGTGGATCACACACCAGGGTTCGGCCGTAGCCGTGGCTCACGAACCCTGGTTCAAGCATCATCACTTCCATTGTATTCATCATCACCAGACCAGGTTTTCGCGCTATGGAAGGATTGTTAGGGTTTCTAGGCTCGAAAAGTGATGCTAGAGACCGGTTAGGTGCTAGGCTCGAACCACAACCATGAAAACCCTAATTTTTTGTAACTTTTCTTGATCATTGTAACACCCCGCCTCGTTTTACCAGCAATATTTTCTGCTTTGCCAAATTATAGCTCACGGCTTTGCTTTTGGTCGCCGGGTGAAAACTTCCCAAGGAGTCACCCATCCTGGATTGATGTCACTTGAGCACGCTTAACTGTGGAGTTCTCCTCTCATCCACTACCATTAAGCCCCAAAACGCGTTGTTTACATAAGAGGCGAGTTATTACATATGAACCAAGGATCTCTCCTGTCCACGGCCGATGTGGGATTTGCCTAAGGTGTCACATACACCCCCCCTTGGGACTCATCGTCCTCGATGACGTTTGCCCCGCTAGCCTCTCTGGCGTGTAGGATATGCCTAAGGTGTCCTCCAGACACCCCCCGGGACTCATCGCCCCGGATGAGGTTTGCCCCACATCCCGAACGGCACAGGAGTGGCTCTGATACCATTCTGTAACACCTCGCCTCATTTTACCAGCAATATTGTCCGCTTTGCCAAATTATAGCTCACGGCTTTGCTTTTGGTCGCCCTGGTGAAAACTTCCCACGGGGTCACCCATCCTGGATTGATGTCACCTGAGCACGCTTAACTGTGGAGTTCTCCTCTCATCCACTACCATTAAGCCCCAAAACGCGTTGTTGGTATAAGAGGCGAGTTATTACATATGAACCATGGATCTCTCCTGTCCACGGCCGATGTGGGATTTGCCTAAGGTGTCACAATCATTACCTCGGTTTTTAGTGGTTAAAACTTCAGATCCCTTGTACTTCTAGGTAGAGCTTGTCAAGAGCTAAGCGTGGGTTCAAGAATCACCCAAATCCATGAAGAAATGAGCAAGATATGAGAGATTCAAGTTAAAAATAGTGATGGTATTTTAGAGAGAGAGAGATGAACGGGTTAGGGTTAGAGAGAGAGAGATGAAAGCATTAAATGAGGTTAGATGGCCTCATTTGGTGTTTAAATACCCCGAGGGTATTCGGGTTCGTTTCGGTTGCTCGGTTCGAATTTTCGTCGCGTATTCGGATCGTTACGCGCGTTCTTCGTAAATTTAATTAAAAAGAGTTTATTTTAAACTACGTGGATGGTATTTATTTCAAATAGTTATTTTAAATTTCGTTTAATTAAATTGTTTATCGAATTTGTGACACCCCGTAATTTCCAGGTCGGCACCATTTTTATTTAAATGTTTATTTAAATGCTTTGTGTACACGTGGCACTAGAATTAGATTAATTTAGTGTGACACATGGCACGACAGTACGAACACTGACACACAACAAGATAATTCGTGGAATTATCGGCAAACAACACACACGTGTCAAAGCACACGAACGTTGGTGAACGTCAAGCACATTGTGTAGCACAACACTCGAAACCTCACGAAACACTCACACTTTGAACTTGGAAGTTCAAACGGGGCCAAACGATAGTTCGGAAGCGTGAAAACGACGACGAACGGGTCAAAACCATTGAAAAAGGGCTTATTGGGCTCTCCAGGAGCCCACCGCGGTACGCGGTGGCCCAACAAGAGGCCCATCGTGATACCCGACCAACATCGCGGAGTGTTGATGTAACAACCGGTTTTTAATAATGAAATGTATTGTGAATAATCGTTGATTGAACGATTGTGGTGATTGTGATTTAAAAATATGTAAGAATTACGTTATTAATGGCAAGAGCACATGTGATCGTTCTAGAGATCCATGATGATTTATCAATTTTGGTTATTACAAGTTGATATTATGTGAAAAATGATGAATGTGGGCGAAAACCGTGCGCGAAACGGAGTTACGGATTGTCCGGAATCGCGAAACGAAGTTTAAAATCAAAAAAATTCGAAAAATCACCTGGGGCGGTACGCCCCACGCCAAGCTTTGGGCTGGGGCGGTACGCCCCATGACCTATGTCGGTTAAAATTGTTTTAAAAGATCAGATCGCATCGGAAACGTATTTTTATTCTTCTTTTCGACCTGTTTGCCCTCCAGACGAAGATCCATCCATTTCTAAGCCTAAAACCTTCAATTTAAAGGTTTCTAATCATCCAGATCGCGCATAGGATCGTGTCTTCAAGTCCCGATCGTTGTTTTAACCGTAGAAATCCGTCAGATCAGGTAACGGTTTGTTTTATCCTACTAGTTTAATATTATGTGGATTAAATCTAGTTTTGATTGTAATACTATGATTATGGGTATTGATTATTGCCTAGTTGATAACTAGGGATTGTTAGAAACGAAGAAATTGTTGTTTTGATGGTGAAATCTTCATTTTGAAGCCGGGATATTGTCCGGTTGTTATGAAACCCATATCATGGTATGATAACTAGTAGGATGGGTAAATTGTGGTTTTGAAATATATATGGATTATGATCCATGGATTAAACGATGATTACGATGAAATGAATTGATGTTAAAATTATTAATAATTATGATCTTAAAAATAAAAATTGAATAATAAAAATAATTAAAGATCGTAACTAATATAATGAACATCAATTATTTGATAAATTTCCTGGGAAGGCATGAAATATGATTAATTGGGATAATTGACTAAAACTTGCTAAACGTAGTAAGATAGAGTCAGTTATGTGATGAATTGACTTTGAGGAAGTCAAATCAGTCAAGTGTATTGAACTTGATTGTATGTGCTATATGTGTTGAAACTAGTTGTATATATGTATTTTGCAACTAGGTGGTGGTAGTGGAAGTCAAACCACTAGTCATAGAGCAGGAAAGGAGCCTGCAGTTGCTAATCCCTTATCTGATTAAGGTAAGTAATCCCACAACTATGACATCACATAATAAATATTGAATTTGTTGTTGAATGAATTATATGATAAATATGGCATTGGTAATAGGGAAATGTTGAACAATAAAAGTTCAACAACCTATGATAAATCCAACACCTTGGTAAATAATAGTGTGGGAATTCTATGATGGAAGTACCGGTGGGTGAACATCATAGTAATTTAATTGATTTATATATGACTCCACAATGGTGGATAGCCAGAGGTGCTGGCAATTGTCTAGATGGAAGTACCGGTGGGTGAACATCTTAGACTTAATAAATATGACTCCACAATGGTGGATAGCCAGAGGTGCTGGCAATTGTCTTAGATGGAAGTACCGGTGGGTGAACATCTTAAGACTTGAATTATATATGACTCCACAATGGTGGATAGCCAGAGGTGCTGGCAATTGTCTTAGATGGAAGTACCGGTGGGTGAACATCTTAAGACTTGAATTATTTATGACTCCACAATGGTGGATAGCCAGAGATGCTGGCAATTGGCTATGGTGGAAGCACGGGAATGTGAACCCCATAGTGTAATATTGATTAAACTATTGTGAGCAATAGTCGATGATTGGTAATGTGATATTTTATATTGTGAGAGTCAATTCGAATAGAAATGACTCAGTTTGAATGTTGATTGTGAAAAATGTATTTTTACATTTTATTGTTGAGAAACCATTGGGGTTTACTTACTTAGTTCTTATGAACTAATGGGAATTATTGTGTGATGTTTGTAGGTCAAAAATGACGTACACGGCTGTAAGGATCGAGGTGGACTGGGAATCGAACAGATAAACCTTGTTGCAAACATTTGAAATTTTGGTTTAAACTTACTTATGTAAATAAGTATTGTAAAATGTGTGACACGTTTGCGTTTGCATTAAACTTTGTTTAATATTATTAAATAAAGAGGGTCAGACAAGGTTTAAAAATGAAAAATTTGCTGGGACCAAGTCTGATATTATTTAAAAATATTGTATAGTAACCGGGGTTTACAGTTGACTCCCGAAATCCGCCGCGGTACGCGGAGAATCTTTTGACCCCTCTCCGCGGTACGCGACGAGGCCAGCACGCAAAATCTTTATAAAACCAAGACACCATCATCACTAGCCACCCTATTTCGCACAAATCGACTTCCAAGCACTCAATATCGTCTTCCTCACCAGAAACACCATTTTTACTCTGCTAAAAGCCATTATCAAGCTTGTGAAAGCTTGAGGTGAAGATTGGGAGCTTGAAGAACGACGTTGGAAGCTCGACACCATCACCACCTCTACATCCCTGCGCGAACCTGCTGTCCAAGAAACCCACAAGTTGTTCATCATCATCTCTGTACTTCCTGGAGTCTTAGAAGGTAGTCTCTACACTTCTTGTGGCTTAAAACCCCCATTGCACCCACATGCAAGACCTTATACCCACATGCATGCATATATAAAGCACATGCACGAATTTCTCTTCTGGGTTTGTTAGTTTAGATGTGATTCTTGATGATCCATGATGTTTAGATGGTGATTTATGATGATCCATGTTGTTGTGTAAAGGTGGAAAGCATGATTTAGTCTTATAATGGTGAAAAACCCACATGCATGTATGATCCATGGCATGTGGAATGATTTTCAGTATATAGATATGTTTCTCGATGATATTGGAGGATGGTTTCATGTTTAGATGATGTTAGAATGGTTAAAACTATGAGTTTTATGAATCTTTCTATTATTAGAAACTTTTTATTGTCAAAACATTGTTATGGATGAAATGGTGAACATGCATGTATTTGGAATTGCTCTTAGGATGATAATATGATGATTGAAATACTTGGAATGTGATTTTGATGATGTTTATGGTCATATTCTAGCACGGTCACTTACACGAACTCACGTACGGTATACGATATAGGTTGCCGGTGACCGACGCACTACTTGAGGAGCTTACGCATACTTACGTTCACTTCACTAAGGTGAGTTTACGGCCTCTCTTTACTCTTTATCAAACGCTTTTAAATAGGGGGAGAATACTAGTTGCATCGAGTCAAACATTACTGCTATTACAAACATTTTTTTGTATGCTGGTTTATTGGACAAACATTAAGTGTTGAACTCGTAACAAGCCCTCACAAAGTCTTACCGTTAATGTACGAACAACGTGGTAGGTTTGAATGGATCCATTAGGGAATGACTAACCCCACGGGGCACTATGTTGACTAGATGTCATAACCCGTGCAAACTCTGACCTAACTTGCTATGCATACGAGGCATAGCGGAGGCAAGGACAAACAAGTCTAGTTCGGTAGTGACGCACTGACACTTTGGGCCTAGGGCTCGGTACTTACATTTGATAAACAGCATGACACACTTTATTACTATATGTATATCAAAACCTGTGAACTCACCAACCATTGTGTTGACACTTTTTAAACTTGTATTCTCAGGTAACTGACAGGATGATGGACATCCAGGAATGCACATTTAAGGAACCAAGCATAGGAACATTCATGCATTTCTGCTTATGTTTAACTTTTGAAAACAATTACATTCGGTTTATGTATTCAAACATATTTATTTCCGCTGTATAACAATCATTTTCCGCTGCTATGATTTGAAATTGTTATTCCGCTGCAAACTATTTTATGAGTGTATGTGTCAAACTTTGGATTTGTAAACACATATAGAGGTGTTCTATATGACCTTGAGCTGTGATTCTGGACACGTCACACCCACGTGGACTGACACCACGAGTGGGAATTTGGGGTGTGACAGACTGGTATCAGAGCCTTGGTTATAGAGAACTAGGTTTGCATGTAGTAAACTTGGACTATAGCCGTTGCTCAACTTTAGACACTACACATAGAACCTTGCACATTGATGATATTATTGCCCATATTGAATTATAGTTTACTAACTTGAGACTTACAGGGATGGCCAACAACGAAGACACTAACAGGAGCTCGAGCAGACGCTCGGCGACTGATGACTTGACTGAGAGCCGCCGACGAGTCCACAACATAGTGGCTCAAGTGGACGCTGAGATGGATAGGCGAGCTAGGGACGCAGCACGAGCCCGACACTGGGGATGGCTACCCACTATGATCCAGGAATGGATCATCGGGGAGAGGGTACCTCCATACCGGTTCCCTGGCGATACCATTCCAGGCCGTCGATTACCACCACTCGGGGTACCGCTAGAGCAGGCCTTCGCGGCCCACGTTGCTTGCACTCGACGAGAGATTTGGAGGAGTGGCGAGCTGTCCGATGAGGTTCGAGTTCTTCGCTAGAAGAACGATCGCCTGGAAAGGCGAAACGATCGACTGGAGGAGCGAAACGATCGATTGGAGGAGCAGGTGGAGACCCTTCGTCTCCAGGTATCCCAGCTGATGAGTCAGCATGGGCAGATGGTGGACATCATGTAGGAGCATGATGGACGTATTACGGAAAACCGAGTCGCCAACGAGGAGACTCAGGCGATGGTACAGGCTAGCGACGCCATGCTCAATGCATGGGCCGCACAGTTTATTGAAACACAACACGTCTTTCGAGGATGCGTCATGGTGTTGGCGGATCACGAACTCGAAATCGACTTGATGCCGGTGACTCTCGGAAGCTTTGATGTAGTCGTTGGAATGGATTGGTTATCCGCTAACCAAGCCGAGATTGTATGCAGCGAGAAAATCGTACGAGTGACGTTGCAGAACGGTGAACAGATCTCGATTCAGGGGGAAAGACGGGGAGTACCACTGAACATCATGTCATGCATGAAGGCGAACAAATATCTACAAAAGGGATACACTGCCATACTAGCCCTTATCGCAGAGCAACCGAAGAAAGAAAGGAAGATTGAGGACATTGCTGTAGTCCGCGATTTTCCTGAAGTGTTTCCCGAGGATCTACCTGGACTACCTCCGAAACGACAAGTCGAGTTTCAGATAGACCTCACACCAGGAGCAGCACCGATTGCTAAAGCTCCATACCAACTCGCACCAACAGAAATGCAAGAACTATCTAACCAGTTGCAGGAACTGTTAGACAAAGGATTTATCAGGCCGAGCTTCTCACCTTGGGGAGCAACGGTCTTGTTTGTGAAGAAGAAAGACGGATCATTCCGTATGTGTATCGACTACAGAGAACTGAACAAGGTGACGATCAAGAATCGATATCCATTACCGCGAATAGATGATCTGTTTGACCAGTTACAAGGGTCAAGCTACTATTCGAAGATCGATTTAAGATCGGGTTACCATCAACTAAGGATACAGGAAAATGATATTCCTAAGACTGCCTTCAGAACCCGATATGGACACTATGAATTCTTGGTTATGCCCTTCGGACTAACCAACGCACCCGCAGTATTCATGGACCTCATGAATAGAGTGCGCAAACCTTATCTCGATAAATTCGTAATAGTGTTCATTGACGAAATTCTAATTTATTCAAGGAATCGAGAAGAACATGCTGAACATCTAAGGCTAGTCTTGGAATTATTGAAGAAAGAACAACTGTACGCGAAGTTTTCAAAGTGCGACTTTTGGATTCGCGAAGTCCAATTTCTTGGACACGTGGTTAATGAGCAAGGGATACATGTAGACCCAGCCAAGATTGAAGCCATCAAGAACTGGAAAGCACCCAAAACGCCGACTGAGGTGCGACAATTCCTAGGTCTGGCCGGGTACTACCGAAAATTCATTGAAGGATTTTCAAAGATTGATCAATCACTGACATCCCTGACCCATAAAGACAAGAAGTTTGACTGGGGAAACAAACAGGAAACTGCTTTCAATTTGTTGAAGCAGAAACTATGTACTGCACCTATCCTGTCCTTACCGGAAGGATGCGATGATTTCGTGGTGTATTGTGACGCCTCGAAACAAGGACTTGGTTGCGTGCTTATGCAACGCGAGAAGGTGATAGCATACGCTTCACGAAAACTGAAGGTGCATGAGAAAAACTACACAACTCATGACCTTGAGTTGGGAGCCGTAGTATTTGCCTTGAAGATCTGGCGACACTACTTGTATGGCACGAAATGCACTATCTTTACCGATCATAAGAGTCTACAATACATATTCAACCAGAAAGAGTTGAACATGAGACAACGAAGATGGGTTGAACTCATAGGCGATTATGATTGCGCTATCAAGTACCATCCCGGTAAAGCAAACGTAGTGGCTGACGCGTTGAGTCGGAAGGAAACAACCAAACGCGTGCGTGCGCTACAACTCACAATTCATTCTGAACTACCAAATCAGATTCGAATCGCACAACAGGAAGCCCTGAAAGCTGAAAATCTCACTCTTGAAGCCATGCGTGGTATAAATAAACAGATGAAAGCAAAAGATGACGGAGCTTACTACTTAATGGATCAAATTTGGATTCCACACTACGGGGGACTAAGAGAAGTAGTGATGGACGAAGCTCACAAGAGCCGGTATTCCGTACATCCGGGCTCTGACAAAATGTATCATGACTTGAAGACAACCTACTGGTGGCCGAACATGAAAGCCGAAATAGCAACTTACGTGAGTAAGTGTCTAACGTGCTCAAAGGTCAAGGTTGAGTACCAAAAGCCATCAGGGTTACTTCAACAACCAGAATTACCAATGTGGAAATGGGAGCAGATTTCCATGGACTTCATAACTAAACTGCCTAGGACGGAAAGTGGTTGCGATACCATCTGGGTTATCGTAGACTGACTGACAAAGTCCGCACATTTTCAACCCATCAAGGAGACCGACAAGTTGGACAAACTCACTCGTATTTATCTGAAGGAAGTGGTCACTCGACATGGGGTGCCAATCTCGATCATATCTGACCGCGACAGCCGATTCACGTCACATTTCTGGAAGTCCTTGCATAAGGCTTTGGGTACGAGATTGGATATGAGTACCGCTTACCATCCGCAAACAGACGGATAGAGTGAGCGAACCATACAGACACTGGAGGACATGCTACGGGCATGTGTTATCGATTTTGGCAGTAGCTGGGAGACTCACCTACCGTTAGTTGAGTTCTCATACAACAATAGCTACCACACTAGCATGTGTTACGGACGTAAGTGTCGATCACCCATCTGCTGGGCGGAAGTTGGAGACAGCCAACTGACCGGTCCAGAACTGGTGCACGAAACGACTGAAAAGATCGTGCAAATACGCAAACGGATGGCAGCAGCTCGAGACAGACAGAAAAGCTATGCCGATAAACGACGCAAACCGTTGGAGTTCCAGGTGGGAGACAGAGTGTTACTCAAGGTCTCGCCTTGGAAGGGAGTCATACGATTTGGCAGACGAGGCAAGTTGAACCCTCGTTACATTGGACCTTTCGAGATTACTAAACGAATGGGCCCTGTGGCCTACGAGCTAAACCTGCCAGATGAGCTGAGCAGCGTTCACAACGTGTTTCACATCTCGTATCTCAAAAAGTGCCTGTCTGATGAGACACTTGTTATTCCTCTCGAGGATATTCAGATCGACGAACAATTGAACTTCGTTGAGGAACGGGTGGAGATTATGGACCGAGAAACCAAGAAGCTCAAACTCAGCAAGATCCCGATTGTGAAAGTGCGATGGAATTCGCGACGAGGACCGGAATTCACGTGGGAACGTGAAGACCAGATGAAACAGAAATACCCACACCTGTTCGCGGAACAGACAAACACTGGCAACACAAGTTGAATTTCGGGACAAAATTCTTTCTAACACGGGGAGGTTGTGACACCCCGTAATTTCCAGGTCAGCACCATTTTTATTTAAATGTTTATTTAAATGCTTTGTGTACACGTGGCACTAGAATTAGATTAATTTAGTGTGACACATGGCACGACAGTACGAACACTAACACACAACAGGATAATTCGTGGAATTATCGGCAAACAACACACACGTGTCAAAGCACACGAACGTTGGTGAACGTCAAGCACATTGTGTAGCACAACACTCGAAACCTCACGAAACACTCACACTTTGAACTTGGAAGTTCAAACGGGGCCAAACGATAGTTCGGAAGCGTGAAAACGACGACGAACGGGTCAAAACCATTGAAAAAGGGCTTATTGGGCTCTCCAGGAGCCCACCGCGGTACGCGGTGGCCCAACAAGAGGCCCATCCGCGATACGCGACCAACATCGCGGAGTGTTGACTCCCGAAATCCGTCGCGGTACGCGGAGAATCTTTTGACCCCTCTCCGCGGTACGCGACGAGGCCAGGACGCAAAATCTTTATAAAACCAAGACACCATCATCACTAGCCACCCTATTTCGCACAAATCGACTTCCAAGCACTCAATATCGTCTTCCTCACCAGAAAACACCATTTTTACTCTGCTAAAAGCCATTATGAAGCTTGTGAAAGCTTGAGGTGAAGATTGGGAGCTTGAAGACGACGTTGGAAGCTCGACACCATCACCACCTCTACATCCCTGCGCGAACCTGCTGTCCAAGAAACCCACAAGTTGTTCATCATCATCTCTGTACTTCCTGGAGTCTTAGAAGGTAGTCTCTACACTTCTTGTGGCTTAAAATCCCCATTGCACCCACATGCAAGACCTTATACCCACATGCATGCATATATAAAGCACATGCACGAATTTCTCTTCTGGGTTTGTTAGTTTAGATGTGATTCTTGATGATCCATGATGTTTAGATGGTGATTTATGATGATCCATGTTGTTGTGTAAAGGTGGAAAGCATGATTTAGTCTTATAATGGTGAAAAACCCACATGCATGTATGATCCATGGCATGTGGAATGATTTTCAGTATATAGATATGTTTCTCGATGATATTGGAGGATGGTTTCATGTTTAGATGATGTTAGAATGGTTAAAACTATGAGTTTTATGAATCTTTCTATTATTAGAAACTTTTTATTGTCAAAACATTGTTATGGATGAAATGGTGAACATGCATGTATTTGGAATTGCTCTTAGGATGATAATATGATGATTGAAATACTTGGAATGTGATTTTGACGATGTTTATGGTCATATTTAGCGTTATTACTATTTTTAGTAACTTTTTGGGTCAAGATGTTGATAGATGGAAATTTGAGTTATGTTGACATGTTTAAACGATGTTAAATTGATCATTAGGATGATTTGTGGCATAAAGTTGGGTTAGAAATGTTAAAATGGTCATTTCCATGCAAAACAAGAAAGTTACTATATTTAGTAACTTTATCGATACAAAAATCGATTTGTCAACATGTTGAATAATTTGAGCATGCTAAATGATTTAATATGTTATAACATGATGATTAGATGCTAAGTTAGATGGTTTCCGATATCACGTATGCTATAAATGGAAACTTTCCATTTTAGGAAACTTTGTTGTGCTAACATGATAAGAACGACTTACATGAATTCGTATGTGATGTGCTATGTGTTAACATGATCACGTAGGACTAACGAGCATGCTAGAACTTTAAAACCGATATGCTTTGTGAACTTTCCAAAAGTGGAAACTTACTATAAATAGTAAGTTGTCCATAGACGCGACTTGCATGTTTTGCACACGACAAACACTTACACGATTGCTACCCGATTCACAACCGTCACACGGTTCACCAACGGGTCGTTGACTTGACACGGTCAACTTCGGTCAAACACGGTCAATGTGGACCAACACGGTCAAACACGGTCAATGTGGACCAACACGGTCAAACACGGTCAATGTGGACCAACACGAGCAAACACGGTCATTGTGGACCGACACGGACAAACATGAACAACCAAGGGTTGTTGAACACAAACACGAGCACTAACACGAACACTAGCACGGTCACTTACACGAACTCACGTACGGTATACGATATAGGTTGCCGGTGACCGACGCATTACTTGAGGAGCTTACGCATACTTACGTTCACTTCACTAAGTTGAGTTTACGGCCCCTCTTTACTCTTTTTCAAACGCTTTTAAATAGGGGGAGAATACTAGTTGCATCGAGTCAAACATTACTGCTATTACAAACATTTTTGTGTATGCTGGTTTATTGGACAAACATTAAGTGTTGAACTCGTAACAAGCCCTCACAAAGTCTTACCGTTAATGTACGAACAACGTGGTAGGTTTGAATGGATCCATTAGGGAATGACTAACCCCACGGGGCACTATGTTGACTGGATGTCATAACCCGTGCAAACTCTGACCTAACTTGCTATGCATACGAGGCATAGCGGAGGCAAGGACAAACAAGTCTAGTTCGGTAGTGACGCACTGACACTTTGGGCCTAGGGCTCGGTACTTACATTTGATAAACAGCATGACACACTTTATTACTATATGTATATCAAAACCTGTGAACTCACCAACCATTGTGTTGACACTTTTTAAACTTGTATTCTCAGGTAACTGACAGGATGATGGACATCCAGGAATGCACATTTAAGGAACCGAGCATAGGAACATTCATGCATTTCTGCTTATGTTTAACTTTTGAAAACAATTACATTCGGTTTATGTATTCAAACATTTATTTCCGCTGTATAACAATCATTTTCCGCTGCTATGATTTGAAATTGTTATTCCGCTGCAAACTATTTTATGAGTGTATGTGTCAAACTTTGGATTTGTAAACACATATAGAGGTGTTCTATATGACCTTGAGCTGTGATTCTGGACACGTCACACCCACGTGGACTGACACCACGAGTGGGAATTTGGGGTGTGACAGACTGGTATCAGAGCCTTGGTTATAGAGAACTAGGTTTGCATGTAGTAAACTTGGACTATAGCCGTTGCTCAACTTTAGACACTACACATAGAACCTTGCACATTGATGATATTATTGCCCATATTGAATTATAGTTTACTAACTTGAGACTTACAGGGATGGCCAACAACGAAGACACTAACAGGAGCTCGAGCAGACGCTCGGCGACTGATGACTTGACTGAGAGCCGCCGACGAGTCCACGACATAGTGGCTCAAGTGGACGCTGAGATGGATAGGCGAGCTAGGGACGCAGCACGAGCCCGACACTGGGGATGGCTACCCACTATGATCCAGGAATGGATCATCGGGGAGAGGGTACCTCCATACCGGTTCCCTGGCGATACCATTCCAGGCCGTCGATTACCACCACTCGGGGTACCGCTAGAGCAGGCCTTCGCGGCCCACGTTGCTTGCACTCGACGAGAGATTTGGAGGAGTGGCGAGCTGTCCGATGAGGTTCGAGTTCTTCGCTAGAAGAACGATCGCCTGGAAAGGCGAAACGATCGACTGGAGGAGCGAAACGATCGATTGGAGGAGCAGGTGGAGACCCTTCGTCTCCAGGTATCCCAGCTGATGAGTCAGCATGGGCAGATGGTGGACATCATGTAGGAGCATGATGGACGTATTACGGAAAACCGAGTCGCCAACGAGGAGACTCAGGCGATGGTACAGGCTAGCGACGCCATGCTCAATGCATGGGCCGCACAGTTTATAGAAGAACCTCCACAGGAGGATGGTCCTGAATTCGAGGTCAATGACCTCGGAGAAGAGGATTTTGATGAGGATCCCAACGAGGATCCTAAGGAGGACGATGATGACGGAGACGCTGCTTGTGACATTTCACATGTCTCCATGGACTCGGATTAGTGAACTACTTTATCTTGTATTTTTATTATTTTGGCCTAGACGAGCGGGATGTGCTCGAAGAACTCGTATTGTATTTCCTTTTGAAATTATTGTACTTCAAAAAAATCTGGTATTAATGAGAATTATGCTTTGTTATTATCTATTGTATCAGTATGACTGTTGCTAACACAACTTCTGACATGACATCTGGCTTGACTTCTGACATGACATTTGCTAACACTCTAACTCATGCTAACTAACATTCTAACCTTTCCATATAGCAACATGTCTGGAAGAGGATCCAACGCTCTCAAACTCAAACGCAAGGCCGAAAAGGCAAGGATCGACATGATGGTCGAACGTAAGTTCAACAAAGTACTCGCGGAGTACGAAGCGAACCCACATGCCAGCGAGACTAGTGGCACTAACAATGGATCTCACGGGGGCGTAGCAAAGGGATGCTCGTTCAAAACTTTTCTGAGCTGCCACCCACATAAGTTCCAAGGTACCGAGGGATGGATTGAGAAGCTGGAGTCAGTCTTCTCTATGTCTGAGTGCTCGGAGGAAAACCGAGTGAAATATGCTACGGGAACTCTGGAGGGACCGACCCTCACATGGTGGAACACCCACGTCCAGACCCTTGGACTGGAAACCGCCAACTCTATTCCCTGGGAGAATTTCACAAGGATGCTCCATGAGGAATATTGCCCTCGTGACTAAATCCGGAAGCTTGAAGAGGAATTTTGGGTGCACAAAATGGTGGGATCGGAAATCGAGAAGTACTGTACTCGGTTTCACAAACTGTGCAAGGTGTGCTCGGCAATGGTAACGCCAGAGTATAAGAAGATCGAGCAGTTCATAAGTGGACTGCCGGAACAGATTCAGAGCACGGTAACTGCTTCCGACCATACCACCATCCAACCACTGATTCGCTTGGCTCACAAACTGACTGACCAAGCGGTAGCACAAGGCAAACTACCCAAACGAGGCGAGCATGTAAAGCCTCAAGAGAGCCAAAAGAGGAAGTGGGAACCGAGTCAGCACCAATCTCATCAACCCCAACAACAACAGCGGTCTACACCGGCAAGAGCCTTTACTGCAACCCAACCCGACGACAAGGGGAAGGGTGTGTACCAAGGGAAATATCCCTTATGCAACCGTTGTTCTTACCATCATTCTGGGCAATGCAAGCGATATCGTTGCCTGAAATGTGGACGGCATGGCCACATGGCCAAGGATTGTAGATCAAAGTTTCCTGTCAACAATAACAACCCCAACCACAACCAGAACCGTAACAACAACAATCAAAACACTCCCAGAGGGTGTTATGAATGTGGCAAGCCGGGCCACATGAGGAGGGATTGCCCTCAGCTGAAGAAGGCCGGAGGAGGAGCGGCCAAGGGTCGAGCCTTTGTGATTGTCTCGAGGGAAGCCAAGGATGACCCCAACATCGTGACCGGTACGTTTCTTTTAAATAATGTCTACGCTAGTATATTATTTGATACCGGTGCCGATAGGAGATTTATATCTAGTGAGTTTAGTAAATTGCTAGACATTACCCCTACACCACTAGACTATAAATATACTGTAGAGTTAGCCGACGGCAAGCTGATTGAAACACAACACGTCTTTCGAGGATGCGTCATGGTGTTGGCGGATAACGAACTCGAAATCGACTTGATGCCGGTGACTATCGGAAGCTTTGATGTAGTCGTTGGAATGGATTGGTTATCCGCTAACCAAGCCGAGATTGTATGCAACGAGAAGATCGTACGAGTGACGTTGCAGAACGGTGAACAGATCTCGATTCAGGGGGAAAGACGGGGAGTACCACTGAACATCATGTCATGCATGAAGGCGAACAAATATCTACAAAAGGGATACACTGCCATACTAGCCCTTATCGCAGAGCAACCGAAGAAAGAAAGGAAGATTGAGGACATTGCTGTAGTCCGCGATTTTCCTGAAGTGTTTCCCGAGGATCTACCTGGACTACCTCCGAAACGACAAGTCGAGTTTCAGATAGACCTCACACCAGGAGCAGCACCGATTGCTAAAGCTCCATACCAACTCGCACCGACAGAAATGCAAGAACTGTCTAACCAATTGCAGGAACTGTTAGACAAAGGATTTATCAGGCCGAGCTTCTCACCTTGGGGAGCACCGGTCTTGTTTGTGAAGAAGAAAGACGGATCATTCCGTATGTGTATCGACTACAGAGAACTGAACAAGGTGACGATCAAGAATCGATATCCATTACCGCGAATAGATGATCTGTTTGACCAGTTACAAGGGTCAAGCTACTATTCGAAGATCGATTTAAGATCGGGTTACCATCAACTAAGGATACAGGAAAATGATATTCCTAAGACTGCCTTCAAAACCCGATATGGACACTATGAATTCTTGGTTATGCCCTTCGGACTAACCAACGCACCCGCAGTATTCATGGACCTCATGAATAGAGTGTGCGAACCTTATCTCGATAAATTCGTAATAGTGTTCATTGACGAAATTCTGATTTATTCAAGGAATCGAGAAGAACATGCTGAACATCTAAGGCTAGTCTTGGAATTATTGAAGAAAGAACAACTGTACGCGAAGTTTTCAAAGTGCGAATTTTGGATTCGCGAAGTCCAATTTCTTGGACACATGGTTAATGAGCAAGGGATACAAGTAGACCCAGCCAAGATTGAAGCCATCAAGAACTGGGAAGCACCCAAAACGCCGACTGAGGTGCGACAATTCCTAGGTCTGGCCGGGTACTACCGAAAATTCATTGAAGGATTTTCAAAGATTGATCAATCACTGACATCCCTGACCCATAAAGACAAGAAGTTTGACTGGGGAAACAAACAGGAAACTGCTTTCAATTTGTTGAAGCAGAAACTATGTACTGCACCTATCCTGTCCTTACCGGAAGGATGCGATGATTTCGTGGTGTATTGTGACGCCTCGAAACAAGGACTTGGTTGCGTGCTTATGCAACGCGAGAAGGTGATAGCATACGCTTCACGAAAACTGAAGGTGCATGAGAAAAACTACACAACTCATGACCTTGAGTTGGGAGCCGTAGTATTTGCCTTGAAGATCTGGCGACACTACTTGTATGGCACGAAATGCACTATCTTTACCGATCATAAGAGTCTACAATACATATTCAACCAGAAAGAGTTGAACATGAGACAACGAAGATGGGTTGAACTCATAGGCGATTATGATTGCGCTATCAAGTACCATCCCGGTAAAGCAAACGTAGTGGCTGACGCGTTGAGTCGGAAGGAAACAACCAAACGCGTGCGTGCGCTACAACTCACAATTCATTCTGAACTACCAAATCAGATTCGAATCGCACAACAGGAAGCCCTGAAAGCTGAAAATCTCACTCTTGAAGCCATGCGTGGTATAAATAAACAGATGAAAGCAAAAGATGACGGAGCTTACTACTTAATGGATCGAATTTGGATTCCACACTACGGGGGACTAAGAGAAGTAGTGATGGACGAAGCTCACAAGAGCCGGTATTCCGTACATCCGGGCTCTGACAAAATGTATCATGACTTGAAGACAACCTACTGGTGGCCGAACATGAAAGCCGAAATAGCAACTTACGTGAGTAAGTGTCTAACGTGCTCAAAGGTCAAGGTTGAGTACCAAAAGCCATCAGGGTTACTTCAACAACCAGAATTACCAATGTGGAAATGGGAGCAGATTTCCATGGACTTCATAACTAAACTGCCTAGGACGGAAAGTGGTTGCGATACCATCTGGGTTATCGTAGACTGACTGACAAAGTCCGCACATTTTCAACCCATCAAGGAGACCGACAAGTTGGACAAACTCACTCGTATTTATCTGAAGGAAGTGGTCACTCGACATGGGGTGCCAATCTCGATCATATCTGACCGCGACAGCCGATTCACGTCACATTTCTGGAAGTCCTTGCATAAGGCTTTGGGTACGAGATTGGATATGAGTACCGCTTACCATCCGCAAACAGACGGATAGAGTGAGCGAACCATACAGACACTGGAGGACATGCTACGGGCATGTGTTATCGATTTTGGCAGTAGCTGGGAGACTCACCTACCGTTAGTTGAGTTCTCATACAACAATAGCTACCACACTAGCATGTGTTACGGACGTAAGTGTCGATCACCCATCTGCTGGGCGGAAGTTGGAGACAGCCAACTGACCGGTCCAGAACTGGTGCACGAAACGACTGAAAAGATCGTGCAAATACGCAAACGGATGGCAGCAGCTCGAGACAGACAGAAAAGCTATGCCGATAAACGACGCAAACCGTTGGAGTTCCAGGTGGGAGACAGAGTGTTACTCAAGGTCTCGCCTTGGAAGGGAGTCATACGATTTGGCAGACGAGGCAAGTTGAACCCCCGTTACATTGGACCTTTCGAGATTACTAAACGAATGGGCCCTGTGGCCTACGAGCTAAACCTGCCAGATGAGCTGAGCAGCGTTCACAACGTGTTTCACATCTCGTATCTCAAAAAGTGCCTGTCTGATGAGACACTTGTTATTCCTCTCGAGGATATTCAGATCGACGAACAATTGAACTTCGTTGAGGAACGGGTGGAGATTATGGACCGAGAAACCAAGAAGCTCAAACTCAGCAAGATCCCGATTGTGAAAGTGCGATGGAATTCGCGACGAGGACCGGAATTCACGTGGGAACGTGAAGACCAGATGAAACAGAAATACTCACACCTGTTCGCGGAACAGACAAACACTGGCAACACACGTTGAATTTCGGGACGAAATTCTTTCTAACAAGGGGAGGATGTGACACCCCGTAATTTCCAGGTCAGCACCATTTTTATTTAAATGTTTATTTAAATGCTTTGTGTACACGTGGCACTAGAATTAGATTAATTTAGTGTGACACATGGCACGACAGTACGAACACTAACACACAACAGTATAATTCGTGGAATTATCGGCAAACAACACACACGTGTCAAAGCACACGAACGTTGGTGAACGTCAAGCACATTGTGTAGCACAACACTCGAAACCTCACGAAACACTCACACTTTAAACTTGAAAGTTCAAACGGGGCCAAACGATAGTTTGGAAGCGTGAAAACGACGACGAACGGGTCAAAACCATTGAAAAGGGCTTATTGGGCTCTCCAGGAGCCCACCGCGGTACGCAGTGGCCCAACAAGAGGCCCATCCGCGATACGCGACCAACATCGCGGAGTGTTGACTCCCGAAATCCGCCGCGGTACGCGGAGAATCTTTTGACCCCTCTCCGCGGTACGCGACGAGGCCAGCACGCAAAATCTTTATAAAACCAAGACACCATCATCACTAGCCACCCTATTTCGCACAAATCGACTTCCAAGCACTCAATATCGTCTTCCTCACCAGAAAACACCATTTTTACTCTGCTAAAAGCCATTATCAAGCTTGTGAAAGCTTGAGGTGAAGATTGGGAGCTTGAAGAACGACGTTGGAAGCTCGACACCATCACCACCTCTACATCCCTGCGCGAACCTGCTGTCCAAGAAACCCACAAGTTGTTCATCATCATCTCTGTACTTCCTGGAGTCTTAGAAGGTAGTCTCTACACTTCTTGTGGCTTAAAACCCCCATTACACCCACATGCAAGACCTTATACCCACATGCATGCATATATAAAGCACATGCACGAATTTCTCTTCTGGGTTTGTTAGTTTAGATGTGATTCTTGATGATCCATGATGTTTAGATGGTGATTTATGATGATCCATGTTGTTGTGTAAAGGTGGAAAGCATGATTTAGTCTTATAATGGTGAAAAACCCACATGCATGTATGATCCATGGCATGTGGAATGATTTTCAGTATATAGATATGTTTCTCGATGATATTGGAGGATGGTTTCATGTTTAGATGATGTTAGAATGGTTAAAACTATGAGTTTTATGAATCTTTCTATTATTAGAAACTTTTTATTGTCAAAACATTGTTATGGATGAAATGGTGAACATGCATGTATTTGGAATTGCTCTTAGGATGATAATATGATGATTGAAATACTTGGAATGTGATTTTGATGATGTTTATGGTCATATTTAGCGTTATTACTATTTTTAGTAACTTTTTGGGTCAAGATGTTGATAGATGGAAATTTGAGTTATGCTGACATGTTTAAACGATGTTAAATTGATCATTAGGATGATTTGTGGCATAAAGTTGGGTTAGAAATGTTAAAATGGTCATTTCCATGCAAAACAAGAAAGTTACTATATTTAGTAACTTTATCGATACAAAAATCGATTTGTCAACATGTTGAATAATTTGAGCATGCTAAATGATTTAATATGTTATAACATGATGATTAGATGCTAAGTTAGATGGTTTCCGATATCACGTATGCTATAAATGGAAACTTTCCATTTTAGGAAACTTTGTTGTGCTAACATGATGAGAACGACTTACATGAATTCGTATGATGATGTGCTATGTGTTAACATGATCACGTAGGACTAACGAGCATGCTAGAACTTTAAAACCGATATGCTTTGTGAACTTTCCAAAAGTGGAAACTTACTATAAATAGTAAGTTGTCCATAGACGCGACTTGCGTGTTTTGCAAACGACAAACACTTACACGATTGCTACCCGATTCACAACCGTCACACGGTTCACCAACGGGTCGTTGACTTGACACGGTCAACTTCGGTCAAACACGGTCAATGTGGACCAACACGGTCAAACACGGTCAATGTGGACCAACACTGTCAAACACGGTCAATGTGGACCAACACGAGCAAACACGGTCATTGTGGACCGACACGGACAAACATGAACAACCAAGGGTTGTTGAACACAAACACGAGCACTAACACGAACACTAGCACGGTCACTTACACGAACTCACGTACGGTATACGATATAGGTTGCCGGTGACCGACGCACTACTTGAGGAGCTTACGCATACTTACGTTCACTTCACTAAGGTGAGTTTACGGCCCCTCTTTACTCTTTTTCAAACGCTTTTAAATAGGGGGAGAATACTAGTTGCATCGAGTCAAACATTACTGCTATTACAAACATTTTTGTGTATGCTGGTTTATTGGACAAACATTAAGTGTTGAACTCGTAACAAGCCCTCACAAAGTCTTACCGTTAATGTACGAACAACGTGGTAGGTTTGAATGGATCCATTAGGGAATGACTAACCCCACGGGGCACTATGTTGACTGGATGTCATAACCCGTGCAAACTCTGACCTAACTTGCTATGCATACGAGGCATAGCGGAGGCAAGGACAAACAAGTCTAGTTCGGTAGTGACGCACTGACACTTTGGGCCTAGGGCTCGGTACTTACATTTGATAAACAGCATGACACACTTTATTACTATATGTATATCAAAACCTGTGAACTCACCAACCATTGTGTTGACACTTTTTAAACTTGTATTCTCAGGTAACTGACAGGATGATGGACATCCAGGAATGCACATTTAAGGAACCGAGCATAGGAACATTCATGCATTTCTGCTTATGTTTAACTTTTGAAAACAATTACATTCGGTTTATGTATTCAAACATTTATTTCCGCTGTATAACAATCATTTTCCGCTGCTATGATTTGAAATTGTTATTCCGCTGCAAACTATTTTATGAGTGTATGTGTCAAACTTTGGATTTGTAAACACATATAGAGGTGTTCTATATGACCTTGAGCTGTGATTCTGGACACGTCACACCCACGTGGACTGACACCACGAGTGGGAATTTGGGGGTGTGACAGAATTCCATTATTTTACGCGTTTCGTTTATTTGTTCGCGATTAAATAAAATGGTTTTGTTTAATTTTATTTATGATGAGTTTCAAAATTGTAAAATAGGAAATATTTTATTTCCTTAACTTTATGATCGTTCGTTTCGTTCTCGTTTCATCAAAACGCGTCACCATCGCGCGTATTCGTTCGAATCGTCATTCGAATGAACACGACGATGGTTTGGCTTTCTGATTCTTGTTCTCTACTGTTCAGTCGTTATTTCAGAACGTTAAACTCTTAGAATCATTCGTACAGGTCGTCACCTCTACGAATAATTCGTCGGTTTAGCATTCTGTAATAACAACCGTTATAGTTTCGTTTTGTTTAACCTCACATACGTTTATACACAATAGCATCAAATCAAGTATCTGTGTTTCAACACTGTTTTATCTGTGATGTTTCTGACTGTTAACCCTTAGGTTTTAATCAGATTTTCAGACAATCGTACAATAGTATCGTGTTAAGCATAATGTATCAGTAGCATAAACATAGTTTCACGTAATGTGTACCTGAGTTACTGTACAATCTACAGTGTAACTTACTGTTCCGGTAACGATTCCGGCACAGATGTTACAACATGATCAATGACAGGAGTTCATGAATATGTAGAATAAAAGCGAAAGATAGGTAGATTAATATGTGATAGGTCAGTAGAATAAGTTTAAGTAGGTACCTAGTTTTTAGGCCTATGTGTTACATGTTTGTGTGTTGGATATGCGTGTTATATGCTTGCTTTTGTAGGTACATCATAACGTGGTTTGGATTGATTTTTGCATTGTAGTTGCAGCATCACTTTCATTGGTAATTTGCTATTTTGTTGTTTGTCATATGTTGTTTAGTCTGTGTATTCAAATATGCATCGTTGTATGTCGGCTGTGTTTACATAAGTGTCTATGCATAGGTTATGCTATTTTATGCATTTAAACTTGTGTTACATGTTTCATATCCATGGAATGTAAAAAAAAAATTGAGCTGGAGGACTCTAACAAAGGAGCCTCAATACCTCATTGGAGTAGGGGTAATGTTTGTTTTTATCTCTCCCGCACCAGACCTCACAGAGTGAGATTTTACTCGGTACGTGTTATTGTTGTATAATAATTATTTATAATTAAATCTATATTAAATTAAAGTGTGTATATATATATATATATATATATATATATGTACTAGCCTAGAAACCCATGTATTACATGGGTTGAATAAATATAATATGTTATAAACAATGTTTGTATAAACATTTATATGCTACATATGTCAACTGTGATTAAATAAAAAATATGAACATTTAAAAATTACCAAATAAAAAATAATAATATATATTTATTAATTTTAAAATTATACATGCATGTAAGATATAATTGGAATTATATTATATTTAATTAATTTTAGTAAATTAGTAAATATTTTAATATGAAGATTTATAATTATTAATATTTAATTGTATAATTTAATTAATAAAAATTATTAATATTTTTTAAGGAAATAGGCATGAATTTGTTTCTTAAAATTTCATCATAGTTTGATATTATCTTCTAAAACTACTCTTTTTAACTTTTAGTTGTATAATTTAATTAATAAAAATTATTAATATTTTTAGGAGAGAGAGACGGGAAAACTTTTCTTATATTTATTTAGGAAATGACATGTGTCACATAAAATACTCTTTTATTAGAGTAGGAAGATGTATGAATGTATGTATGTATTCATTCTATATTAATATTATTTAATAAGCAAAGAAAATGAGAAAATAAAAGTACATTAGATAATAACATATGTTTTATCTCATTTAATGTAAAAGAGAGGAAAATAAAATGAGGAGACATAAAGATCAATGTTTTCATAACCGGACCGGACGTCGAACCGGTCTCCTTACCGGTCAGAGGTCGGACCGGTCGGACTGGTCGAACCGGATTTAAGAACCGGATGATTTTATATACATTTTATAAATATATATATATAAAAATCAAAAAAAAATTAAAAAAATTTAAAAAATAAATAAAAAACCGGTCCAACCACCGGCCAGACCACCGGTTTTCCGGTCCGACCGCCGGTCGCCGGTCCAACCGGCCGGTTATCACGAAAACGGTTTTAAACACAGAACCGGACCGCTTATACTACCGAACTCCGGTCCGACCGGTCGGTCCGGTCCGGGTTTGAAAACATTGATAAAGATTGACATATATTTTATCAGATACTTGTTTAGGTCAATTACGTTATATTCTTATGTATTACACTATTTTATTTTAGCCTTAAAAGTTAGTAGATTTATGGTGTTTTTCATTGCGAGTTTTATTTATGTTTTTCTAGAACGTACAACTTTATATTTGTTTTAACTTCGCATGGACATTTGTAAAAAGATAATTTAGGAAGCAATATGTTACATAAATATTTAGTTATTATTTTCGTGTATTTAAATTTCATAAATTTTATTGTTATATTTATTTATCTATTTTTGTTTAATAATTAAACTCGAAGATATTTTAATTTCAAAATTCGGGTACAAGCAAAGTCATTTACAACATACGATTGGTCTGAGTATGGTTGCGAAAGAGAATTCTTTGAGAGCTTTTTCAACATTAACTTCTCAAAAACAATTTAAACATGTGGACCACATGAAATTCTCTACTCTAATCCCGATACACGTTTAGACTCACAGGTCCAAATGGACGGTACTACTTCTCATTGAGAATATTGTGTAAACAGCTAGGGTTCAAAAAAAAAAAAAAGATCAAGCATGTATAGGAAAAATATAATTTTAAAACCTCTTATTAGTGTGAAAACTATAAAAATCTTGTACAAATCATGTAAAAAACTTTTTTTTTTTTGAATTTTTACAAGTTTCTAATATTATATTACACATTTTTATAAAAGAATATAAAAAAGCGTCGAGTAAATATTTAGAAAAAATATTTTATAAACCCATGTAAAACATATGTAACGCTGCGCCCAGATGTTATGTATGTTTTACAATTTTTTTTTGAAAATATCTACTCGGCGTTTTTTTTATAAAAACGTTTCAAACAATGTTACAAACCTGTAAATAAAATTCAAAAAAAGGTTTTTTTACATGATTTTCGTAGTTTTCACACTAAGGAGGGGTTTTCAAATTATTTATACCCTATATATATAATGTATTTTATTATAAAAATAATTACACCATATTTTTAGAGTTAATTGATAAATGGTTTCTATGATTCGATCAGATTGTTAGTTTTGTCTCCAAGGTTAGAAAATCACAAATTTAGTTCAAATATTTGTATGAAAGTTACATATATGATGTATGTTTGGTCCTCAACATTTTACAAACTTAGTCCAAGCATTTGTAAAAATATTGTATAAATGGTTCCTACGATTTTATGAGTTGCAAATTTAATTCATATATCAAATTAGGATTAAAGAGGTTGGATCCATTATAAGAGATTTTTTTAAGAATAGTAAGAACCAATATGAGTTTGACATGTGTTATGCTAAAAATATAAAAACAAAATCTAGTGCAAAAAACAAAATCCGGTCCAAAAAAATCAAGTATAAAAAAATCAAAACTCTAGAAAAAAATCCAGTAAAAAAAATAAAAAATTTAGTACAAAAAATATAAAAATGTAATTAAAAAATAATTATACAAAAAAAACACAAAAATACAGTACAAAAAATAAATAAAAAAGAATCTACTAAAATAAATAAAAATATAATACCAAAAATAAGATTTTATACCTAAATGATCATGCTACATGCCAAACTCATATTAGTTCTTATTATTTTTAAGCAAAAATATCTTTTTATTTTGTCTTTCTCTTAGGATTATATTTTAAATGGTTGAAATTAGATATTATATAATCTACAAATCCAAATTAATTACTTAAACTCCACTAAAATAATTTATATTAGCACATAAAGTTATTTCAATATTTGTATTTGTTGGATCCGGTTATGTATCTCAATACAACACTTTCACAAGCAATCTTCTACCGAGCTTGATAGATGCGGAAAGTTCTATCAACTCGACTCACTTACACTTACAGAACAAATACAATACACAAATAAAGTTACTTTCAAGGTCAAAGTATATTTCGTTAAAATGCAAAGTGAACAAGACTCACCAGCTCAAGCACACACTCGTGCCTTGCTAAGTTACAAGTGAAGGATTATATACTAAGGCCTACAGCTGTATCCTCGTAGGGATACACGGCTGGACAAAACATTAGAAACAAATGTATGCTAAATCTAGTATCTGTTATGATCTTGACAGGACAAGCCATATTAATTACAATTATTATAAAAGACTCCATTGACTTTTACAATAAATACCTAAACAACAAAAGACATTAAATGCTTCGTATCTTTGTAATTCTGACAAATCTTCTTTGCTGCTGACTAACATCGGAATGTCTTCTTTGTTGATCTGAGTGTGAGAAAGCAGTTCTGATTATTTCTACAAGTGTCCGGAATCTTTGTCAGAGAAAGTATTCGGAAGTCTTTTGTGTGACACCCCGTAATTTCCAGGTCAGCAACCTATTTATTTAAATGTTTATTTAAATGCTTTATATACACGTGTCACTGGAATTAGATTAATTTAGTGTGACACGTGGCACGACAGTACGAACACTAACACATGACTTGATAATTCGTGGAATTATCGACAAACAGCACACACGTGTCAAAACACACGAACGTTGGTGAACGTCTAGCACATTGTGTAGTACAACACTCGAAACCTCACAAAACACTCACACTTTGAACTTGGAAGTTCAAATAAGGCCAAACGAAAGTTCGTAAACGTGAAAACGGCAACGAACGGATCAAACCAATGAAAATGGGCCTATTGGGCTCATCGGGGGATCTGTCGCGCTACGCGACGGTCCACAAGGACACTGTCGCGATACGCGACAGGTGGGCGGGGGAAATTTGAACCCCGAATTACCTCGTGCTACGCGAGACTCACCTTATATGTTGTCGCGCTACGCGACAAGACCCAGTTCGCAGAAATCTTTATAAATCCAAGAAAAATCATTTCTTGGCCACCCTACACACTCTCTCCGAAATCTAGCCATCATATCTCGGCCATATCCCTTCCAAAACCTCTGCTACACTCAAGATTCATCCTTGGAAGCCATTGTTGAAGAGATTGAAGCTCTTGGAAGCTTGAACACCATTGAAGGGAGACCTCTAGAACACCATCCACCACCACCATCGTCTTGTTCTTGTCGAAGCCCACGAGCCAGGAGGTCAAGGAGGCTGTTCATCATCATCTCAGGACTTCTTGAATCTTGAAAGGTAGTCTTGACATCCCTTGTGGCTTAAAACCACCATTACACACACATGCAAGGCTTTATACTCACATGCAAACACCTAGGATGCACATGCACGAAATTATTTTCTGGGTTTGTTGATCTCACTATGTTTTATGATGATCTAAAGTGATTATATGATGTTTTATGATGATTTATGATGATGGGTTTAAGCCTTGGTGCTTAAAATGAGGATTTGTGACAATATATTGCCATGCATGTACGATCCATGATGTTTAGGATGATAGTGAGTATATAGAAATGTTCATGAATGAGATTGAAGGATGATTACATGTTTAGATGATGTTGAAATGGTTGAAAAAGCTATTTTTGATGAAACTTTCTATTTATAGTAACTTTTTATTTACAAAATGGTGTTAGGATTGATATGGTGAACATGCATGTATGTAGAATTGCTCTTAGGTTGATAATATGATGATTATGGTCATATGTGATAAGTTACTATTTTTAGTAACTTTATTTGTTGAAATCATGTTAAGTAATGATTTGGACTATATTGGTATGTTTAAAGTAATGCTAGATTGATTATTATGATGGTGGATTATGAGAAAATAGGATTGGAAATGTTAAAATGATTGTTTTCATGAAAAACCATAAAGTTACTATATTTAGTAACTTTATTTTTACAAAAACCGACTCGTAAACATTTTGTACGATTTGAGCATGCTAAGTGACTCGATATGCTATAATATAGTAATTAAATGCTAAGTTAGATGGTTTCCGATGTCACGTATGCTAGAAATGGAAACTTTCCATTTTAGGAAACTTTTATGTGCAAACATGTTATAAACGACTTATGTGACCTTGTATGATAATGTGCTATGTGTTAACATGATCACGTAGGACTATTGAACATGCTAGAACTATAAAAACCGTTATGCTTGGTGAACTTTCTATAAATGGAAACTTACTATAAATAGTAAGTTGTCCATAGACGCGATCTACGCGTTTTGCACGACAAGCGCTTACACGATTGCTACACGATTCACAAACCGTCACACGGTTCACCAACGAGTCGTTGACTTGACACGGTCAAACACGGACAAACATGAACAACCAAGGGTTGTCGGACACGAACACGGGCACCAACACAAACACTAGCACGGTCACTTACACGAACTCACATACGGTATACGATATAGGTTGCCGGTGACCGACATGCTACTTGACGAATCAGGAGCTTACGCTTACGTACATTCATATCACTAAGGTGAGTTTACGGCCCCTCTTTACTCTTTTTCAAACGCTTTTAAATAGGGGGAGAATACTTGTTGCATCGAGTCAAACATCTATTACTGTACAAACATTTTGGTGCATGCTGGTTTATTAGACAAACATTAAGTGTTGTAATCGTAAGAAGTCCTCACAAAGTCTTACCGTTAATGTACAAACAACGAGGCGAGTTTGAATGGATCCGTTTGGGGTGTGACTAACCCCGCGTGGCGAAATATTGACTGGATGTCATAACACGTGAAAACTTGACCTATCTTGCCATGTTATTACGAGACATGGCGGAGGCAAAGACTAACAAGTCTAGTTCGGTAGTGACGCACTGACACTTTGGGCCAAGGGCTCGGTACTAACATATGATAAACAGCATGACACACTTTTATTACTATATGTCTATCAAAACCTGTGAACTCACCAACCATTGTGTTGACACTTTTTAAACTTGTATTCTCAGGTAACTAGCAAACTATGGATGACAGGAATGCGCACACTAAGGGACGAGCATTAGGAACATACATGCATCGTGTCTTGTCATTTGAAAACAATTTACTTTTATCCTGTCAAACAATGATGTGTTAAACTATTTACATTTCCGCTGCATTTTGTAAAACAATTAATTTTCCGCTGCAACACATTATGACAACTTCTATTCCGCTGCAAATTATTTTGTTAAGTGTATGTGTCAAACTTGGATTTGTAAACGCATATAGAGTTGTTCTATATGACCTTGAGCTGTGATTCTGGACACTTCACATCCACGTGGACATACACCACGAGTGGGAATTTGGGGGTGTGACAGACTGGTATCAGAGCCTTGGTTATAGAGAACTAGGTTTGCATGTAGTAAACTTAGACTATAGCCATTGCTCAACTTTAGACACTACACTAGTTTCGCACAACTAATTATATGCATAGTTTAGCAATATGCTTTGTGATTTTATCAGATATCTACGAGCATACCATTGGAACCCTTCGCGGGTATACACATCTGCATATGCTTGAGAACTGCGAGATGGGATTAGTGAAAGGACGAACACATGACTAAAGGAAACTCTTCAATGTTCTGAAGAAGACTACACTAGCACGATCTAACTCAAATCGAACGCTTTTCCCAATCTCCATTCTTGGGCGTAAACCCAGTCACCTGACGTACACTTGTGGACTGGAACCTTAGTGACAGCATGCCGAAGATGAACCTCAAGCACTATTGTGATCACTAGCTTCAGATTGAAGGAACTAGAATGACTGTGTAAGATAAATTGACGATTACGGTGGCCAACGTAATCGTGAATTTATAGGTACATACGAATTTTAGCAAATTCAAATGACACGCTACGCCCGCGAGGAGAACTATGTAGTACACCGCTGTTAGTGGAGATTCGAACTCCACTATTTTCACCAAGTAGTTTATTCCCTTATTGTATTTAGTATTGATAGAATCTAATTGAGCGAGTTGTGCTCATATACATCACATTGGTAATAGTAATCTTCTAAAGCTTATAATTGTACACATGAAGAAAGAGAATACTACCTCTATATCACACACAGCAAACTCTAACTGTAAGTGATCCAAAACCTATTGTAGATACATACTTACCAATGGCTGGACAAGAAACGTATGTGCGTACTAACGATCAATCAATCAATTCTGCTACTATCGAGGCCATGATCGAACAACGGGTTAACAAAGCTATAGCGGAATACGAGACTACACGCGTAAACAATGAAACAAACAATGAGGCTCACAACAACTTAAGAGGATGCTTATTCAAGACCTTCCTTAGTTATCATCCTCTAACATTCAAGGGGTCGGAAGGAGCAGAAGGACTGCTCCGATGGATCAAGAAGACTGAGACAATCTTCTGCATGTGCGAATGCTCTGAGGAGAACAAAGTGAAATTCGCTACCGGAACTCTAGAGGGACAGGCCCTCATTTGGTGGAATTCACAAGTCCAAACACTGAGTCTGGAGACCGCTAACTCCATACCATGGGAAAATTTCATTAAGATGTTGAAGGAAGAATACCATCCCCAGAACGAAATCAAGGAACCGGAGGAGTGTTGGAATCACAAAATGGAAAGAGCTGAAATTGAACAGTACACCACTCGATTTCACGAATGGTGTAAACAGTATCCAGAAATGGTGACCCCAGAATACAGAAAGATCGAGCCATACGTTAGGGGATTACCTGAACAAATCCGAAGCCTAATTACCACGACAGATCCCACTCTCATTCAGTCCACTATTTGCTTGGCTCACAAACTAATCGACCAAGCGGTGGCACAGGGAGAGCTACCCAAGAGGAGTGAGCATACGAAACCCCAGGAACTCAAGAGGAAGTGGGAACCCAGCAACAACCAAACCCTCTCACCTCAACAACAAACCCAGCATCGCCCAACCCTTGCTAAGGTCTTCACTGCCACTCGGAGCAAAGGAGGATATCAGGGCAAAAGCCCAAAATGCAACAACTGTAACTACCATCACCTTGGCTCGTGCAAAAGGGTCAAATGCACGAACTGCGGCAAAAATGGGCATGCAACCAAGGAGTGCCGAACAAACCCTAACCCCAACACCAAACAGAATACCAATAACCAACACACTCTCAAGGGGTGCTATGAGTGTGGAAAGCCGGGACACATGCGGAGGGACTGTCCACAACTGAAGAAGGCAGAAGAAGGCACAGCAAAGGATGGTGTATTGGTGAGTGGCTCAGGAGAAGCCGAGGATGACCCAAACATCGTGACCGGTACGTTCTTTTCTTGTTTATGCTAGTATATTACTGGATACCGGTGCCGATAGGAACTTAGATCCATCAAGTTTAGCAAATTACTAGGTATTACCTCAACACCACTAGACTATAAATATACTGTAGAATTAGCCGACGGCAAGTTGATTGAAACGCAGCACATCTTTCGAGGATGCGTTATGGCATTGGCGGATCACGAGCTCGAAATCGATTTGATGCCGGTAACCCTCGGAAGCTTTGATGTGGTCGTTGGAATGGATTGGTTTTCTGCTAACCAAGCCGAGATTGTATGCAACGAGAAAATCGTACGAGTGACGTTGCAGAACGGTGAACAGATCTCGATTCAGGGGAAACGACGGGGAGTACCTCTGAACATCATGTCGTGCATGAAAGCAAACAAGTATCTTCAGAAGGGATACACCGCAATACTAGCTCTCATTGCGGAACAACCGAAGAAAGAAAGGAAGATTGAGGACATAGCTGTAGTCCGCGATTTTCCCGAAGTGTTTCCATAGGATCTACCTGGACTACCTCCGAAACGACAAGTCGAGTTTCAGATAGACCTCAGACCAGGAGCAGCACCGATTGCTAAAGCTCCGTACCGACTCGCACCTACCGAGATGCAGGAACTGTCTAATCAGTTGCAGGAACTGTTAGACAAGGGATTTATTAGGCCGAGCTTCTCACCTTGGGGAGCACCGGTCTTATTTGTAAAGAAGAAGGACTGATCATTCCGTATGTGTATCGACTACAGAGAGCTGAACAAGGTGACGATCAAGAATCGATACCCATTGCCACGAATAGACGATCTGTTTGACCAATTGCAAGGGTCAAGCTACTATTCCAAGATCGATTTAAGATCGGGTTACCATCAATTGAGAATACAGGAAAATGATATTCCTAAGACTGCCTTCAGAACCCGATACGGACACTACGAGTTCTTGGTTATGCCCTTTGGACTAACCAATGCACCAGCTGTATTCATGGATCTTATGAATAGAGTGTGCAAGCCTTACCTTGACAAATTCGTGATAGTATTCATCGACGACATCCTGATTTATTCAAAGAATCAGGAGGAACATGCTGAACATTTAAGGCTAATCTTGGAACTACTGTAGAGAGAGCAACTGTACGCGAAATTTTCAAAGTGCAACTTTTGGATTCGCGAAGTCCAATTCCTTGGACACGTGGTTAATGAACGGGGAATACACGTAGACCCAGCCAACATTGAAGCCATCAAAAACTGGGAAGCACCCAAGACTCCAACTGAGGTGCGGCAATTCCTTGGACTGGCCGGGTACTACAGGAGATTCATTGCAGGATTCTCGAAGATTGCTCAATCATTGACATCCCTAACTCATAAGGACAAGAAGTTTGATCGGGAGGACAAATAGGAAGCTGCATTCAAATTGTTGAAACAGAAACTATGCACTGCACCTATCCTATCCTTACCGGAAGGATGCGATGACTTCGTGGTGTATTGTGACGCCTCGAAACAAGGACTCGGCTGCGTGCTCATGCAACGCGAAAAGGTGATAACCTACGCGTCACGCCAACTGAAGGTGCATGAGAAGAACTACACGACTCATGACCTTGAGTTGGGAACCGTAGTGTTTGCTTTAAAGATCTGGCGACACTACTTATATGGCACGAAATGAACTATCTTTACCGATCATAAGAGCCTACAACACATCTTTGACCAGTAAGAGTTGAACATGAGACAACGAAGATGGGTTGAACTCATAGGTGATTACGATTGCGCCATCAAGTATCATCCAGGCAAAGCCAATGTAGTGGCCGACGCGTTGAGCCGGAAGGAAACAACAAAACGCGTGCGTGCTCTACAACTCACGATTCATTTTGAATTGCCAAATCAGATACGAATCACACAACAAGAAGCCCTAAAAACTGAAAACCTCACTCTTGAAGCCATGCGTGGCATGGATAAGCAAATGAAGGTAAAAGACGACGGAGCTTATTACTTAATGGATCGAATTTGGATTCCACGCCACGGAGGACTGAGGGAAGTGGTGATGGACGAAGCACACAAGAGCAGGTATTCCATACATCCGGGCTCTGACAAAATGTACCATGATCTGAAGACAACTTACTGGTGGCCGAACATGAAGGCCGAGATAGCAACTTACGTGAGTAAGTGCTTAACGTGCTCAAAAGTCAAGGTTGAGTACCAAAAGCCATCAGGGTTACTTCAGCAACCAGAACTACCCATGTGGAAATGGGAGCAAATTTCCATGGACTTCATAACTAAATTACCTAAGACGGGAAGTGGTTGCGATACCATCTGGGTTATCGTAGACCGACTGACAAAGTCCGCACATTTCCTACCTATCAAGGAGGCTGACAAGTTGGACAAGCTCACCTGTATCTATCTGAAGGAAGTGGTCACTCGACATGGAGTGCCAATCTCGATTATATCTGATCGCGACAGTCGATTCACGTCGCATTTCTGGAAATCCTTGCATAAGGCTTTGGGCACGAGATTGGATATGAGTACCGCTTACCACCCGCAGACGGACGGGCAAAGTGAGCGAACGATACAGACACTGGAGGACATGCTCCGAGCCTGCGTTATTGACTTTGGGAGTAGCTGGGAATCTCATCTACCGCTAGTTGAGTTTTCATACAATAACAGCTACCACACAAGCATCCAAGCTGCACCATTCGAGGCACTTTACGGACGTAAGTGTCGATCACCCATCTGCTGAGCAGAAGTTGGAGACAGCCAACTGACTGGCCCAGAACTTGTGCACGAAACGACTGAAAAGATCGTGCAAATACGCAAGCGAATGGCAGCAGCTCGTGACAGACAGAAAAGTTACGCTGACAAACGACGCAAACCGTTAGAATTCCAGGAGGGGGACAGAGTGTTACTCAAGGTCTCGCCCTGGAAAGGTGTCATTCGGTTTGGCAAACGAGGAAAGTTGAACCCTCGTTACATTGGACCTTTCGAGATTACAAAACGAATAGGCCCTGTAGCCTACGAACTAAACCTGCCAGTCGAACTGAGCAGTGTACACAACGTATTCCACATCTCGAACCTCAAGAAGTGCCTATCTGATGGGACACTTGTTATTCCCCTTGAGGAAATACAAATCGACGAACAATTGAACTTCGTTGAGGAACCGGTGGAGATTATGGACCGGGAAACCAAGAAGCTCAAACTCAGCAAGATTCCAATAGTGAAAGTGCGATGGAATTCGCGACGCGGACCGGAATTCACATGGGAACGTGAAGACCAGATGAAACAAAAGTACCCACACCTGTTCGCGGAACAGACAAACACTAGTAACACGAGTTGAATTTCGGGACGAAATTTTTCTAACATGGGGAGGATGTGACACCCCGTAATTTCCAGGTCAGCAACCTATTTATTTAAATGTTTATTTAAATGCTTTATATACACGTGTCACTGGAATTAGATTAATTTAGTGTGACACGTGGCACGACAGTACGAACACTAACACATGACTTGATAATTCGTGGAATTATCGACAAACAGCACACACGTGTCAAAACACACGAACGTTGGTGAACGTCTAGCACATTGTGTAGTACAACACTCGAAACCTCACAAAACACTCACACTTTGAACTTGGAAGTTCAAATAAGGCCAAACGAAAGTTCGTAAACGTGAAAACGGCAACGAACGGATCAAACCAATGAAAATGGGCCTATTGGGCTCATCGGGGGATCTGTCGCGCTACGCGACGGTCCACAAGGACACTGTCGCGATACGCGACAGGTGGGCGGGGGAAATTTGAACCCCGAATTACCTCGCGCTACGCGAGACTCACCTTATATGTTGTCGCGCTACGCGACAAGACCCAGTTCGCAGAAATCTTTATAAATCCAAGAAAAATCATTTCTTGGCCACCCTACACACTCTCTCCGAAATCTAGCCATCATATCTCGGCCATATCCCTTCCAAAACCTCTGCTACACTCAAGATTCATCCTTGGAAGCCATTGTTGAAGAGATTGAAGCTCTTGGAAGCTTGAACACCATTGAAGGGAGACCTCTAGAACACCATCCACCACCACCATCGTCTTGTTCTTGTCGAAGCCCACGAGCCAGGAGGTCAAGGAGGCTGTTCATCATCATCTCAGGACTTCTTGAATCTTGAAAGGTAGTCTTGACATCCCTTGTGGCTTAAAACCACCATTACACACACATGCAAGGCTTTATACTCACATGCAAACACCTAGGATGCACATGCACGAAATTATTTTCTGGGTTTGTTGATCTCACTATGTTTTATGATGATCTAAAGTGATTATATGATGTTTTATGATGATTTATGATGATGGGTTTAAGCCTTGGTGCTTAAAATGAGGATTTGTGACAATATATTGCCATGCATGTACGATCCATGATGTTTAGGATGATAGTGAGTATATAGAAATGTTCATGAATGAGATTGAAGGATGATTACATGTTTAGATGATGTTGAAATGGTTGAAAAAGCTATTTTTGATGAAACTTTCTATTTATAGTAACTTTTTATTTACAAAATGGTGTTAGGATTGATATGGTGAACATGCATGTATGTAGAATTGCTCTTAGGTTGATAATATGATGATTTGAATGTTTAGATTATGATTTCAATGATGATTATGGTCATATGTGATAAGTTACTATTTTTAGTAACTTTATTTGTTGAAATCATGTTAAGTAATGATTTGGACTATATTGGTATGTTTAAAGTAATGCTAGATTGATTATTATGATGGTGGATTATGAGAAAATAGGATTGGAAATGTTAAAATGATTGTTTTCATGAAAAACCATAAAGTTACTATATTTAGTAACTTTATTTTTACAAAAACCGACTCGTAAACATTTTGTACGATTTGAGCATGCTAAGTGACTCGATATGCTATAATATAGTAATTAAATGCTAAGTTAGATGGTTTCCGATGTCACGTATGCTAGAAATGGAAACTTTCCATTTTAGGAAACTTTTATGTGCAAACATGTTATAAACGACTTATGTGACCTTGTATGATAATGTGCTATGTGTTAACATGATCACGTAGGACTATTGAACATGCTAGAACTATAAAAACCGTTATGCTTGGTGAACTTTCTATAAATGGAAACTTACTATAAATAGTAAGTTGTCCATAGACGCGATCTACGCGTTTTGCACGACAAGCGCTTACACGATTGCTACACGATTCACAAACCGTCACACGGTTCACCAACGAGTCGTTGACTTGACACGGTCAAACACGGACAAACATGAACAACCAAGGGTTGTCGGACACGAACACGGGCACCAACACAAACACTAGCACGGTCACTTACACGAACTCACATACGGTATACGATATAGGTTGCCGGTGACCGACATGCTACTTGACGAATCAGGAGCTTACGCTTACGTACATTCATATCACTAAGGTGAGTTTACGGCCCCTCTTTACTCTTTTTCAAACGCTTTTAAATAGGGGGAGAATACTTGTTGCATCGAGTCAAACATCTATTACTGTACAAACATTTTGGTGCATGCTGGTTTATTAGACAAACATTAAGTGTTGTAATCGTAAGAAGTCCTCACAAAGTCTTACCGTTAATGTACAAACAACGAGGCGAGTTTGAATGGATCCGTTTGGGGTGTGACTAACCCCGCGTGGCGAAATATTGACTGGATGTCATAACACGTGAAAACTTGACCTATCTTGCCATGTTATTACGAGACATGGCGGAGGCAAAGACTAACAAGTCTAGTTCGGTAGTGACGCACTGACACTTTGGGCCAAGGGCTCGGTACTAACATATGATAAACAGCATGACACACTTTTATTACTATATGTCTATCAAAACCTGTGAACTCACCAACCATTGTGTTGACACTTTTTAAACTTGTATTCTCAGGTAACTAGCAAACTATGGATGACAGGAATGCGCACACTAAGGGACGAGCATTAGGAACATACATGCATCGTGTCTTGTCATTTGAAAACAATTTACTTTTATCCTGTCAAACAATGATGTGTTAAACTATTTACATTTCCGCTGCATTTTGTAAAACAATTAATTTTCCGCTGCAACACATTATGACAACTTCTATTCCGCTGCAAATTATTTTGTTAAGTGTATGTGTCAAACTTGGATTTGTAAACGCATATAGAGTTGTTCTATATGACCTTGAGCTGTGATTCTGGACACTTCACATCCACGTGGACATACACCACGAGTGGGAATTTGGGGGTGTGACAGACTGGTATCAGAGCCTTGGTTATAGAGAACTAGGTTTGCATGTAGTAAACTTAGACTATAGCCATTGCTCAACTTTAGACACTACACTAGTTTCGCACAACTAATTATATGCATAGTTTAGCAATATGCTTTGTGATTTTATCAGATATCTACGAGCATACCATTGGAACCCTTCGCGGGTATACACATCTGCATATGCTTGAGAACTGCGAGATGGGATTAGTGAAAGGACGAACACATGACTAAAGGAAACTCTTCAATGTTCTGAAGAAGACTACACTAGCACGATCTAACTCAAATCGAACGCTTTTCCCAATCTCCATTCTTGGGCGTAAACCCAGTCACCTGACGTACACTTGTGGACTGGAACCTTAGTGACAGCATGCCGAAGATGAACCTCAAGCACTATTGTGATCACTAGCTTCAGATTGAAGGAACTAGAATGACTGTGTAAGATAAATTGACGATTACGGTGGCCAACGTAATCGTGAATTTATAGGTACATACGAATTTTAGCAAATTCAAATGACACGCTACGCCCGCGAGGAGAACTATGTAGTACACCGCTGTTAGTGGAGATTCGAACTCCACTATTTTCACCAAGTAGTTTATTCCCTTATTGTATTTAGTATTGATAGAATCTAATTGAGCGAGTTGTGCTCATATACATCACATTGGTAATAGTAATCTTCTAAAGCTTATAATTGTACACATGAAGAAAGAGGATATACTACCTCTATATCACACACAGCAAACTCTAACTGTAAGTGATCCAAAACCTATTGTAGATACATACTTACCAATGGCTGGACAAGAAACGTATGTGCGTACTAACGATCAATCAATCAATTCTGCTACTATCGAGGCCATGATCGAACAACGGGTTAACAAAGCTATAGCGGAATACGAGACTACACGCGTAAACAATGAAACAAACAATGAGGCTCACAACAACTTAAGAGGATGCTTATTCAAGACCTTCCTTAGTTATCATCCTCTAACATTCAAGGGGTCGGAAGGAGCAGAAGGACTGCTCCGATGGATCAAGAAGACTGAGACAATCTTCTGCATGTGCGAATGCTCTGAGGAGAACAAAGTGAAATTCGCTACCGGAACTCTAGAGGGACAGGCCCTCATTTGGTGGAATTCACAAGTCCAAACACTGAGTCTGGAGACCGCTAACTCCATACCATGGGAAAATTTCATTAAGATGTTGAAGGAAGAATACCATCCCCAGAACGAAATCAAGGAACCGGAGGAGTGTTGGAATCACAAAATGGAAAGAGCTGAAATTGAACAGTACACCACTCGATTTCACGAATGGTGTAAACAGTATCCAGAAATGGTGACCCCAGAATACAGAAAGATCGAGCCATACGTTAGGGGATTACCTGAACAAATCCGAAGCCTAATTACCACGACAGATCCCACTCTCATTCAGTCCACTATTTGCTTGGCTCACAAACTAATCGACCAAGCGGTGGCACAGGGAGAGCTACCCAAGAGGAGTGAGCATACGAAACCCCAGGAACTCAAGAGGAAGTGGGAACCCAGCAACAACCAAACCCTCTCACCTCAACAACAAACCCAGCATCGCCCAACCCTTGCTAAGGTCTTCACTGCCACTCGGAGCAAAGGAGGATATCAGGGCAAAAGCCCAAAATGCAACAACTGTAACTACCATCACCTTGGCTCGTGCAAAAGGGTCAAATGCACGAACTGCGGCAAAAATGGGCATGCAACCAAGGAGTGCCGAACAAACCCTAACCCCAACACCAAACAGAATACCAATAACCAACACACTCTCAAGGGGTGCTATGAGTGTGGAAAGCCGGGACACATGCGGAGGGACTGTCCACAACTGAAGAAGGCAGAAGAAGGCACAGCAAAGGATGGTGTATTGGTGAGTGGCTCAGGAGAAGCCGAGGATGACCCAAACATCGTGACCGGTACGTTCTTTTCTTGTTTATGCTAGTATATTACTGGATACCGGTGCCGATAGGAACTTAGATCCATCAAGTTTAGCAAATTACTAGGTATTACCTCAACACCACTAGACTATAAATATACTGTAGAATTAGCCGACGGCAAGTTGATTGAAACGCAGCACATCTTTCGAGGATGCGTTATGGCATTGGCGGATCACGAGCTCGAAATCGATTTGATGCCGGTAACCCTCGGAAGCTTTGATGTGGTCGTTGGAATGGATTGGTTATCTGCTAACCAAGCCGAGATTGTATGCAACGAGAAAATCGTACGAGTGACGTTGCAGAACGGTGAACAGATCTCGATTCAGGGGAAACGACGGGGAGTACCTCTGAACATCATGTCGTGCATGAAAGCAAACAAGTATCTTCAGAAGGGATACACCGCAATACTAGCTCTCATTGCGGAACAACCGAAGAAAGAAAGGAAGATTGAGGACATAGCTGTAGTCCGCGATTTTCCCGAAGTGTTTCCATAGGATCTACCTGGACTACCTCCGAAACGACAAGTCGAGTTTCAGATAGACCTCAGACCAGGAGCAGCACCGATTGCTAAAGCTCCGTACCGACTCGCACCTACCGAGATGCAGGAACTGTCTAATCAGTTGCAGGAACTGTTAGACAAGGGATTTATTAGGCCGAGCTTCTCACCTTGGGGAGCACCGGTCTTATTTGTAAAGAAGAAGGACTGATCATTCCGTATGTGTATCGACTACAGAGAGCTGAACAAGGTGACGATCAAGAATCGATACCCATTGCCACGAATAGACGATCTGTTTGACCAATTGCAAGGGTCAAGCTACTATTCCAAGATCGATTTAAGATCGGGTTACCATCAATTGAGAATACAGGAAAATGATATTCCTAAGACTGCCTTCAGAACCCGATACGGACACTACGAGTTCTTGGTTATGCCCTTTGGACTAACCAATGCACCAGCTGTATTCATGGATCTTATGAATAGAGTGTGCAAGCCTTACCTTGACAAATTCGTGATAGTATTCATCGACGACATCCTGATTTATTCAAAGAATCAGGAGGAACATGCTGAACATTTAAGGCTAATCTTGGAACTACTGTAGAGAGAGCAACTGTACGCGAAATTTTCAAAGTGCAACTTTTGGATTCGCGAAGTCCAATTCCTTGGACACGTGGTTAATGAACGGGGAATACACGTAGACCCAGCCAACATTGAAGCCATCAAAAACTGGGAAGCACCCAAGACTCCAACTGAGGTGCGGCAATTCCTTGGACTGGCCGGGTACTACAGGAGATTCATTGCAGGATTCTCGAAGATTGCTCAATCATTGACATCCCTAACTCATAAGGACAAGAAGTTTGATCGGGAGGACAAATAGGAAGCTGCATTCAAATTGTTGAAACAGAAACTATGCACTGCACCTATCCTATCCTTACCGGAAGGATGCGATGACTTCGTGGTGTATTGTGACGCCTCGAAACAAGGACTCGGCTGCGTGCTCATGCAACGCGAAAAGGTGATAACCTACGCGTCACGCCAACTGAAGGTGCATGAGAAGAACTACACGACTCATGACCTTGAGTTGGGAACCGTAGTGTTTGCTTTAAAGATCTGGCGACACTACTTATATGGCACGAAATGAACTATCTTTACCGATCATAAGAGCCTACAACACATCTTTGACCAGTAAGAGTTGAACATGAGACAACGAAGATGGGTTGAACTCATAGGTGATTACGATTGCGCCATCAAGTATCATCCAGGCAAAGCCAATGTAGTGGCCGACGCGTTGAGCCGGAAGGAAACAACAAAACGCGTGCGTGCTCTACAACTCACGATTCATTTTGAATTGCCAAATCAGATACGAATCACACAACAAGAAGCCCTAAAAACTGAAAACCTCACTCTTGAAGCCATGCGTGGCATGGATAAGCAAATGAAGGTAAAAGACGACGGAGCTTATTACTTAATGGATCGAATTTGGATTCCACGCCACGGAGGACTGAGGGAAGTGGTGATGGACGAAGCACACAAGAGCAGGTATTCCATACATCCGGGCTCTGACAAAATGTACCATGATCTGAAGACAACTTACTGGTGGCCGAACATGAAGGCCGAGATAGCAACTTACGTGAGTAAGTGCTTAACGTGCTCAAAAGTCAAGGTTGAGTACCAAAAGCCATCAGGGTTACTTCAGCAACCAGAACTACCCATGTGGAAATGGGAGCAAATTTCCATGGACTTCATAACTAAATTACCTAAGACGGGAAGTGGTTGCGATACCATCTGGGTTATCGTAGACCGACTGACAAAGTCCGCACATTTCCTACCTATCAAGGAGGCTGACAAGTTGGACAAGCTCACCTGTATCTATCTGAAGGAAGTGGTCACTCGACATGGAGTGCCAATCTCGATTATATCTGATCGCGACAGTCGATTCACGTCGCATTTCTGGAAATCCTTGCATAAGGCTTTGGGCACGAGATTGGATATGAGTACCGCTTACCACCCGCAGACGGACGGGCAAAGTGAGCGAACGATACAGACACTGGAGGACATGCTCCGAGCCTGCGTTATTGACTTTGGGAGTAGCTGGGAATCTCATCTACCGCTAGTTGAGTTTTCATACAATAACAGCTACCACACAAGCATCCAAGCTGCACCATTCGAGGCACTTTACGGACGTAAGTGTCGATCACCCATCTGCTGAGCAGAAGTTGGAGACAGCCAACTGACTGGCCCAGAACTTGTGCACGAAACGACTGAAAAGATCGTGCAAATACGCAAGCGAATGGCAGCAGCTCGTGACAGACAGAAAAGTTACGCTGACAAACGACGCAAACCGTTAGAATTCCAGGAGGGGGACAGAGTGTTACTCAAGGTCTCGCCCTGGAAAGGTGTCATTCGGTTTGGCAAACGAGGAAAGTTGAACCCTCGTTACATTGGACCTTTCGAGATTACAAAACGAATAGGCCCTGTAGCCTACGAACTAAACCTGCCAGTCGAACTGAGCAGTGTACACAACGTATTCCACATCTCGAACCTCAAGAAGTGCCTATCTGATGGGACACTTGTTATTCCCCTTGAGGAAATACAAATCGACGAACAATTGAACTTCGTTGAGGAACCGGTGGAGATTATGGACCGGGAAACCAAGAAGCTCAAACTCAGCAAGATTCCAATAGTGAAAGTGCGATGGAATTCGCGACGCGGACCGGAATTCACATGGGAACGTGAAGACCAGATGAAACAAAAGTACCCACACCTGTTCGCGGAACAGACAAACACTAGTAACACGAGTTGAATTTCGGGACGAAATTTTTTCTAACATGGGGAGGATGTGACACCCCGTAATTTCCAGGTCAGCAACCTATTTATTTAAATGTTTATTTAAATGCTTTATATACACGTGTCACTGGAATTAGATTAATTTAGTGTGACACGTGGCACGACAGTACGAACACTAACACATGACTTGATAATTCGTGGAATTATCGACAAACAGCACACACGTGTCAAAACACACGAACGTTGGTGAACGTCTAGCACATTGTGTAGTACAACACTCGAAACCTCACAAAACACTCACACTTTGAACTTGGAAGTTCAAATAAGGCCAAACGAAAGTTCGTAAACGTGAAAACGGCAACGAACGGATCAAACCAATGAAAATGGGCCTATTGGGCTCATCGGGGGATCTGTCGCGCTACGCGACGGTCCACAAGGACACTGTCGCGATACGCGACAGGTGGGCGGGGGAAATTTGAACCCCGAATTACCTCGCGCTACGCGAGACTCACCTTATATGTTGTCGCGCTACGCGACAAGACCCAGTTCGCAGAAATCTTTATAAATCCAAGAAAAATCATTTCTTGGCCACCCTACACACTCTCTCCGAAATCTAGCCATCATATCTCGGCCATATCCCTTCCAAAACCTCTGCTACACTCAAGATTCATCCTTGGAAGCCATTGTTGAAGAGATTGAAGCTCTTGGAAGCTTGAACACCATTGAAGGGAGACCTCTAGAACACCATCCACCACCACCATCGTCTTGTTCTTGTCGAAGCCCACGAGCCAGGAGGTCAAGGAGGCTGTTCATCATCATCTCAGGACTTCTTGAATCTTGAAAGGTAGTCTTGACATCCCTTGTGGCTTAAAACCACCATTACACACACATGCAAGGCTTTATACTCACATGCAAACACCTAGGATGCACATGCACGAAATTATTTTCTGGGTTTGTTGATCTCACTATGTTTTATGATGATCTAAAGTGATTATATGATGTTTTATGATGATTTATGATGATGGGTTTAAGCCTTGGTGCTTAAAATGAGGATTTGTGACAATATATTGCCATGCATGTACGATCCATGATGTTTAGGATGATAGTGAGTATATAGAAATGTTCATGAATGAGATTGAAGGATGATTACATGTTTAGATGATGTTGAAATGGTTGAAAAAGCTATTTTTGATGAAACTTTCTATTTATAGTAACTTTTTATTTACAAAATGGTGTTAGGATTGATATGGTGAACATGCATGTATGTAGAATTGCTCTTAGGTTGATAATATGATGATTTGAATGTTTAGATTATGATTTCAATGATGATTATGGTCATATGTGATAAGTTACTATTTTTAGTAACTTTATTTGTTGAAATCATGTTAAGTAATGATTTGGACTATATTGGTATGTTTAAAGTAATGCTAGATTGATTATTATGATGGTGGATTATGAGAAAATAGGATTGGAAATGTTAAAATGATTGTTTTCATGAAAAACCATAAAGTTACTATATTTAGTAACTTTATTTTTACAAAAACCGACTCGTAAACATTTTGTACGATTTGAGCATGCTAAGTGACTCGATATGCTATAATATAGTAATTAAATGCTAAGTTAGATGGTTTCCGATGTCACGTATGCTAGAAATGGAAACTTTCCATTTTAGGAAACTTTTATGTGCAAACATGTTATAAACGACTTATGTGACCTTGTATGATAATGTGCTATGTGTTAACATGATCACGTAGGACTATTGAACATGCTAGAACTATAAAAACCGTTATGCTTGGTGAACTTTCTATAAATGGAAACTTACTATAAATAGTAAGTTGTCCATAGACGCGATCTACGCGTTTTGCACGACAAGCGCTTACACGATTGCTACACGATTCACAAACCGTCACACGGTTCACCAACGAGTCGTTGACTTGACACGGTCAAACACGGACAAACATGAACAACCAAGGGTTGTCGGACACGAACACGGGCACCAACACAAACACTAGCACGGTCACTTACACGAACTCACATACGGTATACGATATAGGTTGCCGGTGACCGACATGCTACTTGACGAATCAGGAGCTTACGCTTACGTACATTCATATCACTAAGGTGAGTTTACGGCCCCTCTTTACTCTTTTTCAAACGCTTTTAAATAGGGGGAGAATACTTGTTGCATCGAGTCAAACATCTATTACTGTACAAACATTTTGGTGCATGCTGGTTTATTAGACAAACATTAAGTGTTGTAATCGTAAGAAGTCCTCACAAAGTCTTACCGTTAATGTACAAACAACGAGGCGAGTTTGAATGGATCCGTTTGGGGTGTGACTAACCCCGCGTGGCGAAATATTGACTGGATGTCATAACACGTGAAAACTTGACCTATCTTGCCATGTTATTACGAGACATGGCGGAGGCAAAGACTAACAAGTCTAGTTCGGTAGTGACGCACTGACACTTTGGGCCAAGGGCTCGGTACTAACATATGATAAACAGCATGACACACTTTTATTACTATATGTCTATCAAAACCTGTGAACTCACCAACCATTGTGTTGACACTTTTTAAACTTGTATTCTCAGGTAACTAGCAAACTATGGATGACAGGAATGCGCACACTAAGGGACGAGCATTAGGAACATACATGCATCGTGTCTTGTCATTTGAAAACAATTTACTTTTATCCTGTCAAACAATGATGTGTTAAACTATTTACATTTCCGCTGCATTTTGTAAAACAATTAATTTTCCGCTGCAACACATTATGACAACTTCTATTCCGCTGCAAATTATTTTGTTAAGTGTATGTGTCAAACTTGGATTTGTAAACGCATATAGAGTTGTTCTATATGACCTTGAGCTGTGATTCTGGACACTTCACATCCACGTGGACATACACCACGAGTGGGAATTTGGGGGTGTGACAGACTGGTATCAGAGCCTTGGTTATAGAGAACTAGGTTTGCATGTAGTAAACTTAGACTATAGCCATTGCTCAACTTTAGACACTACACTAGTTTCGCACAACTAATTATATGCATAGTTTAGCAATATGCTTTGTGATTTTATCAGATATCTACGAGCATACCATTGGAACCCTTCGCGGGTATACACATCTGCATATGCTTGAGAACTGCGAGATGGGATTAGTGAAAGGACGAACACATGACTAAAGGAAACTCTTCAATGTTCTGAAGAAGACTACACTAGCACGATCTAACTCAAATCGAACGCTTTTCCCAATCTCCATTCTTGGGCGTAAACCCAGTCACCTGACGTACACTTGTGGACTGGAACCTTAGTGACAGCATGCCGAAGATGAACCTCAAGCACTATTGTGATCACTAGCTTCAGATTGAAGGAACTAGAATGACTGTGTAAGATAAATTGACGATTACGGTGGCCAACGTAATCGTGAATTTATAGGTACATACGAATTTTAGCAAATTCAAATGACACGCTACGCCCGCGAGGAGAACTATGTAGTACACCGCTGTTAGTGGAGATTCGAACTCCACTATTTTCACCAAGTAGTTTATTCCCTTATTGTATTTAGTATTGATAGAATCTAATTGAGCGAGTTGTGCTCATATACATCACATTGGTAATAGTAATCTTCTAAAGCTTATAATTGTACACATGAAGAAAGAGGATATACTACCTCTATATCACACACAGCAAACTCTAACTGTAAGTGATCCAAAACCTATTGTAGATACATACTTACCAATGGCTGGACAAGAAACGTATGTGCGTACTAACGATCAATCAATCAATTCTGCTACTATCGAGGCCATGATCGAACAACGGGTTAACAAAGCTATAGCGGAATACGAGACTACACGCGTAAACAATGAAACAAACAATGAGGCTCACAACAACTTAAGAGGATGCTTATTCAAGACCTTCCTTAGTTATCATCCTCTAACATTCAAGGGGTCGGAAGGAGCAGAAGGACTGCTCCGATGGATCAAGAAGACTGAGACAATCTTCTGCATGTGCGAATGCTCTGAGGAGAACAAAGTGAAATTCGCTACCGGAACTCTAGAGGGACAGGCCCTCATTTGGTGGAATTCACAAGTCCAAACACTGAGTCTGGAGACCGCTAACTCCATACCATGGGAAAATTTCATTAAGATGTTGAAGGAAGAATACCATCCCCAGAACGAAATCAAGGAACCGGAGGAGTGTTGGAATCACAAAATGGAAAGAGCTGAAATTGAACAGTACACCACTCGATTTCACGAATGGTGTAAACAGTATCCAGAAATGGTGACCCCAGAATACAGAAAGATCGAGCCATACGTTAGGGGATTACCTGAACAAATCCGAAGCCTAATTACCACGACAGATCCCACTCTCATTCAGTCCACTATTTGCTTGGCTCACAAACTAATCGACCAAGCGGTGGCACAGGGAGAGCTACCCAAGAGGAGTGAGCATACGAAACCCCAGGAACTCAAGAGGAAGTGGGAACCCAGCAACAACCAAACCCTCTCACCTCAACAACAAACCCAGCATCGCCCAACCCTTGCTAAGGTCTTCACTGCCACTCGGAGCAAAGGAGGATATCAGGGCAAAAGCCCAAAATGCAACAACTGTAACTACCATCACCTTGGCTCGTGCAAAAGGGTCAAATGCACGAACTGCGGCAAAAATGGGCATGCAACCAAGGAGTGCCGAACAAACCCTAACCCCAACACCAAACAGAATACCAATAACCAACACACTCTCAAGGGGTGCTATGAGTGTGGAAAGCCGGGACACATGCGGAGGGACTGTCCACAACTGAAGAAGGCAGAAGAAGGCACAGCAAAGGATGGTGTATTGGTGAGTGGCTCAGGAGAAGCCGAGGATGACCCAAACATCGTGACCGGTACGTTCTTTTCTTGTTTATGCTAGTATATTACTGGATACCGGTGCCGATAGGAACTTAGATCCATCAAGTTTAGCAAATTACTAGGTATTACCTCAACACCACTAGACTATAAATATACTGTAGAATTAGCCGACGGCAAGTTGATTGAAACGCAGCACATCTTTCGAGGATGCGTTATGGCATTGGCGGATCACGAGCTCGAAATCGATTTGATGCCGGTAACCCTCGGAAGCTTTGATGTGGTCGTTGGAATGGATTGGTTATCTGCTAACCAAGCCGAGATTGTATGCAACGAGAAAATCGTACGAGTGACGTTGCAGAACGGTGAACAGATCTCGATTCAGGGGAAACGACGGGGAGTACCTCTGAACATCATGTCGTGCATGAAAGCAAACAAGTATCTTCAGAAGGGATACACCGCAATACTAGCTCTCATTGCGGAACAACCGAAGAAAGAAAGGAAGATTGAGGACATAGCTGTAGTCCGCGATTTTCCCGAAGTGTTTCCATAGGATCTACCTGGACTACCTCCGAAACGACAAGTCGAGTTTCAGATAGACCTCAGACCAGGAGCAGCACCGATTTCTAAAGCTCCGTACCGACTCGCACCTACCGAGATGCAGGAACTGTCTAATCAGTTGCAGGAACTGTTAGACAAGGGATTTATTAGGCCGAGCTTCTCACCTTGGGGAGCACCGGTCTTATTTGTAAAGAAGAAGGACTGATCATTCCGTATGTGTATCGACTACAGAGAGCTGAACAAGGTGACGATCAAGAATCGATACCCATTGCCACGAATAGACGATCTGTTTGACCAATTGCAAGGGTCAAGCTACTATTCCAAGATCGATTTAAGATCGGGTTACCATCAATTGAGAATACAGGAAAATGATATTCCTAAGACTGCCTTCAGAACCCGATACGGACACTACGAGTTCTTGGTTATGCCCTTTGGACTAACCAATGCACCAGCTGTATTCATGGATCTTATGAATAGAGTGTGCAAGCCTTACCTTGACAAATTCGTGATAGTATTCATCGACGACATCCTGATTTATTCAAAGAATCAGGAGGAACATGCTGAACATTTAAGGCTAATCTTGGAACTACTGTAGAGAGAGCAACTGTACGCGAAATTTTCAAAGTGCAACTTTTGGATTCGCGAAGTCCAATTCCTTGGACACGTGGTTAATGAACGGGGAATACACGTAGACCCAGCCAACATTGAAGCCATCAAAAACTGGGAAGCACCCAAGACTCCAACTGAGGTGCGGCAATTCCTTGGACTGGCCGGGTACTACAGGAGATTCATTGCAGGATTCTCGAAGATTGCTCAATCATTGACATCCCTAACTCATAAGGACAAGAAGTTTGATCGGGAGGACAAATAGGAAGCTGCATTCAAATTGTTGAAACAGAAACTATGCACTGCACCTATCCTATCCTTACCGGAAGGATGCGATGACTTCGTGGTGTATTGTGACGCCTCGAAACAAGGACTCGGCTGCGTGCTCATGCAACGCGAAAAGGTGATAACCTACGCGTCACGCCAACTGAAGGTGCATGAGAAGAACTACACGACTCATGACCTTGAGTTGGGAACCGTAGTGTTTGCTTTAAAGATCTGGCGACACTACTTATATGGCACGAAATGAACTATCTTTACCGATCATAAGAGCCTACAACACATCTTTGACCAGTAAGAGTTGAACATGAGACAACGAAGATGGGTTGAACTCATAGGTGATTACGATTGCGCCATCAAGTATCATCCAGGCAAAGCCAATGTAGTGGCCGACGCGTTGAGCCGGAAGGAAACAACAAAACGCGTGCGTGCTCTACAACTCACGATTCATTTTGAATTGCCAAATCAGATACGAATCACACAACAAGAAGCCCTAAAAACTGAAAACCTCACTCTTGAAGCCATGCGTGGCATGGATAAGCAAATGAAGGTAAAAGACGACGGAGCTTATTACTTAATGGATCGAATTTGGATTCCACGCCACGGAGGACTGAGGGAAGTGGTGATGGACGAAGCACACAAGAGCAGGTATTCCATACATCCGGGCTCTGACAAAATGTACCATGATCTGAAGACAACTTACTGGTGGCCGAACATGAAGGCCGAGATAGCAACTTACGTGAGTAAGTGCTTAACGTGCTCAAAAGTCAAGGTTGAGTACCAAAAGCCATCAGGGTTACTTCAGCAACCAGAACTACCCATGTGGAAATGGGAGCAAATTTCCATGGACTTCATAACTAAATTACCTAAGACGGGAAGTGGTTGCGATACCATCTGGGTTATCGTAGACCGACTGACAAAGTCCGCACATTTCCTACCTATCAAGGAGGCTGACAAGTTGGACAAGCTCACCTGTATCTATCTGAAGGAAGTGGTCACTCGACATGGAGTGCCAATCTCGATTATATCTGATCGCGACAGTCGATTCACGTCGCATTTCTGGAAATCCTTGCATAAGGCTTTGGGCACGAGATTGGATATGAGTACCGCTTACCACCCGCAGACGGACGGGCAAAGTGAGCGAACGATACAGACACTGGAGGACATGCTCCGAGCCTGCGTTATTGACTTTGGGAGTAGCTGGGAATCTCATCTACCGCTAGTTGAGTTTTCATACAATAACAGCTACCACACAAGCATCCAAGCTGCACCATTCGAGGCACTTTACGGACGTAAGTGTCGATCACCCATCTGCTGAGCAGAAGTTGGAGACAGCCAACTGACTGGCCCAGAACTTGTGCACGAAACGACTGAAAAGATCGTGCAAATACGCAAGCGAATGGCAGCAGCTCGTGACAGACAGAAAAGTTACGCTGACAAACGACGCAAACCGTTAGAATTCCAGGAGGGGGACAGAGTGTTACTCAAGGTCTCGCCCTGGAAAGGTGTCATTCGGTTTGGCAAACGAGGAAAGTTGAACCCTCGTTACATTGGACCTTTCGAGATTACAAAACGAATAGGCCCTGTAGCCTACGAACTAAACCTGCCAGTCGAACTGAGCAGTGTACACAACGTATTCCACATCTCGAACCTCAAGAAGTGCCTATCTGATGGGACACTTGTTATTCCCCTTGAGGAAATACAAATCGACGAACAATTGAACTTCGTTGAGGAACCGGTGGAGATTATGGACCGGGAAACCAAGAAGCTCAAACTCAGCAAGATTCCAATAGTGAAAGTGCGATGGAATTCGCGACGCGGACCGGAATTCACATGGGAACGTGAAGACCAGATGAAACAAAAGTACCCACACCTGTTCGCGGAACAGACAAACACTAGTAACACGAGTTGAATTTCGGGACGAAATTTTTTCTAACATGGGGAGGATGTGACACCCCGTAATTTCCAGGTCAGCAACCTATTTATTTAAATGTTTATTTAAATGCTTTATATACACGTGTCACTGGAATTAGATTAATTTAGTGTGACACGTGGCACGACAGTACGAACACTAACACATGACTTGATAATTCGTGGAATTATCGACAAACAGCACACACGTGTCAAAACACACGAACGTTGGTGAACGTCTAGCACATTGTGTAGTACAACACTCGAAACCTCACAAAACACTCACACTTTGAACTTGGAAGTTCAAATAAGGCCAAACGAAAGTTCGTAAACGTGAAAACGGCAACGAACGGATCAAACCAATGAAAATGGGCCTATTGGGCTCATCGGGGGATCTGTCGCGCTACGCGACGGTCCACAAGGACACTGTCGCGATACGCGACAGGTGGGCGGGGGAAATTTGAACCCCGAATTACCTCGCGCTACGCGAGACTCACCTTATATGTTGTCGCGCTACGCGACAAGACCCAGTTCGCAGAAATCTTTATAAATCCAAGAAAAATCATTTCTTGGCCACCCTACACACTCTCTCCGAAATCTAGCCATCATATCTCGGCCATATCCCTTCCAAAACCTCTGCTACACTCAAGATTCATCCTTGGAAGCCATTGTTGAAGAGATTGAAGCTCTTGGAAGCTTGAACACCATTGAAGGGAGACCTCTAGAACACCATCCACCACCACCATCGTCTTGTTCTTGTCGAAGCCCACGAGCCAGGAGGTCAAGGAGGCTGTTCATCATCATCTCAGGACTTCTTGAATCTTGAAAGGTAGTCTTGACATCCCTTGTGGCTTAAAACCACCATTACACACACATGCAAGGCTTTATACTTACATGCAAACACCTAGGATGCACATGCACGAAATTATTTTCTGGGTTTGTTGATCTCACTATGTTTTATGATGATCTAAAGTGATTATATGATGTTTTATGATGATTTATGATGATGGGTTTAAGCCTTGGTGCTTAAAATGAGGATTTGTGACAATATATTGCCATGCATGTACGATCCATGATGTTTAGGATGATAGTGAGTATATAGAAATGTTCATGAATGAGATTGAAGGATGATTACATGTTTAGATGATGTTGAAATGGTTGAAAAAGCTATTTTTGATGAAACTTTCTATTTATAGTAACTTTTTATTTACAAAATGGTGTTAGGATTGATATGGTGAACATGCATGTATGTAGAATTGCTCTTAGGTTGATAATATGATGATTTGAATGTTTAGATTATGATTTCAATGATGATTATGGTCATATGTGATAAGTTACTATTTTTAGTAACTTTATTTGTTGAAATCATGTTAAGTAATGATTTGGACTATATTGGTATGTTTAAAGTAATGCTAGATTGATTATTATGATGGTGGATTATGAGAAAATAGGATTGGAAATGTTAAAATGATTGTTTTCATGAAAAACCATAAAGTTACTATATTTAGTAACTTTATTTTTACAAAAACCGACTCGTAAACATTTTGTACGATTTGAGCATGCTAAGTGACTCGATATGCTATAATATAGTAATTAAATGCTAAGTTAGATGGTTTCCGATGTCACGTATGCTAGAAATGGAAACTTTCCATTTTAGGAAACTTTTATGTGCAAACATGTTATAAACGACTTATGTGACCTTGTATGATAATGTGCTATGTGTTAACATGATCACGTAGGACTATTGAACATGCTAGAACTATAAAAACCGTTATGCTTGGTGAACTTTCTATAAATGGAAACTTACTATAAATAGTAAGTTGTCCATAGACGCGATCTGCGCGTTTTGCACGACAAGCGCTTACACGATTGCTACACGATTCACAAACCGTCACACGGTTCACCAACGAGTCGTTGACTTGACACGGTCAAACACGGACAAACATGAACAACCAAGGGTTGTCGGACACGAACACGGGCACCAACACAAACACTAGCACGGTCACTTACACGAACTCACATACGGTATACGATATAGGTTGCCGGTGACCGACATGCTACTTGACGAATCAGGAGCTTACGCTTACGTACATTCATATCACTAAGGTGAGTTTACGGCCCCTCTTTACTCTTTTTCAAACGCTTTTAAATAGGGGGAGAATACTTGTTGCATCGAGTCAAACATCTATTACTGTACAAACATTTTGGTGCATGCTGGTTTATTAGACAAACATTAAGTGTTGTAATCGTAAGAAGTCCTCACAAAGTCTTACCGTTAATGTACAAACAACGAGGCGAGTTTGAATGGATCCGTTTGGGGTGTGACTAACCCCGCGTGGCGAAATATTGACTGGATGTCATAACACGTGAAAACTTGACCTATCTTGCCATGTTATTACGAGACATGGCGGAGGCAAAGACTAACAAGTCTAGTTCGGTAGTGACGCACTGACACTTTGGGCCAAGGGCTCGATACTAACATATGATAAACAGCATGACACACTTTTATTACTATATGTCTATCAAAACCTGTGAACTCACCAACCATTGTGTTGACACTTTTTAAACTTGTATTCTCAGGTAACTAGCAAACTATGGATGACAGGAATGCGCACACTAAGGGACGAGCATTAGGAACATACATGCATCGTGTCTTGTCATTTGAAAACAATTTACTTTTATCCTGTCAAACAATGATGTGTTAAACTATTTACATTTCCGCTGCATTTTGTAAAACAATTAATTTTCCGCTGCAACACATTATGACAACTTCTATTCCGCTGCAAATTATTTTGTTAAGTGTATGTGTCAAACTTGGATTTGTAAACGCATATAGAGTTGTTCTATATGACCTTGAGCTGTGATTCTGGACACTTCACATCCACGTGGACATACACCACGAGTGGGAATTTGGGGGTGTGACATTTTGTAACATCTGTGCCGGAACCGTCACCGGAACAGTACTCTGCACAGTGAAGTGCACAGTAACTCAGGTACACGCTACACGAGGCTATGTTAATACTATGTACACCGGAGGCTTAACACTAAACTATTATGCGATTATCTGAAATCTGATTTAAAACCTTAGGGTTTAACAGTCAGAAACACATCAGATAACCCTGAACAAGTACACATATGTTTGATTTGATGCTATTATGTATAAACGTATGCGAGGATTAACAGAACAAAACCATAACAGTTGTTGTTACAGAATGTTAAACAGACGAACTATTCGTATAGGTGACGATCTGTACGAATAGATCTGAAGGTTTAATGATCCGGAATGATAACTGGAAAGTAGAAAACAAGATCAGAAAGTGAAACGTACGATCGTGTTCGTGCAGTTAGCGCTCTGCACGAAGACGCGCGTAAGTGACGTTTTCTGACGAAACGAAAACGAAGAACGATTCGTACGATAATAAAGTTAAGGAAATAAAGTATTTCCTGTTTTACAATTTTGAAACTCATCATAAATAAACCAAAACAAAACTATTTTAATTTCGAGCGCGTAAAACCAAATACGCGAAAAATCAAGGAAACGTGTTAAAAATAATAAATTTCGTTAAAACATTTAAGAATAATAATATTTAACATATTTATAAAAATAATTACTTACCAAATAATTAAAATGAATTCTTTTATTTAATTACGTAATTATACGCGATTACGTTCCGGAAACGTAACGAAACCGCGAACCGAGCAACCAAAATGAACCCGAACACCCCGTGGAGTATAAAAACTTTAAAATGAAAGTTTTCTTTCATTTTCCATCTCTTCCACCTCTCTCTTTCACCCATTTCCGGCCACCACCATTTTTAGGGTTTTTACACCTTGAAACCACCATAACTCCCTCATTTCTCCACCAAATCCTTCCATCTTTGGACCTATACGAAGCTCTTAACCTCCTTTACACGAAAGTACAAAGGATCCTTTCTAAAATCAACCTGAAACGAGGTAATCTGGACATGAAAGTGGCGATTTTAGGGTTTTTGTAAACCCTTAGTTCGAACCATATTCTAACCGGTTCTAGACTTGTAAATCCAAGGGGGGGGGGGTTGTACTAATACTCACTAGGAGGGGGTAGGAACGGGTGTTACTCCATTTCTTGGTCATAGAACTCGAGATGAGGGGCTGTCTAGGGCTGAGAAGCGGCGGTCGAATAGCACATCCAGCTGGCCGAATGGCCAAGGTCGAATAGCCACCATTCGCCAGCCCTTCTCCCCAGCTCTCGACCTCTTTCGGCTTTCCACCTTCGGCCAACACCTCCCTATTCGACAGCCATCATTCGGCCATGTTCCCCACATTCGACCAAGGCCCCATTCGCCGAATGGGCTCATGCGCCCATTATCATTCGCTGCCCACCTTCTCTACTCATTCGACCCCAAGAAACTTCATTCGGCCAAGGATCAACAGGCCTCATTCGGCCTACAGATTGTTATTCAACCCAGACATTGTATAGCCTATATAACCACATCCAAGCTAAACTCTTTTCTTTGACTTAAGTACTCGGCCCAGCAGTGCCTCATAGGCCAGTAGCATCCTATTGGTCCTCGCCCACTCAGACGACCCAATACACATGACCAAGGCCCATGCAGCCTATGTTGAGCCCAATACAAATTGAATCAACCTTATTGAATTAGAGCCCAACAGGAAACCTTAGGGCCCACGAATGCGGCCCATACCCATTGTTTGATTCATAACAGATTCGGCCCAATATCTTTGTCCAGGCCCATTAACAACAAACATGCCACAGTGGGTTCTAATTAACTTGATAGCTTGGAACATATTCAATTTACTTCTTTGGCCCAAGAGACTTAACCAAAGATCCTTATTTGGCCAACTCATTTCATTAAGGCCCAACAGTAGGCCCAAATGAATACCAGTGGGGCCACCACAACCTTTCAGGCCCAACACCTCTAAATTTGATCCATTTACTCTTGGAAGGCCTAACGTGAAGTGAATGGCCCAAGGCCCACTACTTATGGCTCAAGGCCTACTACCTTTGGCCCAAAGCCACAATCTTGGCCAAAAGCCCAATTTCAAGGCCACAATGATTTCAGCCCATGTAAGCAAGGCCCAGCTTGGCCCATGAACCCTTTGGCAAAGGCCCGAGACAAATCCCCATGGGCCCATCAAAATCCACCCGAGGCCCACAACAAGGCCCATTTGAGGCCCTTGTCCTCACTTTTGGGGCCATGTTGTCATTAACTTGGTCACCAACATGTTTCTGATCCATTTTTGATTCCGACAGCTCTATATGACTCTAGGCCCAACAAATATTGCCTAGGCCCACCTTGGGCCCAATAAAATCCTTAGAGGCCCAAAACGAGGCCCAAAAGGTCACTTGAACGCTAGTTTTGTAACTTTTGGCAAGGCCTTTATGATTCAACACCTAATATCATTGGCCCAACTTAAATTGTTGGCCCACATGACTAAAGAACTATTGTAACTCTTTAACTCAACACTAATAAGTATGATAACCAAGGGATTACTATCAAAACGGTAACTTTTGTAACAAAGTCTTGTGATTTATAACACGACTTCATGAAACTACAAATGGACTTTGAACACAAGCTTGATAAGACAAGAATAAATCAAAGAAAGTCTATGGATTACAAGAACCAATAACAAATAAAGATGGGCCAATAAAGACCGAAGACTTTGAGTGTTGGCCAAAGCTTATGGCTAACACATACAAACACACATAATCCCTATAATTCATACTAATGAGTTATAAACATCGTGAAATCAATACAGGATCGTGAAAATACACTCGAGCACAATCAAGAGCGCGTACATTCTTGTTTAGGCTAAGTCAAACCCCAACAACTACAAGGTGAGTTCATTGTCTCTTTTCAAACATATTTGTTTTTACCTCGGGACTGAGAAGCATGTTATACATTTTAAATAAACATTGAAATGTTTTAAAGAAATACTTTTACACTTATTCTTGGTGCTTATACTGTATGCTTGACACTTATGACTTATTGTTTATACTTAAACTTCATGATTGATACTTATGCTATGAAACTTTAGGCTTAAACTTTACACTTGGTGAGGATACTATAAACTTTATTCCTAAACTATAGGCTAAAGTCTAAATGACTATGCCAGGGGCTACGTGCTTAAACTATACGCTTGATGAGTGTGCTATAAACTTTATGCTTAGACAACATACTCAATGCTAAGGCTTGAAACACTGACACTAAATGCTAACACTTGATACACTCGTTTCGGAAACAAATACTATGAACGCATATTCTGAACACTAATACTTTATATCATTATTCTAAAGGTTAATTTCTTACACTCTTAATCTAGGTGTCAATTCAGTTTGTCACTTACACTTCCTTGCTTAAACTTAAACTTGGAAACTTAACTCACGGAGACTTATATGCTTAGAATTCTTAAAACACTTAAATACTTGAAACAATTATTCTAAACTTAGAAAAATGCTTTTATACTATTGATTATGCCAAGTGCTAAAGGCATAAGACACAACTAAAACTCAATGCTATTTGATTATGCCAAGTGCTAAAGGCATAAGCTACTTGCTAATACTAAAGCTATGTGTTAATAACGAGTGCTAAGGGTATTTGCTATCTGATGATGCTAATGTGAATGCTTGATATACTTGGGAAGACTCAGACAACAGACTGATTGACCGCCGCGTCTTGACATTAGTCAAGCCCTACTAGTCATCAGTAAAACTATGGGGATGCTTTAAACTTGTATGCTTAAGCTATAGGACATTGTAGGACAGACTGTTGACCGCCGCGTGTTGACCTAAGTGTCAACCCCTACTAGTCATCAGTGTTCCTCCTTGTCGGACATCGTAAGATCGACTGATGGCCGCCGCGTCTTGACATTGGTCAAGCCCTACTAGTCATCAGTGCTCTTCGGTGTTAAAATCATGTAAGACAGACTGATTGACCGCCGCGCCTTGACAGTGGTCAAGCCCTACTAGTCATTCAGTGATCTTCTTGATTTAATCATTAGGACCGTTATGGATGGATGCTAAATTCCCTAGGGTATTAAGCTGTCCATAATGGTGCCTCTCAAATTTGATACTCATATACTACTTTGTGCAGGTGGGATGTTAGGTAAGACGCTTAATTATCATTAACAGCAATGTCCTATGCGACTTAGTATGTGGTGGGACGTCGTCTGGGCGGGTCGTAGGCTTGACCCAGGGGTATGCCCTATATATAAGCATACCGAGTTGGATGATACAGGTGGTGTTAATGAGATTAGGGTTGTTACCTAGGGGATACTAGAATGCTTTCGAGGGATTATCATAAACTCTAAACACAATGCTTGTTAAACTCATGTTGAAACTAATACATACTGATAACATGGACTTGGAAACTTTGAATCAATAAACAAAAGCTATTTTTCACATACTAAAACTACATGAACTCACCAACCATTGTGTTGACCTTGTTTTCTTACATGCTTTCTCAGGTGACGCACAGGTATAAGCTAAGACTCAGAACTTTGCATGCTAGGTAGCCCAACTAGAGGACCCAGCAGACTTTTGAAGAGCACATCTTTTGTAGCTAATACGAATTCATTTTGATATCTTGTACAGATACAAGATAGAAACATTTGATTCTTTTGAATAGGTTTACTTGGTTAAATTATCAAACATCAACATTGTAATTTAACTTTGTAATCCTATCTTAATGCTTTATTGTGCTTTAGATATTCTTAACATTGATGCTATGTAGACAATCTGATCAACCCGATTATCACTCACGATATCGCACTCCGGGAACCTTCCGCCCGACGGGACAATCGATCATATCCCGCCGGCTCGGGGTGTGACAGATTGGTATCAGAGCTCAAGGTTATAGAGAATAATAGGTCATTACTTAAACGGTTTGGCCTAGACTATAACTTAGGGACCCTCATATAGAGAACATAAGACTTAGGTTTGCATTTTGTCTTCTGCATTCGATCATTGCACTAACCAAATTCCTTTGGTTATGATCAGAATGCCGCCTAGAAGACAACCTACTACTCAGACTTCTGCACCACATTCTTCTACTCCGACGCCACCAGATTCACCACCGCCACCTCCTCCTCCACACTCCCCACCACCAGGCTCAAACACTGTTCAGATGATAGATCCTGCTACCATCGCTCTGGCGACACTGCTGAGTACCCAATTGACAAGCCAACTGAAAGATGTCATCCCAGAGATGATAAATCGGATTCAAGGCCATGGAAACACCTCTGGCCATACTACAGGAGAGGCTAGTGGAAACACTAGTCATACTTCTGACTGCTCCTACAAATCCTTTGTAGGATGCAAACCGCCAAGCTTTACTGGTGCTGAAGGAGCTGTTGGACTGATCCAATGGCTAGAGAAAATGGAGAATACACTAGACATAAGCGGTTGTCCAGAACACCACAAAGTTCGCTATGCAGCGGGATCATTTAGCAAGCGAGCATTGACATGGTGGAACGCTCAGATTAGAGCAAAGGGGAGAGATGAAACAATGGCGATGCCCTGGACAGAGTTCAAACTCCTACTGAGGAATGAGTTCTGTCCGAAACATGAACTGCAGCAATTAGAGGTTGAGCTCTCGAACCATGTGATGAAGGGAGCCGATCATATGACTTTTACCAACCGCTATCATGAACTGGTAGCCCTGGTGCCAGAGATGGTGCCAACATTGGAAAAGTTGATTGATCGATATGTAGCAGGATTACCTTCCTGTATTCAAAGCATTGTATTGGCTTCATATCCTGCTACACTGGAGCCAGCTATCTCCCTCTCAGCCAAGCTTACCAAAGTAATGGTGAAATCAGGAGAGTTGAAAGACGACTCGGGCAAGACTAAAGAGGAACAACCGAAGAAGAAACAAAAGGTCACTCCAGACTACGCGAAACCCGTGACTCTTCATCAAGTTGCTACAGTGCCTGCTAAAGCTACACGCAAACCCTACTCAGGCGTACATCCTCAATGTGCACAATGTCAGTTTCATCATGCTGCCACAATGCCGTGTAGGCAGTGTACCAACTGTGGCCGAAAAGGTCATCTGGCTCAATACTGCCGAACCACACCGGCACCGGCGGTAAACAACGCCGCCATGGCAATGCCACCCCCACAAAACCCTGGAAACTACAACAACAACAATCGGGGATGCTATAACTGTGGGGAATTAGGTCATTTCTCCAAAGACTGTCCAAAAAGGGTGCTACCGAGAGGACAAGCACCGAGGGGACGTGCATTTCGAATTGGAGCTACTGCTGCACGCCAAGACACTGACACCAACACCAACACTGGTACATTACTATTTAAAATCCTTGCAGGTGTATAATTTATACTAGCATGGATTTTCATTGACCTCATTAGGGTCAGTTTATAACTTACTCACAAATGGGGCAACATTCGCACATTTTATACACTAAATGACGTGAACCTAGTGTTCACTCACCTTAGTGAACAAACACACACTGTAAGATTCAAAGTGATGGACACAAATGGTGTCAGTACCATCACTGGAAATGATTCTTTGTCCTTGATAGGGACAGAGTAATCTAATCCAATAAAACCTTATCATGACATTACAATAAACAATTGGGATACATTCATAAGTCTCAGTATTGGGTTCGCCAATGTTGTCTTATTTGACGATATATGGACCCATTTTAACAAGGGGAGAAACGCGAGGCTTCTCCTGACAGAAATAACACATGAGCGCAAGAATCTTAGTGAACAATGTAGATCATGAAACTAGGTAACACCAGGGGAATATCACTATGGGAGTGTATACAAACAGCTATGGAATATGATGCCAAGCTACCTTACACTTCCAGTAGACTTGATGTTCTTGGAATTATAGGAACAACAAAATCAAGTCTGCTCAGTTCATAATTACACACAAAATCATAAGGCTTAAGGAGGACTAGGTCACACACAAACAATATTCTTTCGAGAGCATAAACATTTCGGATCGTACGGTCGAGAGACTGAAAACGCATCCGTAACTTATTGAACAGACTCGGGAAGACTCTAAATGTAACTTCGCAAAAACATGAGAACATGAGACATACGTGACATCAAAGCATCTCCACCTATGCAAAGAAAAAGTAGTACCCGACAATGATGCTTAAATTTCGGGACGAAATTTCTTTAACAAGGGGAGACTGTAACATCTGTGCCGGAACCGTCACCGGAACAGTACTCTGCACAGTGAAGTGCACAGTAACTCAGGTACACGCTACACGAGGCTATGTTAATACTATGTACACCGGAGGCTTAACACTAAACTATTATGCGATTATCTGAAATCTGATTTAAAACCTTAGGGTTTAACAGTCAGAAACACATCTTATAACCCTGAACAAGTACACATATGTTTGATTTGATGCTATTATGTATAAACGTATGCGAGGATTAACAGAACAAAACCATAACAGTTGTTGTTACAGAATGTTAAACAGACGAACTATTCGTATAGGTGACGATCTGTACGAATAGATATGAAGGTTTAATGATCCGGAATGATAACTGGAAAGTAGAAAACAAGATCAGAAAGTGAAACGTACGATCGTGTTCGTGCAGTTAGCGCTCTGCACGAAGACGCGCGTAAGTGACGTTTTCAGACGAAACGAAAACGAAGAACGATTCGTACGATAATAAAGTTAAGGAAATAAAGTATTTCCTGTTTTACAATTTTGAAACTCATCATAAATAAACCAAAACAAAACTATTTTAATTTCGAGCGCGTAAAACCAAATACGCGAAAAATCAAGGAAACGTGTTAAAAATAATAAATTTCGTTAAAACATTTAAGAATAATAATATTTAACATATTTATAAAAATAATTACTTACCAAATAATTAAAATGAATTCTTTTATTTAATTACGTAATTATACGCGATTACGTTCCGGAAACGTAACGAAACCGCGAACCGAGCAACCAAAATGAACCCGAACACCCCGTGGAGTATAAAAACTTTAAAATGAAAGTTTTCTTTCATTTTCCATCTCTTCCACCTCTCTCTTTCACCCATTTCCGGCCACCACCATTTTTAGGGTTTTTACACCTTGAAACCACCATAACTCCCTCATTTCTCCACCAAATCCTTCCATCTTTGGACCTATACGAAGCTCTTAACCTCCTTTACACGAAAGTACAAAGGATCCTTTCTAAAATCAACCTGAAACGAGGTAATCTGGACATGAAAGTGGCGATTTTAGGGTTTTTGTAAACCCTTAGTTCGAACCATATTCTAACCGGTTCTAGACTTGTAAATCCAAGGGGGGGGGGGGGGGTTGTACTAATACTCACTAGGAGGGGGTAGGAACGGGTGTTACTCCATTTCTTGGTCATAGAACTCGAGATGAGGGGCTGTCTAGGGCTGAGAAGCGGCGGTCGAATAGCACATCCAGCTGGCCGAATGGCCAAGGTCGAATAGCCACCATTCGCCAGCCCTTCTCCCCAGCTCTCGACCTCTTTCGGCTTTCCACCTTCGCCCAACACCTCCCTATTCGACAGCCATCATTCGGCCATGTTCCCCACATTCGACCAAGGCCCCATTCGCCGAATGGGCTCATGCGCCCATTATCATTCGCTGCCCACCTTCTCTACTCATTCGACCCCAAGAAACTTCATTCGGCCAAGGATCAACAGGCCTCATTCGGCCTACAGACCAACTCATTTCATTAAGGCCCAACAGTAGGCCCAAATGAATACCAGTGGGGCCACCACAACCTTTCAGGCCCAACACCTCTAAATTTGATCCATTTACTCTTGGAAGGCCTAACGTGAAGTGAATGGCCCAAGGCCCACTACTTATGGCTCAAGGCCTACTACCTTTGGCCCAAAGCCACAATCTTGGCCAAAAGCCCAATTTCAAGGCCACAATGATTTCAGCCCATGTAAGCAAGGCCCAGCTTGGCCCATGAACCCTTTGGCAAAGGCCCGAGACAAATCCCCATGGGCCCATCAAAATCCACCCGAGGCCCACAACAAGGCCCATTTGAGGCCCTTGTCCTCACTTTTGGGGCCATGTTGTCATTAACTTGGTCACCAACATGTTTCTGATCCATTTTTGATTCCGACAGCTCTATATGACTCTAGGCCCAACAAATATTGCCTAGGCCCACCTTGGGCCCAATAAAATCCTTAGAGGCCCAAAACGAGGCCCAAAAGGTCACTTGAACGCTAGTTTTGTAACTTTTGGCAAGGCCTTTATGATTCAACACCTAATATCATTGGCCCAACTTAAATTGTTGGCCCACATGACTAAAGAACTATTGTAACTCTTTAACTCAACACTAATAAGTATGATAACCAAGGGATTACTATCAAAACGGTAACTTTTGTAACAAAGTCTTGTGATTTATAACACGACTTCATGAAACTACAAATGGACTTTAAACACAAGCTTGATAAGACAAGAATAAATCAAAGAAAGTCTATAGATTACAAGAACCAATAACAAATAAAGATGGGCCAATAAAGACCGAAGACTTTGAGTGTTGGCCAAAGCTTATGGCTAACACATACAAACACACATAATCCCTATAATTCATACTAATGAGTTATAAACATCGTGAAATCAATACAGGATCGTGAAAATACACTCGAGCACAATCAAGAGCGCGTACATTCTTGTTTAGGCTAAGTCAAACCCCAACAACTACAAGGTGAGTTCATTGTCCCTTTTCAAACATATTTGTTTTTACCTCGGGACTGAGAAGCATGTTATACATTTTAAATAAACATTGAAATGTTTTAAAGAAATACTTTTACACTTATTCTTGGTGCTTATACTGTATGGTTGACACTTATGACTTATTGTTTATACTTAAACTTCATGATTGATACTTATGCTATGAAACTTTAGGCTTAAACTTTACACTTGGTGAGGATACTATAAACTTTATTCCTAAACTATAGGCTAAAGTCTAAATGACTATGCCAGGGGCTACGTGCTTAAACTATACGCTTGATGAGTGTGCTATAAACTTTATGCTTAGACAACATACTCAATGCTAAGGCTTGAAACACTGACACTAAATGCTAACACTTGATACACTCGTTTCGGAAACAAATACTATGAACGCATATTCTGAACACTAATACTTTATATCATTATTCTAAAGGTTAATTTCTTACACTCTTAATCTAGGTGTCAATTCAGTTTGTCACTTACACTTCCTTGCTTAAACTTAAACTTGGAAACTTAACTCACGGAGACTTATATGCTTAGAATTCTTAAAACACTTAAATACTTGAAACAATTATTCTAAACTTAGAAAAATGCTTTTATACTATTGATTATGCCAAGTGCTAAAGGCATAAGACACAACTAAAACTCAATGCTATTTGATTATGCCAAGTGCTAAAGGCATAAGCTACTTGCTAATACTAAAGCTATGTGTTAATAACGAGTGCTAAGGGTATTTGCTATCTGATGATGCTAATGTGAATGCTTGATATACTTGGGAAGACTCAGACAACAGACTGATTGACCGCCGCGTCTTGACATTAGTCAAGCCCTACTAGTCATCAGTAAAACTATGGGGATGCTTTAAACTTGTATGCTTAAGCTATAGGACATTGTAGGACAGACTGTTGACCGCCGCGTGTTGACCTAAGTGTCAACCCCTACTAGTCATCAGTGTTCCTCCTTGTCGGACATCGTAAGATCGACTGATGGCCACCGCGTCTTGACATTGGTCAAGCCCTACTAGTCATCAGTGCTCTTCGGTGTTAAAATCATGTAAGACAGACTGATTGACCGCCGCGCCTTGACAGTGGTCAAGCCCTACTAGTCATTCAGTGATCTTCTTGATTTAATCATTAGGACCGTTATGGATGGATGCTAAATTCCCTAGGGTATTAAGCTGTCCATAATGGTGCCTCTCAAACTTGATACTCATATACTACTTTGTGCAGGTGGGATGTTAGGTAAGACGCTTAATTATCATTAACAGCAATGTCCTATGCGACTTAGTATGTGGTGGGACGTCGTCTGGGCGGGTCGTAGGCTTGACCCAGGGGTATGCCCTATATATAAGCGTACCGAGTTGGATGATACAGGTGGTGTTAATGAGATTAGGGTTGTTACCTAGGGGATACTAGAATGCTTTCGAGGGATTATCATAAACTCTAAACACAATGCTTGTTAAACTCATGTTGAAACTAATACATACTGATAACATGGACTTGGAAACTTTGAATCAATAAACAAAAGCTATTTTTCACATACTAAAACTACATGAACTCACCAACCATTGTGTTGACCTTGTTTTCTTACATTCTTTCTCAGGTGACGCACAGGTATAAGCTAAGACTCAGAACTTTGCATGCTAGGTAGCCCAACTAGAGGACCCAGCAGACTTTTGAAGAGCACATCTTTTGTAGCTAATACGAATTCATTTTGATATCTTGTACAGATACAAGATAGAAACATTTGATTCTTTTGAATAGGTTTACTTGGTTAAATTATCAAACATCAACATTGTAATTTAACTTTGTAATCCTATCTTAATGCTTTATTGTGCTTTAGATATTCTTAACATTGATGCTATGTAGACAATCTGATCAACCCGATTATCACTCACGATATCGCACTCCGGGAACCTTCCGCCCGACGGGACAATCGATCCTATCCCGCCGGCTCGGGGTGTGACATCTTTGTCTTGGAAACCACTGATGATCGATCGGAACCACTTGTCACACCCTAACCAACGGCGGAATACGTTGGGGCGCGAGTTAGATTGTTCATTACTCATGGTGCAATGTGTAAGTTTCAATAATTAAACAATTGTATTTAATTCAAATCAAACATTCATTAAATAAATAACCAAACATTCAAAGTCATTACAATAATTCAAATTCAAATCAAACATTACAATCATCAAAAAGTCTAAACATTTGATTAAATAAATTAAACTAGGTCTCTAGACCTATCTTATGTCTTGAATCCTTCTTCCTTAACCTGTCACACATGTAAAATATATTTAGTCAACTATTTGCATAGTTGGTGAGTTTACACACTAAGTTTGAATACTAAATATAAAAGGATGCAAACTAAAACTTAATTAGAATATGTATCAAAGGCATAGCATAATACAAGTTTGAATAATTGAATGAATATATGAATAACAAATGCTTGTGTCCAAACAAGTATCCTTACATAATAATTCAAGTATAATAATACAAGAATTATCATTTGTAATTCAACTAGTTTGCTAATGCACTTTTCACCTTTTTCACACAAGGGCCAAAGCCTTTGCGAAGATAGTATCTAACCATCCTAGGCTACTAAGTACTAATTTGCTTGACTGGCAACACACATAGAATCAACACATTGTATAAACTTAGCATCTAACACATAAAACTAAATAAGTCTAAGGCTTGCATCATAAGTTTGAATTGAATAATAGAATGAATAATAGTTTGAATACGACATGTGTAACATCCCAAAAACAAGAAGTAAAAGGGAGTGTGAAGAACTCACTGTTAAGATGCTTAGCTAGTTTCGAGTCCTTGAATAATGATTGAGAAGCAAGCTATCTACTCAACCTAAAGTTTGAGTAACAAGTCTTAGCATTCTATAATTCAAGTTCAAGATCCTAACACTATGGCATCCTAATGGAAGTCCTAATTGAATAAATCTAAGTTTGAATGGTTTTCATTTAGGATTATTTATTTATTTATTTATTTATCAATTAAATTAAATAAATAAATATCCTAATTGATATTGAATAATCATTTATTTGAATTTTAATAATCAAATAAATAAATATTTAATTAATTTAGGATAATCATTTATTTATTTGAATAACCAAATAAATAATTATCCTAATTGATTTTTGAATAATCGATTGAATAACACATGATGTTTGAATTAACCTGATTTCCATCCTTTGCATTTGATTTATTGTTTAATGTTTTAAAATTTTGTTTTTAATACAATGCATCTAAAATTAAAAAAAAAAATGTGTTCAAGCAATTTCATGTTTTGTATAAAAGATAAATGTTTACTTTTAAAAACAAAAACCTTTTTATTTATTTTATTTTTAAAATAATTTTATGCCTTTGTTTATAAGATTTTCTTTTTAGAATAATAAATTCTTAGTTTTATAAAGCAACCATTTAATTTGTTTGAACAAAAATTGATTTAAAATAAAAAGGATATATTTATAATCATTTTATAAGAAAATTAAGTAAATAAAGGTATGAATTTTATAAATTATTTTATTAATACTAATAAAAGGTTAATTATTAATAAACTTAATAATTATTTACATATATGTATTTTATAAAAATATTATTTTAGTATTATTTTTGAAAGAATAATAAAAGATTAAGTAGAGTTGTTAATTTAGTTTAAGTTTTAAAATATGGGTTAGTTGATAAAAAAAATAAATAATTTTTCTGAAATAAATTAATTATTACAGAAAAATAGAATTATCATTTTAGAATTTTTATTAATTTTTTTATCAAAAGAAAAATGGATGGAAAGAGGTTGAAATGGAGCAAAACCGGTTCTGGATAACCCCCGCGAGGTTCGAACCCGGGTCTGGGCGACCCGAGCAAACATGGTTTACCACTAGGCTGGGTCGGATCACATTGTTTGTTTCGGTTTTGAATTAATTTTAAACAGATTCGTGAATCAGACCCAAGAACTTATGAGCCCTAATTTGGTTCGTTTCCAATTCGATCGAGAGGCCTATTCTCAGCCTTTGAAAGGTTAGGGCATTCAATCTATATGTAAAACCGAGTGTAATGGCATAAGGACCTACCTGGATTGACTTCGGTTAAAGGTAGTTCGACTAGCTTGAAGGTTCGGCCGAGACTAAGCTTGAATCGATCCTTTCTGCGTTTGTGTGCTCTGGTTATTTCTTCAGACGCGTTCGTGGTTGTCACAGAAATAGAATGGGAAGGATTTGAGTTGGGTTTTATACGCGTTCGAGTGGGTTCTTATTTTTGGTTCGATCGGTTTATTTAGGGACGAAATTATTGTGTGATTACCGAATCAATCAAATTAATTGATGATTGAAATATTTAAACGCGCTCCAATCCTTTCCATATGTGAAATCAATAGGCTGGAATGAGCTGTAAACGAGCGGGATTAGAGGATTTGAAAAACCGGGTCACGCACGGGTCGGTGGGGGATCCACGGTTTAAACGGGTAAAGAAGGAAACCAACTTAGGGGAAATTACAGCTTTGGTCCTCCTTGTTTCCCATTTGTTTCAGCTTTTAAATGAACATTTCCTTCTCACATTTAAGTTTTATAACTTGACATTTCTTACCCCTCTAGTTAACAACCTTTTAATGTTTTAAAATTTATAAAATCTTTTATATATTTTCAATATTTAGACTTTATAAATAATTTGTATAAAACATAAAATAATTTATTTAAACCTTTTTATAATTATAATGTCTTAATTATTATTATTAATATTATTATTATATATTATGTATATACTTTATAAATTTAAGAATAGGTTATAAAAAAAATGATTTTATTTTATTATAACCCATTATGACTTTTAGGTTTTAAAATGATAATTCTTTTATAAAAATAAAATTTTATAAAAGCTTAGATTATGTATTTTGTTATAATTATTATTTTATTATATTATTTATGTATATATTTTTTATAACTCTAAAAATAGGTTATTTATTAATACAATGTTTTTATTTCTATTATAACCTATTATGACTTATAAAAAATGTAATCTTTATAAAAATGAATTTATAAAGACTTTGATTATATATTATATTGTATTTGATAGTAAAACATTTAATTAACTACGACTTCATGAATTAAACGTTCAAAGAATATCCCAAACTTTTATTTATTTCGAATATGCTACGATTACAAAGCTTGAATGAGAATCGAAAATCCTAGGGATTACAGTCTCCCCTACTTTAGGGAATTTCGTCCCGAAATGACTAAGAATTCGAACTAAATAACTGAGGGTACTTGGTCTTCATTTGATCTTCACGTTCCCAAGTAAGTTCTGGGCCTCGTTTAGAATCCCATTTAACCAAGACGATTGGAATGCGTTTGTTCTTGAGCTTTTTGACTTCTCGATCAACTATCTTCACCGGTTTCTCAATAAAGTGCATTGACTCGTCGATGCGAACTTCATCAAGAGGTATGTGGAGATTTTCGTCAGCTAGGCATTTCTTTAGATTGGAGACATGAAAGGTTGGATGCACATTCGACAGTTCACGAGGCAACTCGAGTCGGTAAGCCACTTTACCAATCCTTTCCAAGACTTTAAAAGGACCCACGTATCGAGGAGCTAGCTTCCCTTTCTTGCCAAAACGAACAACACCTTTCCAAGGGGACACCTTTAAAACTTGAAATTCCAACGGCTTTCGCCTTTTGTCAGCGTAACTCTTTTGCCTACTACGAGCAGTCGTCAGATTTTCACGAATTCGCATGATTTTGTTTGTTGTTTCTTGAACCAATTCCGGTCCAGTGATTTGAGCTTCACCTAACTCATTCCAACAAACCGGTGATCGACATTTACGCCCATAGAGCGCCTCGAAAGGTGCCATATCAATGCTCGAATGGTAGCTATTGTTGTACGAGAACTCGATTAACGGTAAGTAGTTATCCCAATTACCACCAAAGTCAATCACACAACATCGCAACATATCTTCAAGTGTTTGAATGGTCCTTTCGGACTGCCCATCGGTTTGAGGATGGTAGGCGGTGCTAAGATTCAATTGAGTACCAAGAGCTGATTGTAATGTTTTCCAAAAATGAGCAATGAATCGACCATCTCGGTCAGAAATGATGTTAAGTGGAACACCATGTCTACACACAATTTCATTGATGTAGATACGAGCTAGTTCTTCCACTCGATTAGTTTCTCGAATCGGTAAAAAGTGAGCAGCCTTTGTCAAACGGTCAACAATCACCCAAATGCTGTCATAACCCCGAGCAGTTCGTGGGAGTTTAGTTATGAAATCCATAGCAATACCTTCCCATTTCCAAACGGGTATTTCAGGCTGTTCAAGTAATCCCGACGGTCGTTGATGTTCGGCTTTCACCTTTGAATAAGTAAGGCATTTAGAAACGTAAAGGATAACATCGTTCTTCATTCCCGGCCACCAATACTGAACCCGAAGGTCTTTGTACATTTTGTCGGCACCAGGATGAATAGAATATCGAGACTTGTGAGCTTCGTTTAGAATGAGTTCTCGTAACTGATTTTGATTTGGAATCCACAAACGGTTTTGAAAATGCAACAAACCATTCGTTTTAGACTCGAGTTGAAGTTCAACATTCATTGGCATTTCTTCAGCTAACTTGCCTTCTGAGACCATTATCTGTTGAGCTTCAAGGACACGGTTTTGAAGATCGGATGAACTTCGAATACTTTGTAGGATGATTGATTTGCCATGAGCTTTTCGACTCAAAGCATCGGCTACTACGTTTGCCTTACCGGGATGGTAACGTATTTCGCAATCGTAGTCGTTAAGCAATTCTACCCAACGCCTTTGCCTCATATTAAGCTCTTTTTGATTCAGAATGTGTTGAAGGCTCTTGTGGTCGGTAAACACAACACACTTGGTACCATAAAGGTAGTGCCTCCAAATTTTTAATGCAAATACCACCGCACCAAGTTCAAGATCATGGGTCGTATAATTCTTCTCATGGATCTTTAATTGCCTTGAAGCGTATGCAATAACCTTTCCACGTTGCATAAGCACGCATCCAAGACCTTGGTTCGAGGCATCACAATAAACAACGAAGTCGTCGGTTCCATCGGGTAGCGTGAGAATAGGAGCATTGCATAGTTTTTGTTTCAGAGTTTGAAAGGCATTCTCCTGAGCATCTTCCCACTTATACGGTTTGCCTTTATGGGTCAAGGCCGTGAGCGGTAATGCAATCTTGGAGAAATTAGAAATGAACCGACGGTAATAACCTGTCAGTTACAAAATCGTTTGATTAGATGATAGAAATGAAATGAACCTTAAAGGAATTTCTAAGAGTTTAAGATTTGACCTGCTAGACCAAGAAATGAACGAATCTCGGTTGGTGTCGTTGGAGTCTTCCAACTTTTCACCGTCTCAATCTTGGCAGGATCAACATGGATTCCATCCTCATTCACAATGTGTCCCAAAAACTGAACCTCTTTAAGCCAAAATTCACATTTTTAGAACTTGGTATAAAGTTGCTCCTTTTTCAGGAGTTCAAGGATTAAACGAAGATGATTTTGATGCTCGGCTTTTGACTTTGAATAAATCAGAATGTCGTCGATGAATACAATCACGCACTTATCAAGATATGGTTTACAAACACGATTCATCAAGTCCATGAAAACCGCAGGTGCGTTTGTCAAACCAAAAGGCATAACCAAAAACTCGTAATGCCCGTATCTTGTACGAAAAGCTGTCTTCGGCACATCTTCCTCAAAAACTCGAAGTTGATGATAACCCGAACGAAGATCGATTTTAGAGAAACACTTTGCGCCTTGTAATTGATCAAAAAGATCGTCGATCCTCGGTAATGGGTATCGATTTTTGATCGTAAGTTTGTTAAGCTCACGATAATCGATGCACATACGAAAAGAACCGTCTTTCTTCTTTACAAACAAAACCGGTGCACCCCAAGGAGATGAACTAGGACGAATAAATCCTTTGTCGGAAAGTTCTTGCAATTGACTTGAAAGTTCTTGTAATTCGGTGGGAGCGAGTCGATAAGGAGCTTTCGCGACCGGCATCGCTCCAGGAACGAGATCGATACGGAATTCAACTTGTCGATTTGGAGGTAGACCATTGATGTCTTCGGGAAAGACCTCGAGGAATTCACGAACTATAGGAATATCTTCTAACCTTTTCTCGTCAGTTTTGGTTTCCACAATGTGAGCCAAGAAGGCCACATACTTCTTGCGCAAGTACTTTTGAGCTTGTATGCATGACATGAGTCGAAGACCTTTTGAGGCTTTCTCCCCATATACTCGAAGCTCTTGACCTTCTTTGAGTGGGATTCGAATATACTTCTCGTGACAAACTATTTCAGCATGATGTTTTGACAACCAGTCCATACCGACTATGAGGTCAAAACTTCCCAATTGCATTGGGATAAGGTCAATAGAGAAATCATGAGAATTAAGGTTCAAAGTGCAATTAGGTATAAAAGAGTCAAGCTTAATGGTCTTTCCATTGGCCACTTCAACACTAAAAGGTTCATTTAACTTAACTCTAGGCATAACAAGTAGGGGTTCAAATTCTAAAGAAACAAAACTTCTATCGGCCCCCGTGTCAAACAATATAGATGAATAAAGTCCATTTACAAGAAACGTACCGTTCACCACGTCATTGTTGTTTTGAGCTTGGTTGGCATTGACATTGAAGACACGACCTTTAGCCACTTGATTTCCTTGATTGTTTGGGGCCATCAGAGCATGGACCCTTCGAGGGCAAGTGTTGGCCATGTGGTTTGGATCCCCACAAGTATAACATGCTCTAACTCCATTTTGCCTTGGAGCAGTGATGACTTGCACATTATTGGGGTTAACTTGACCCTTTGGCACCCTACAATTGATAGCAAAGTGACCATAGCGGTTGCAGTTCGTACAGAAACGACAGGGGTTCGTGGCAGGGTGGTGAAAACTACAATTTGCACACTTCGGAAAAGGGCCAGTGTAGGCTTTCTTGTTGGCTTGTGCATTGGTGTTGACAGGTCCAAACTGTTGAAGAGGAGTAGCATGGGTCATAGCAAAGTTCATATGACTTTCCTTTCTCTTGCGGTTCTTTTTGGAGGAGGAAGATGACCCGGCTTTGGCCTCTTCCTTCGGTACTTCCTTTGGACCTTTTGATTGGTCCTTCTCCTTCTTGGACCCCTTTCGAGTTAGAGTCCCATCTTTGACATGGTTGTCTGTCAAAGTAGCAGCCAGACGAATGGCATCAGCAAGGGTTTTAGGGTCACTACTTAGTACGGAATCTTGAATCACCATTGGCAGACCACCAATGTACTTTTCGATCCCTCTTTGCAAAGGGGTCACCATATGAGGGCAAGAGACTGAGTTCATGAAAACGATTATTGTAAGCAAGATTCTCGCCACTATCCTGTTTGAGATCCCAGAACTCAAACTCAAGCTTCTTCACCTCATTACGAGGGCAAAACTCTAGGGTCATACGATCTTTGAGCTGGTCCCAAGTGAGTTCATCAGCAGTGGTTTCCCCAATGGTTCGTTTTTCATTGTTCCACCAGGTAAGGGCTCGTTTTTGTAGAGTCCCCGTAGCATAACGAACCTTCAATTTGGCCGGGCAGTCACTATTCAAGAAGGTACTCTCCATACCCTCAAACCACTGGAGCAGTCCAGTCGCTCCGTCCGAACCATTATACTTGGGTGGGTTGCATGAGTTGAAGTGCTTAAAGGAGCACTTAGGTTGATTTGCTTGTTCGGGGTTTGGGTTGACTGGGTTGATATTGAGTTGTTGGAGTTGTGCAACCATATTAGGTAGCATAGTTCCCATTTGGCGAGCAATAATAGAAGCAATGCGACGTTCAGCTGCACGTTCCCTACGAGCCATCTAGATAAGAATAAGAATCGATTAAGAATTGAATATGAATAGATTGAATATATAGTATTTGTGACATTTGTATTATCTTAGATAAGTAATTATTACTAATCATAGATAATATGTCATTGAATATAATAAAACATAATCAAATCAATTGACTTTATTTAAAACATAAGGAATGGTATTCAAAATACCTTGTGACATATTAGAATTAATTTGGTTTGCAAGATGTTTGGTGTGATATGCTTTGGCCTATAAGTGATCATACTCTCATTAGAAGTCCCCAGGAAAGCTAGACTGGTCCCACAGTACCTCGGGGATTTATACGAATAGCTTTCCTAGACAGGAATTCCAACTACCGGTACTACACCCTTCCAGTTACTACATATCCACCTCACAAACCTAATTCTAACGGGATTATAAAAATCAATATTGGAATTTCCTAAGCTTAAATTCTCTAAGGAATATTAGGCATCAAGCCTAATGAGTTCATAACTTATCAACTAACGTTCACTCTCACACACGTGGGATTAGAATAGAGTTCACTTAAAAGCAAATTCTAAGGCAATTGCTTAAGCTAAGTAACCTCCATGATATAAGGTCATCTTAAACTAAGGCATTCTTAGCTAAGTGTAAGCAAGACATTTAATTAACTATGGCTTTCCTCTATGGTATTAAACTAAGGCTTTCCTCTATGGTAACATTTATAATAAAACACAAAATGAATATATATAACACTTAGCACATAAACAAGTAATAAACAACAATTGTAATATGAGATAACTCATATTTGGGTAGTCCTAGTTATAGTCTAGGTCACCATTTCTAATAACCTAATTCCCTATAACCATGGCTCTGATACCAATCTGTCACACCCCAACCAACGGCGGAATACGTTGGGGCGCGAGTTAGATTGTTCATTACTCATGGTGCAATGTGTAAGTTTCAATAATTAAACAATTGTATTTAATTCAAATCAAACATTCATTAAATAAATAACCAAACATTCAAAGTCATTACAATAATTCAAATTCAAATCAAACATTACAATCATCAAAAAGTCTAAACATTTGATTAAATAAATTAAACTAGGTCTCTAGACCTATCTTATGTCTTGAATCCTTCTTCCTTAACCTGTCACACATGTAAAATATATTTAGTCAACTATTTGCATAGTTGGTGAGTTTACACACTAAGTTTGAATACTAAATATAAAAGGATGCAAACTAAAACTTAATTAGAATATGTATCAAAGGCATAGCATAATACAAGTTTGAATAATTGAATGAATATATGAATAACAAATGCTTGTGTCCAAACAAGTATCCTTACATAATAATTCAAGTATAATAATACAAGAATTATCATTTGTAATTCAACTAGTTTGCTAATGCACTGTTCACCTTTTCCATACAAGGGCCAAAGCCTTTGCGAAGATAGTATCTAACCATCCTAGGCTACTAAGTACTAATTTGCTTGACTGGCAACACACATAGAATCAACACATTGTATAAACTTAGCATCTAACACATAAAACTAAATAAGTCTAAGGCTTGCATCATAAGTTTGAATTGAGTAATAGAATGAATAATAGTTTGAATACGACATGTGTAACATCCCAAAAACAAGAAGTAAAAGGGAGTGTGAAGAACTCACTGTTAAGATGCTTAGCTAGTTTCGAGTCCTTGAATAATGATTGAGAAGCAAGCTATCTACTCAACCTAAAGTTTGAGTAACAAGTCTTAGCATTCTATAATTCAAGTTCAAGATCCTAACACTATGGCATCCTAATGGAAGTCCTGATTGAATAAATCTAAGTTTGAATGGTTTTCATTTAGGATTATTTATTTATTTATTTATTTATCAATTAAATTAAATAAATAAATATCCTAATTGATATTGAATAATCATTTATTTGAATTTTAATAATCAAATAAATAAATATTTAATTAATTTAGGATAATCATTTATTTATTTGAATAACCAAATAAATAATTATCCTAATTGATTTTTGAATAATCGATTGAATAACACATGATGTTTGAATTAACCTGATTTCCATCCTTTGCATTTGATTTATTGTTTAATGTTTTAAAATTTTGTTTTTAATAGAATGCATCTAAAATTAAAAAAAAAATGTGTTCAAGCAATTTCATGTTTTGTATAAAAGATAAATGTTTACTTTTAAAAACAAAAACCTTTTTATTTATTTTATTTTTAAAATAATTTTATGCCTTTGTTTATAAGATTTTCTTTTTAGAATAATAAATTCTTAGTTTTATAAAACAACCATTTAATTTGTTTGAACAAAAATTGATTTAAAATAAAAAGGATATATTTATAATCATTTTATAAGAAAATTAAGTAAATAAAGGTATGAATTTTATAAATTATTTTATTAATACTAATAAAAGGTTAATTATTAATAAACTTAATAATTATTTACATATATGTATTTTATAAAAATATTATTTTAGTATTATTTTTGAAAGAATAATAAAAGATTAAGTAGAGTTGTTAATTTAGTTTAAGTTTTAAAATATGGGTTAGTTGATAAAAAAAATAAATAATTTTTCTGAAATAAATTAATTATTACAGAAAAATAGAATTATCATTTTAGAATTTTTATTAATTTTTATCAAAAGAAAAATGGATGGAAAGAGGTTGAAATGGAGCAAAACCGGTTCTGGATAACCCCCGCGAGGTTCGAACCCGGGTCTGGGCGACCCGAGCAAACATGGTTTACCACTAGGCTGGGTCGGATCACATTGTTTGTTTCGGTTTTGAATTAATTTTAAACAGATTCGTGAATCAGACCCAAGAACTTATGAGCCCTAATTTGGTTCGTTTCCAATTCGATCGAGAGGCCTATTCTCAGCCTTTGAAAGGTTAGGGCATTCAATCTATATGTAAAACCGAGTGTAATGGCATAAGGACCTACCAGGATTGACTTCGGTTAAAGGTAGTTCGACTAGCTTGAAGGTTCGGCCGAGACTAAGCTTGAATCGATCCTTTCTGCGTTTGTGTGCTCTGGTTATTGCTTCAGACGCGTTCGTGGTTGTCACAGAAATAGAATGGGAAGGATTTGAGTTGGGTTTTATACGCGTTCGAGTGGGTTCTTATTTTTGGTTCGATCGGTTTATTTAGGGACGAAATTATTGTGTGATTACCGAATCAATCAAATTAATTGATGATTGAAATATTTAAACGCGCTCCAATCCTTTCCATATGTGAAATCAATAGGCTGGAATGAGCTGTAAACGAGCGGGATTAGAGGATTTGAAAAACCGGGTCACGCACGGGTCGGTGGGGGATCCACGGTTTAAACGGGTAAAGAAGGAAACCAACTTAGGGGAAATTACAGCTTTGGTCCTCCTTGTTTCCCATTTGTTTCAGCTTTTAAATGAACATTTCCTTCTCACATTTAAGTTTTATAACTTGACATTTCTTACCCCTCTAGTTAACAACCTTTTAATGTTTTAAAATTTATAAAATCTTTTATATATTTTCAATATTTAGACTTTATAAATAATTTGTATAAAACATAAAATAATTTATTTAAACCTTTTTATAATTATAATGTCTTAATTATTATTATTAATATTATTATTATATATTATGTATATACTTTATAAATTTAAGAATAGGTTATAAAAAAAATGATTTTATTTTATTATAACCCATTATGACTTTTAGGTTTTAAAATGATAATTCTTTTATAAAAATAAAATTTTATAAAAGCTTAGATTATGTATTTTGTTATAATTATTATTTTATTATATTATTTATGTATATATTTTTTATAACTCTAAAAATAGGTTATTTATTAATACAATGTTTTTATTTCTATTATAACCTATTATGACTTATAAAAATGTAATCTTTATAAAAATGAATTTATAAAGACTTTGATTATATATTATATTGTATTTGATAGTAAAACATTTAATTAACTACGACTTCATGAATTAAACGTTCAAAGAATATCCCAAACTTTTATTTATTTCGAATATGCTACGATTACAAAGCTTGAATGAGAATCGAAAATCCTAGGGATTACAGTCTCCCCTACTTTAGGGAATTTCGTCCCGAAATGACTAAGAATTCGAACTAAATAACTGAGGGTACTTGGTCTTCATTTGATCTTCACGTTCCCAAGTAAGTTCTGGGCCTCGTTTAGAATCCCATTTAACCAAGACGATTGGAATGCGTTTGTTCTTGAGCTTTTTGACTTCTCGATCAACTATCTTCACCGGTTTCTCAATAAAGTGCATTGACTCGTCGATGCGAACTTCATCAAGAGGTATGTGGAGATTTTCGTAAGCTAGGCATTTCTTTAGATTGGAGACATGAAAGGTTGGATGCACATTCGACAGTTCACGAGGCAACTCGAGTCGGTAAGCCACTTTACCAATCCTTTCCAAGACTTTAAAAGGACCCACGTATCGAGGAGCTAGCTTCCCTTTCTTGCCAAAACGAACAACACCTTTCCAAGGGGACACCTTTAAAAGGACCATATCGTTGACTTGAAATTCCAACGGCTTTCGCCGTTTGTCAGCGTAACTCTTTTGCCTACTACGAGCAGTCGTCAGATTTTCACGAATTCGCATGATTTTGTTTGTTGTTTCTTGAACCAATTCCGGTCCAGTGATTTGAGCTTCACCTAACTCATTCCAACAAACCGGTGATCGACATTTACGCCCATAGAGCGCCTCGAAAGGTGCCATATCAATGCTCGAATGGTAGCTATTGTTGTACGAGAACTCGATTAACGGTAAGTAGTTATCCCAATTACCACCAAAGTCAATCACACAACATCGCAACATATCTTCAAGTGTTTGAATGGTCCTTTCGGACTGCCCATCGGTTTGAGGATGGTAGGCGGTGCTAAGATTCAATTGAGTACCAAGAGCTGATTGTAATGTTTTCCAAAAATGAGCAATGAATCGACCATCTCGGTCAGAAATGATGTTAAGTGGAACACCATGTCTACACACAATTTCATTGATGTAGATACAAGCTAGTTCTTCCACTCAATTAGTTTCTCGAATCGGTAAAAAGTGAGCAGCCTTTGTCAAACGGTCAACAATCACCCAAATGCTGTCATAACCCCGAGCAGTTCGTGGGAGTTTAGTTATGAAATCCATAGCAATACCTTCCCATTTCCAAACGGGTATTTCAGGCTGTTCAAGTAATCCCGACGGTCGTTGATGTTCGGCTTTCACCTTTGAACAAGTAAGGCATTTAGAAACGTAAAGGATAACAGCGTTCTTCATTCCCGGCCACCAATACTGAACCCGAAGGTCTTTGTACATTTTGTCGGCACCAGGATGAATAGAATATCGAGACTTGTGAGCTCCGTTTAGAATGAGTTCTCGTAACTGATTTTGATTTGGAATCCACAAACGGTTTTGAAAATGCAACAAACCATTCGTTTTAGACTCGAGTTGAAGTTCAACATTCATTGGCATTTCTTCAGCTAACTTGCCTTCTGAGACCATTATCTGTTGAGCTTCAAGGACACGGTTTTGAAGATCGGATGAACTTCGAATACTTTGTAGGATGATTGATTTGCCATGAGCTTTTCGACTCAAAGCATCGGCTACTACGTTTGCCTTACCGGGATGGTAACGTATTTCGCAATCGTAGTCGTTAAGCAATTCTACCCAACGCCTTTGCCTCATATTAAGCTCTTTTTGATTCAGAATGTGTTGAAGGCTCTTGTGGTCGGTAAACACAACACACTTGGTACCATAAAGGTAGTGCCTCCAAATTTTTAATGCAAATACCACCGCACCAAGTTCAAGATCATGGGTCGTATAATTCTTCTCATGGATCTTTAATTGCCTTGAAGCGTATGCAATAACCTTTCCACGTTGCATAAGCACGCATCCAAGACCTTGGTTCGAGGCATCACAATAAACAACGAAGTCGTCGGTTCCATCGGGTAGCGTGAGAATAGGAGCATTGCATAGTTTTTGTTTCAGAGTTTGAAAGGCATTCTCCTGAGCATCTTCCCACTTATACGGTTTGCCTTTATGGGTCAAGGCAGTGAGCGGTAATGCAATCTTGGAGAAATTAGAAATGAACCGACGGTAATAACATGTCAGTTACAAAATCGTTTGATTAGATGATAGAAATGAAATGAACCTTAAAGGAATTTCTAAGAGTTTAAGATTTGACCTGCTAGACCAAGAAATGAACGAATCTCGGTTGGTGTCGTTGGAGTCTTCCAACTTTTCACCGTCTCAATCTTGGCAAGATCAACATGGATTCCATCCTCATTCACAATGTGTCCCAAAAACTGAACCTCTTTAAGCCAAAATTCACATTTTGAGAACTTGGCATAAAGTTGCTCCTTTTTCGGGAGTTCAAGGATTAAACGAAGATGATTTTGATGCTCGGCTTTTGACTTTGAATAAATCAGAATGTCGTCGATGAATACAATCACGCACTTATCAAGATATGGTTTACAAACACGATTCATCAAGTCCATGAAAACCGCAGGTGCGTTTGTCAAACCAAAAGGCATAACCAAAAACTCGTAATGCCCGTATCTTGTACGAAAAGCTGTCTTCGGCACATCTTCCTCAAAAACTCGAAGTTGATGATAACCCGAACGAAGATCGATTTTAGAGAAACACTTTGCGCCTTGTAATTGATCAAAAAGATCGTCGATCCTCGGTAATAGGTATCGATTTTTAATCGTAAGTTTGTTAAGCTCACGATAATCGATGCACATACGAAAAGAACCGTCTTTCTTCTTTACAAACAAAACCGGTGCACCCCAAGGAGATGAACTAGGACGAATAAATCCTTTGTCGGAAAGTTCTTGCAATTGACTTGAAAGTTCTTGTAATTCGGTGGGAGCGAGTCGATAAGGAGCTTTCGCGACCGGCATCGCTCCAGGAACGAGATCGATACGGAATTCAACTTGTCGATTTGGAGGTAGACCATTGATGTCTTCGGGAAAGACCTCGAGGAATTCACGAACTATAGGAATATCTTCTAACCTTTTCTCGTCAGTTTTGGTTTCCACAATGTGAGCCAAGAAGGCCACATACTTCTTGCGCAAGTACTTTTGAGCTTGTATGCATGACATGAGTCGAAGACCTTTTGAGGCTTTCTCCCCATATACTCGAAGCTCTTGACCTTCTTTGAGTGGGATTCGAATATACTTCTCGTGACAAACTATTTCAGCATGATGTTTTGACAACCAGTCCATACCGACTATGAGGTCAAAACTTCCCAATTGCATTGGGATAAGGTCAATAGAGAAATCATGAGAATTAAGGTTCAAAGTGCAATTAGGTATAAAAGAGTCAAGCTTAATGGTCTTTCCATTGGCCACTTCAACACTAAAAGGTTCATTTAACTTAACTCTAGGCATAACAAGTAGGGGTTCAAATTCTAAAGAAACAAAACTTCTATCGGCCCCCGTGTCAAACAATATAGATGAATAAAGTCCATTTACAAGAAACGTACCGTTCACCACGTCATTGTTGTTTTGAGCTTGGTTGGCATTGACATTGAAGACACGACCTTTAGCCACTTGATTTCCTTGATTGTTTGGGGCCATCAGAGCATGGACCCTTCGAGGGCAAGTGTTGGCCATGTGGTTTGGATCCCCACAAGTATAACATGCTCTAACTCCATTTTGCCTTGGAGCAGTGATGACTTGCACATTATTGGGGTTAACTTGACCCTTTGGCACCCTACAATTGATAGCAAAGTGACCATAGCGGTTGCAGTTCGTACAGAAACGACAGGGGTTCGTGGCAGGGTGGTGAAAACTACAATTTGCGCACTTCGGAAAAGGGCCAGTGTAGGCTTTTGTGACACCTCGTAATTTCCAGGTCAGCAATTCTATTATTTTAATAATAATGTTTACTATTATTTCATACGTGGCATTAGAATAAATGCATTTAGTGTGACACGTGGCACAACAGTCTGAACACACCGATAATTCGAGGAATTATCGCACAACAATCGCACGTGTCTTGAATGACGAACGTTGGTGAACGGATCAATCTGTAACACAAAACACTGCACTTAGGTTCGGTGAACCTAATTTAGTTAGAACAAAGCCAATGTGTTGAGAAACGATGATCGTATTCGAGAAATACGAAAGATTCGGCTCAAAACAATGAAATTGGGCCTATTGGGCTCAGCCGAGACCCATCGCGATACGCGATGGGCACACAATTGGGCTTTCGCGGTACGCGAAGCTCAAGCGGGAGAATTTGAATTCTCCGAAAAACGTCGCGGTACGCGACGACCGATCATCTTCAACCATCGCGGTACGCGGCGTGTTTCGGGAACAGAATGATTATTTTAATCACCGCGGTACGCGGAGATGCTTTTTTGGACGGTGTCGCGGTACGCGACAGGCCTATATTCGCAGAAAATCTTATAAATCCAATGTTAATCATTCTGTTGATCCCCTACCTATTCTCCCGAGTTACCAGCGATTACCCTTCGCCATTGTCACCTGCAAATCATCTTCAAACCTCTGGAAAGCCATTTGGAGGCCTTAGAGAACCCATTGGAGGCATTTGGGAGCTTGGAGTGAACAAGGAAGCACCAACCATCACCTTGCACGAGTTGAAGCTACTGTGGAGGCCATTCCAACCTGCTCAAAGTCTCATCTCTGCAATCCAAAGAGTTATTAGGTAGTTCCTATGGTCAATCTTGTCTAAAAACTCTCACAAACACTCATGCAAGCCATTTAGGCCACATGCATCACCACCACCACCATTGTCACGAATTTTGTATGATAATCATCTGTTATTATATGTATTTGCTACTGATTTGGTGTTATGGTGATGAACTATGATGAAATTGTTAGGATGTAATAGAGATTTATTGATTTTGTTAGTAAATGGTTACTTTAATCCACATGCATGCACGATCCATGAGGCATTTGATGATTTTTGATCTTGAAATGTTGCTAGATGTGTTATTGAGGATGTTCTACATAATTTAGGATGGTTGATTATGTCAAGAATGGTCATATGGATGATTGTTGCTATAAATAGTAACTTTTATGTTACATATTGGTGAATCTTGATGAAATGGTAACATACATGTGTTTAGATCTATATGTTATGCTTAAAATGATGATTAGAAACTATTGTGATGGATACTTGATGCATAGGAATGTCTAGAATAGTCAAAAGGATGATTTCTATCAAAGTTACTATAAATAGTAACTTTTTGTTGCAAGATTACAAATGGGTAAAACATATGATAATGTTTTGAGTCTAACATGTTCATTTAGTGATTATATGATGTTATGGGAAGGGATATGTTATTGGGAAACTTGATTTGGTGTTATTTTCGTAAGTTACTAAATATAGTAACTTTATTTTATAAAGATTACGATTTGTCACATGTTAGTTGTAACAAGCATGATTAACAGATTATTTAGGACTAAGATGATAATATTAGATGATGTTGATTGTTAAACTTGATGAAATATGCTTATTTTAGTAACTTTCCATAAATGGAAACTTTTACGCGCAAACTATGTTAAAACGATTATGTGTAACTATGTGCTATGTGATAACATGCTCATTTAGGATAAATATGCATGTTAGAATAATCGGAATATGATTTTATGCATAACTTGCCAAATATGGAAACTTTCCTAAATAGGAACTTACCATAAATAGTAAGTTTCCTCATGGGAACGATTTTGGTATCCGTACACTTCACACGACACTAAAACCGCACGATACACGAACACTTGATCCAAACCGTCACCAACGGGTCGTTAGGTCAAACACGATCGACACGGTCAAACACGGTCAACTCGACCTACATAACCACTTAGTGTTGTTGAACACTAACACGGTCCGGTGAGACCCACACTTGTGAACACAAACTCATAGTACCTATGTGATATAGGTGACTACTAGCCGGCGAGCTACACATACTCTTTTGAGCTAACGCATATCTAAACTCAGGTGAGTTTACGGCCCCACTTTTACTCTTTAACTGCTTTTACTCAATCTTGGGGTGAGAATACTATGCAACTGTTTTAGATGTATGACTGGTATGTTGTAAAACTATTTTTGAGTGTAACTATTATCGCATAAAGCCCTCACTTATCCTTACCGTTAATTGTTACGAACGAGTCGTTATTACGTAGTACTACTGGGTTTGACTAGCCCCACTCGGCAACAACTTTGACTGGAGGTCATAACGAGTGTAATAATCGATGTGAATTGCGAGTTCAGCGATGACTCGCGGAGGCAAATGGAAACAGTCTAGTTTCGGTAAGATGACATGACACACTCACGGATCGTAGATCCAACAACTAAACTTAAACATGTCCAGTATATATCTGTCTGAAATTTCTGTCTGTCTAAACCTGTGAACTCACCAACTTTTTAGTTGACACTTTTCGCATGTATTCTCAGGTAACTGATGGAGCTTACGCTAGGATACACACAAGAAAGCCTTAAGGAGTCTGGCCTGCATATAGACTCGTATCTTAGGCGTTGTGTGCATTTGTTATGAGTTGAAAACAATTTATTATGTAGTGTCTTGAACAATTACTTTCCGCTGCTACTTATGTATTTGATGATTTACATTTTCCGCTGCATACTTATGTAAACTTGTTTGGTTTTGCAAAATGTGTGATTGTGTAACTCATATAGAAGTCGATCTATATGACCAAGAGCTGTGATTCCTGGCCACGTCACACCCACGTGGACTGACACCACGAGTGGGAAATTGGGGGTGTGACAGACTGGTATCAGAGCCTTGGTTATAGGGAACTAGGTTTGCATTTAGTAAACTTAGACTATAGCCACTGCTCTACAATAGACACTACACTAGAATTCGCACCCTGATGTTAATTCTTTTATTGAACTATTATGTACTAACCTGAAAACTTACAGGATGGCTGACAGCAACGGAAACGCTGACAGGAACCCGGGCAGACGCCCAGCCCTTGACGACTTGACTGAGGACAGTCGACGTAGGATCGACAGCATAGTAGCACAGGTAGATGCAGAGATGGAGAGGAGGACCCAGATGTTAGCACGGGAGCGCTATTGGGGGTGGTTGCCTAACCTCCTACAAGAGTGGGTTGTAGCTGAGCGGGTGCCTACCCCGCGATACAGAGGTGATACCTCTGAAGGTCCACGACTGCCGGCACTTGGGATGCCGATGGAGAGAGCCTTCGCGGCTCATGTTGCCGTAACCCGGCGGGAGTTACGGAGGAACGCCGAGCTATCCGATGAGGTTCGTGTTCTTCGCGAGAAGAACGATCGCCTGGAAAGGCGAAGTGACCGGCTGGAAGAGGAGAAGGATCGTCTAGAGGAGACGGTGGAGACACTACGTCTCCAAGTGGCTCAGCTCATGTCCCAGCATGGGCAAATAGTTGATGTTGTGCAGGAGCACGACGGGCGTATTACCGAGAACCGGACAGATATCGTCGAGACGCAGGCGATGGTGCAGGCGAGCGACGCCATGCTTAACGCATGGGCGGCGCAATTTATCGAGGAGCCACCAGCTGAGGACGATGAGCCACAGTTCGAGGCCGAGGACCTCGAGGGTCTCGACGAGGATCCGGAAGAGGATCCGGAAGAGGACGAGGATGATGATGAGGACGCAGCTAGCAACATCTCCCATGTCTCCATGGACTCGGATTAGTAGATTTTTCCTTATTTTGTACTGTCTTTCCTTTTATCTTATTTAACCTAGACGAGCGGGATGTGCTCGGAGAACTCGCATTGTACTTTCTTTTCAAATTATTGTACTTCAAGATTGATATTAATGGAAATTATGCTTTATTATGATTATCTGCTTTATTATTACTACTGTTATTTGAAGCTTTGTTATGATAGCTAACTTGACATTTGACATGACAACAATCCTAACTTTGGCTAACACTTAGCATCTGATGACTAACACTCTAACCTCTCTATATAGAAACATGTCGGCAAGAGGAAACAACGCTCTACGACTCAAACGCAAGGCCGAAAAGGCACGGATCGACATGATGGTCGAACGAAAATTCAACAAGGTACTCGCAGAGTACGAAGCCAACCGTCACACCAGTGAGACGAGTGGCACTAACAACGGTATTAGCTTTTGCCTAACGTAACTAGCATAGAATAGACAGCCTAGATACTAACACGTTGTATTGAACTACCGATGCACAGGACCCCAGGGAGGAGCGGCAAAGGGATGCTCGTTTAAGGCATTCCTAAGCTGTCATCCTCACAAGTTTCAGGGCACGGAAGGGGCAGTGGGACTGCTCCGATGGATAGAGAAGGTGGAATCGGTTTTCTCTATGGCCGAATGCTCTGACGGGAACCGAGTGAAATATGCCACAGGAGTACTGGAGGGACCGGCCCTCACCTGGTGGAATACTCATGTCCAGACACTCGGACTGGATACTGCAAACTCCATCCCATGGGAGAACTTTACGAGAATGCTCCACGAGGAGTATTGTCCTCGGGACGAAATTCGGAAGCTGGAAGAAGAATTCTGGACGCACAAAATGGTGGGATCCGAGATCGAGAAATACTGTACTCGATTTCATGAATTGTGCAAGCTCTGCCCGGCAATGGTAACGCCGGAGTATAAAAAGATCGAGCAATTCATCAGTGGATTGCCGGAGCAGATACAGAGCATAGTGACTGCTTCCGATCACACCACAATTCAACCATTGATCCGACTTGCCCACAAGCTAACTGATCAGGCAGTAGCACAGGGAAAACTGCCAAAGAGGGGTGAGCACCTAAAACCCCAAGAGCCCAAGCGAAAGTGGGAACCCAACAACAACCGTGTTTTCTCACCACCACCACCAGCTCAACACCGACCAACACCAGCCAAAGTCTTCACTGCCACACAACCAAACAATCAGGACAAAGGGGGATATCGGGGCAACAACCCCAAATGCAACAACTGCTCATACCACCATCACGGCCCATGCCGAAGAGTTCGGTGCAGCAACTGTGGCAGGAACGGACACCTGGCCAAGGAATGCCGATCAAACCCCAACCCTAACCCCAACAAGGATAACACACTGAAGGGGTGCTTCACTTGCGGCAAGCCCGGACATATGCGCCGAGACTGTCCGCAAAACAAGAACGCAGGAGGCAACCCGGCTAGGGGTCGGGCATTCGTGATTGGATCCGGTGAAGCCAAAGATGATCCGAACGTCGTCACCGGTACGTTTCTTTTAAATAATGTCTACGCTAGTATATTATTTGATACCGGTGCCGATAGGAGTTTTATCTCTAGTGAATTTAGCAAATTGCTTGACATGACACCAACACCACTAGATTATAAGTATACCGTAGAGTTAGCGGATGGAAAACTCATCGAAACACAACACATCATCAAAGGATGCGTTCTGACACTGGCAGACCATCAGTTGGTGATCGACCTGATGCCAGTAACTCTCGGAAGCTTCGACGTGGTGATTGGAATGGATTGGTTATCTGCAAACCATGCTGAGATCGTATGCAACGAAAAGGTCGTACGAGTTACGTTACCGAGTGGTGAGCAGATCTCAATCCAAGGAGAACGACGCGGGATACCACTAAACATCATGTCATGCATGAAGGCTAGCAAATATCTAAAGAAAGGATACACGGCTATCCTGGCTCTCATTTCCGAACAACCAAAGAAGGAACGAAAGATTGAAGACATTGCTGTTGTTCGCGATTATTCAGAAGTCTTTCCTGACGATCTACCGGGACTACCACCGGCACGGCAAGTGGAGTTTCAGATAGATCTAACGCCAGGAGCAGCACCGATAGCCAAGGCACCATATCGGTTGGCTCCTACTGAAATGCAGGAACTATCTAATCAACTGCAAGAGTTATTAGATAAGGGATTCATTAGACCGAGTTTCTCACCATGGGGAGCTCCGGTCTTGTTTGTGAAAAAGAAAGACGGTTCATTCCGTATGTGCATAGATTACCGAGAATTGAACAAGGTAACGATCAAGAACCGATACCCTCTACCTCGAATAGACGATCTGTTTGACCAGTTGCAAGGGTCAAGCTTCTATTCGAAAATCGATCTGAGATCGGGTTACCATCAACTCAGGATACAAGAGGACGATATACCAAAGACCGCATTCAGGACGCGGTACGGACATTACGAATTTCTGGTCATGCCATTTGGGTTGACTAACGCACCGGCCGTATTTATGGATCTCATGAATCGGGTGTGTAAACCGTATCTCGACAAGTTCGTAATCGTATTCATAGATGACATCTTGATCTACTCGAAGACTCAGGAAGAACATGCCGATCACTTGAGACGTGTCTTAGAACTACTAAAGAAGGAACAACTATACGCGAAATTCTCCAAATGTGATTTCTGGATTCGCGAAGTTCAGTTCCTTGGACACGTAGTAAACGAGAAAGGGATACATGTAGACCCAGCCAAAATCGAGGCAATCAAGAATTGGGCAGCGCCTAAGACTCCAACTGAGGTGCGACAGTTCTTAGGATTGGCCGGGTACTACAGGCGGTTTATCGAGGGATTCTCGAAGATCGCGCAATCGTTGACTTCCCTTACACACAAAGACAAGAAATTCGAATGGGGAGAAAAGCAAGACGCTGCTTTCAATCTGTTGAAGCAGAAATTGTGCAGTGCACCGATCTTATCACTACCAGATGGGTGCGAGGATTTTGTGGTGTACTGTGACGCATCAAAGCAAGGACTCGGTTGTGTGCTGATGCAACGTGAGAAAGTTATAGCTTATGCGTCACGACAATTGAAGGTGCATGAAAAGAACTACACAACTCACGACTTAGAGTTGGGAGCCGTAGTGTTCGCACTAAAGATCTGGCGACATTATCTGTATGGCACCAAGTGCACAATATTTACTGATCATAAGAGCCTACAGCACATTTTCGACCAAAAGGAGCTGAACATGAGACAACGCAGATGGGTCGAACTGATAGGTGATTATGATTGTGCAATCAAATATCATCCCGGTAAAGCCAATGTAGTCGCCGACGCGCTAAGCCGGAAGGAAACAACCAAACGCGTGCGCGCACTACAACTCACCATTCACTCCGAGCTACCAAATCAAATTCGGATCGCACAACAAGAAGCATTGAAAACCGAAAACCTCACTCTCGAGGCCATGAGAGGGATGGACAAACAGATGAAACAAAAGGACGACGGAGCTTACTACCTGCTGGACCGTATTTGGATTCCACGATTCGGAGACTTAAGGAAGGTAGTAATGGATGAAGCTCATAAGAGCCGATACTCAGTACATCCAGGCTCTGACAAAATGTATCATGACCTAAAGGCAACTTATTGGTGGCCTAACATGAAGTCAGAAATCGCAACGTATGTGAGTAAGTGTCTGACTTGCTCAAAGGTCAAGGTAGAATACCAGAAGCCTTCGGGATTACTCCAACAGCCAGAAATTCCAGTATGGAAATGGGAGCAGATTTCCATGGATTTTATCACAAAGCTGCCAAAGACAACAAGTGGCTGCGATACCATCTGGGTTATCGTAGACCGACTTACGAAATCGGCACACTTCCTGCCGATCAAAGAAACGGATAAATTGGAAAAGTTGACTCGAATCTACTTGAAAGAAATCGTATCCAGACACGGAGTCCCGATCTCCATAATATCAGACCGAGACAGTCGTTTCACGGCTCACTTTTGGAAGTCCTTACACAAGGCACTCGGGACGAGGTTGGATATGAGTACTGCTTATCACCCACAGACGGATGGTCAGAGTGAACGAACCATCCAAACTTTGGAGGACATGCTTCGGGCATGTGTAATTGATTTCGGTAACAGCTGGGAGACTCACTTACCTTTAGTGGAGTTCTCGTACAATAACAGCTACCACACTAGCATTGGAGCTGCACCGTTTGAAGCACTTTACGGGCGTAAATGCAGATCACCACTCTGTTGGGCGGAAGTTGGGGAAAGCCAACTGACCGGACCCGAACTTGTGCATGAAACAACTGAAAAGATCGTGCAAATACGCAACAGAATGGCAGCAGCTCGGGATCGACAGAAGAGCTATGCCGACAAAAGGCGCAAACCTTTAGAATTCCAAGCGGGAGACCGAGTACTACTTAAAGTCTCGCCTTGGAAGGGAGTGATTCGATTCGGGAAACGAGGAAAACTAAACCCTCGTTACATTGGACCTTTCGAGATCACTAGACGGATAGGCCCGGTGGCCTACGAACTACAACTACCACAGGAACTAAGTAGCGTACACAACGTGTTTCACGTTTCAAATCTCAAGAAGTGTTTGTCGGACGAAACTCTCACAATTCCCTTAGAGGAAATCCAGATCGATGAACAACTACACTTCATAGAGGAACCGGTGGAAATTATGGACCGGGAACTCAAGAAGTTGAAACATAGTAAGATACCCATTGTAAAAGTTCGATGGAACTCACGACGAGGACCGGAATACACCTGGGAACGTGAGGATCAGATGAAGAACAAATACCCTCATCTATTCGCCGAACAAACCAACACCAGCACGTGAACTGAATTTCGGGACGAAATTCCCAATAACTGGGGGATGATGTGACACCTCGTAATTTCCAGGTCAGCAATTCTATTATTTTAATAATAATGTTTACTATTATTTCATACGTGGCACTAGAATAAATGCATTTAGTGTGACACGTGGCACAACAGTCTGAACACACCGATAATTCGAGGAATTATCGCACAACAATCGCACGTGTCTTGAATGACGAACGTTGGTGAACGGATCAATCTGTAACACAAAACACTGCACTTAGGTTCGGTGAACCTAATTTAGTTAGAACAAAGCCAATGTGTTGAGAAACGATGATCGTATTCGAGAAATACGAAAGATTCGGCTCAAAACAATGAAATTGGGCCTATTGGGCTCAGCCGAGACCCATCGCGATACGCGATGGGCACACAATTGGGCTTTCGCGGTACGCGAAGCTCAAGCGGGAGAATTTGAATTCTCCGAAAAACGTCGCGGTACGCGAAGACCGATCATCTTCAACCATCGCGGTACGCGGCGTGTTTCGGGAACAGAATGATTATTTTAATCACCGCGGTACGCGGAGATGCTTTTTTGGACGGTGTCGCGGTACGCGACAGGCCTATAATCGCAGAAAATCTTATAAATCCAATGTTAATCATTCTGTTGATCCCCTACCTATTCTCCCGAGTTACCAGCGATTACCCTTCGCCATTGTCACCTGCAAATCATCTTCAAACCTCTGGAAAGCCATTTGGAGGCCTTAGAGAACCCATTGGAGGCATTTGGGAGCTTGGAGTGAACAAGGAAGCACCAACCATCACCTTGCACGAGTTGAAGCTACTGTGGAGGCCATTCCAACCTGCTCAAAGTCTCATCTCTGCAATCCAAAGAGTTATTAGGTAGTTCCTATGGTCAATCTTGTCTAAAAACTCTCACAAACACTCATGCAAGCCATTTAGGCCACATGCATCACCACCACCACCATTGTCACGAATTTTGTATGATAATCATCTGTTATTATATGTATTTGCTACTGATTTGGTGTTATGGTGATGAACTATGATGAAATTGTTAGGATGTAATAGAGATTTATTGATTTTGTTAGTAAATGGTTACTTTAATCCACATGCATGCACGATCCATGAGGCATTTGATGATTTTTGATCTTGAAATGTTGCTAGATGTGTTATTGAGGATGTTCTACATAATTTAGGATGGTTGATTATGTCAAGAATGGTCATATGGATGATTGTTGCTATAAATAGTAACTTTTATGTTACATATTGGTGAATCTTGATGAAATGGTAACATACATGTGTTTAGATCTATATGTTATGCTTAAAATGATGATTAGAAACTATTGTGATGGATACTTGATGCATAGGAATGTCTAGAATAGTCAAAAGGATGATTTCTATCAAAGTTACTATAAATAGTAACTTTTTGTTGCAAGATTACAAATGGGTAAAACATATGATAATGTTTTGAGTCTAACATGTTCATTTAGTGATTATATGATGTTATGGGAAGGGATATGTTATTGGGAAACTTGATTTGGTGTTATTTTCGTAAGTTACTAAATATAGTAACTTTATTTTATAAAGATTACGATTTGTCACATGTTAGTTGTAACAAGCATGATTAACAGATTATTTAGGACTAAGATGATAATATTAGATGATGTTGATTGTTAAACTTGATGAAATATGCTTATTTTAGTAACTTTCCATAAATGGAAACTTTTACGCGCAAACTATGTTAAAACGATTATGTGTAACTATGTGCTATGTGATAACATGCTCATTTAGGATAAATATGCATGTTAGAATAATCGGAATATGATTTTATGCATAACTTGCCAAATATGGAAACTTTCCTAAATAGGAACTTACCATAAATAGTAAGTTTCCTCATGGGAACGATTTTGGTATCCGTACACTTCACACGACACTAAAACCGCACGATACACGAACACTTGATCCAAACCGTCACCAACGGGTCGTTAGGTCAAACACGATCGACACGGTCAAACACGGTCAACTCGACCTACATAACCACTTAGTGTTGTTGAACACTAACACGGTCCGGTGAGACCCACACTTGTGAACACAAACTCATAGTACCTATGTGATATAGGTGACTACTAGCCGGCGAGCTACACATACTCTTTTGAGCTAACGCATATCTAAACTCAGGTGAGTTTACGGCCCCACTTTTACTCTTTAACTGCTTTTACTCAATCTTGGGGTGAGAATACTATGCAACTGTTTTAGATGTATGACTGGTATGTTGTAAAACTATTTTTGAGTGTAACTATTATCGCATAAAGCCCTCACTTATCCTTACCGTTAATTGTTACGAACGAGTCGTTATTACGTAGTACTACTGGGTTTGACTAGCCCCACTCGGCAACAACTTTGACTGGAGGTCATAACGAGTGTAATAATCGATGTGAATTGCGAGTTCAGCGATGACTCGCGGAGGCAAATGGAAACAGTCTAGTTTCGGTAAGATGACATGACACACTCACGGATCGTAGATCCAACAACTAAACTTAAACATGTCCAGTATATATCTGTCTGAAATTTCTGTCTGTCTAAACCTGTGAACTCACCAACTTTTTAGTTGACACTTTTCGCATGTATTCTCAGGTAACTGATGGAGCTTACGCTAGGATACACACAAGAAAGCCTTAAGGAGTCTGGCCTGCATATAGACTCGTATCTTAGGCGTTGTGTGCATTTGTTATGAGTTGAAAACAATTTATTATGTAGTGTCTTGAACAATTACTTTCCGCTGCTACTTATGTATTTGATGATTTACATTTTCCGCTGCATACTTATGTAAACTTGTTTGGTTTTGCAAAATTGTGTGATTGTGTAACTCATATAGAAGTCGATCTATATGACCAAGAGCTGTGATTCCTGGCCACGTCACACCCACGTGGACTGACACCACGAGTGGGAAATTGGGGGTGTGACAGCTTTCTTGTTGGCTTGTGCATTGGTGTTGACAGGTCCAAACTGTTGAAGAGGAGTAGCATGGGTCATAGCAAAGTTCATATGACTTGCCTTTCTCTTGCGGTTCTTTTTGGAGGAGGAAGATGACCCAGCTTTGGCCTCTTCCTTCGGTACTTCCTTTGGACCTTTTGATTGGTCCTTCTCCTTCTTGGACCCCTTTCGAGTTAGAGTCCCATCTTTGACATGGTTGTCTGTCAAAGTAGCAGCCAGACGAATGGCATCAGCAAGGGTTTTAGGGTCACTACTTAGTACGGAATCTTGAATCACCATTGGCAGACCACCAATGTACTTTCGATCCCTCTTTGCAAAGGGGTCACCATATGAGGGCAAGAGACTGAGTTCATGAAAACGATTATTGTAAGCAAGATTCTCGCCACTATCCTGTTTGAGATCCCAGAACTCAAACTCAAGCTTCTTCACCTCATTACGAGGGCAAAACTCTAGGGTCATACGATCTTTGAGCTGGTCCCAAGTGAGTTCATCAGCAGTGGTTTCCCCAATGGTTCGTTTTTCATTGTTCCACCAGGTAAGGGCTCGTTTTTGTAGAGTCCCCGTAGCATAACGAACCTTCAATTTGGCCGGGCAGTCACTATTCAAGAAGGTACTCTCCATACCCTCAAACCACTGGAGCAGTCCAGTCGCTCCGTCCGAACCATTATACTTGGGTGGGTTGCATGAGTTGAAGTGCTTAAAGGAGCACTTAGGTTGATTTGCTTGTTCGGGGTTTGGGTTGACTGGGTTGATATTGAGTTGTTGGAGTTGTGCAACCATATTAGGTAGCATAGTTCCCATTTGGCGAGCAATAATAGAAGCAATGCGACGTTCAGCTGCACGTTCCCTACGAGCCATCTAGATAAGAATAAGAATCGATTAAGAATTGAATATGAATAGATTGAATATATAGTATTTGTGACATTTGTATTATCTTAGATAAGTAATTATTACTAATCATAGATAATATGTCATTGAATATAATAAAACATAATCAAATCAATTGACTTTATTTAAAACATAAGGAATGGTATTCAAAATACCTTGTGACATATTAGAATTAATTTGGTTTGCAAGATGTTTGGTGTGATATGCTTTGGCCTATAAGTGATCATACTCTCATTAGAAGTCCCCAGGAAAGCTAGACTGGTCCCACAGTACCTCGGGGATTTATACGAATAGCTTTCCTAGACAGGAATTCCAACTACCGGTACTACACCCTTCCAGTTACTACATATCCACCTCACAAACCTAATTCTAACGGGATTATAAAAATCAATATTGGAATTTCCTAAGCTTAAATTCTCTAAGGAATATTAGGCATCAAGCCTAATGAGTTCATAACTTATCAACTAACGTTCACTCTCACACACGTGGGATTAGAATAGAGTTCACTTAAAAGCAAATTCTAAGGCAATTGCTTAAGCTAAGTAACCTCCATGATATAAGGTCATCTTAAACTAAGGCATTCTTAGCTAAGTGTAAGAAAGACATTTAATTAACTATGGCTTTCCTCTATGGTATTAAACTAAGGCTTTCCTCTATGGTAACATTTATAATAAAACACAAAATGAATATATATAACACTTAGCACATAAACAAGTAATAAACAACAATTGTAATATGAGATACCTCATATTTGGGTAGTCCTAGTTATAGTCTAGGTCACCATTTCTAATAACCTAATTCCCTATAACCATGGCTCTGATACCAATCTGTCACACCCCAACCAACGGCGGAATACGTTGGGGCGCGAGTTAGATTGTTCATTACTCATGGTGCAATGTGTAAGTTTCAATAATTAAACAATTGTATTTAATTCAAATCAAACATTCATTAAATAAATAACCAAACATTCAAAGTCATTACAATAATTCAAATTCAAATCAAACATTACAATCATCAAAAAGTCTAAACATTTGATTAAATAAATTAAACTAGGTCTCTAGACCTATCTTATGTCTTGAATCCTTCTTCCTTAACCTGTCACACATGTAAAATATATTTAGTCAACTATTTGCATAGTTGGTGAGTTTACACACTAAGTTTGAATACTAAATATAAAAGGATGCAAACTAAAACTTAATTAGAATATGTATCAAAGGCATAGCATAATACAAGTTTGAATAATTGAATGAATATATGAATAACAAATGCTTGTGTCCAAACAAGTATCCTTACATAATAATTCAAGTATAATAATACAAGAATTATCATTTGTAATTCAACTAGTTTGCTAATGCACTTTTCACCTTTTTCATACAAGGGCCAAAGCCTTTGCGAAGATAGTATCTAACCATCCTAGGCTACTAAGTACTAATTTGCTTGACTGGCAACACACATAGAATCAACACATTGTATAAACTTAGCATCTAACACATAAAACTAAATAAGTCTAAGGCTTGCATCATAAGTTTGAATTGAATAATAGAATGAATAATAGTTTGAATACGACATGTGTAACATCCCAAAAACAAGAAGTAAAAGGGAGTGTGAAGAACTCACTGTTAAGATGCTTAGCTAGTTTCGAGTCCTTGAATAATGATTGAGAAGCAAGCTATCTACTCAACCTAAAGTTTGAGTAACAAGTCTTAGCATTCTATAATTCAAGTTCAAGATCCTAACACTATGGCATCCTAATGGAAGTCCTAATTGAATAAATCTAAGTTTGAATGGTTTTCATTTAGGATTATTTATTTATTTATTTATTTATCAATTAAATTAAATAAATAAATATCCTAATTGATATTGAATAATCATTTATTTGAATTTTAATAATCAAATAAATAAATATTTAATTAATTTAGAATAATCATTTATTTATTTGAATAACCAAATAAATAATTATCCTAATTGATTTTTGAATAATCGATTGAATAACACATGATGTTTGAATTAACCTGATTTCCATCCTTTGCATTTGATTTATTGTTTAATGTTTTAAAATTTTGTTTTTAATAGAATGCATCTAAAATTAAAAAAAAAATGTGTTCAAGCAATTTCATGTTTTGTATAAAAGATAAATGTTTACTTTTAAAAACAAAAGCCTTTTTATTTATTTTATTTTTAAAATAATTTTATGCCTTTGTTTATAAGATTTTCTTTTTAGAATAATAAATTCTTAGTTTTATAAAACAACCATTTAATTTGTTTGAACAAAAATTGATTTAAAATAAAAAGGATATATTTATAATCATTTTATAAGAAAATTAAGTAAATAAAGGTATGAATTTTATAAATTATTTTATTAATACTAATAAAAGGTTAATTATTAATAAACTTAATAATTATTTACATATATGTATTTTATAAAAATATTATTTTAGTATTATTTTTGAAAGAATAATAAAAGATTAAGTAGAGTTGTTAATTTAGTTTAAGTTTTAAAATATGGGTTAGTTGATAAAAAAAATAAATAATTTTTCTGAAATAAATTAATTATTACAGAAAAATAGAATTATCATTTTAGGATTTTTATTAATTTTTTTATCAAAAGAAAAATGGATGGAAAGAGGTTGAAATGGAGCAAAACCGGTTCTGGATAACCCCCGCGAGGTTCGAACCCGGGTCTGGGCGACCCGAGCAAACATGGTTTACCACTAGGCTGGGTCGGATCACATTGTTTGTTTCGGTTTTGAATTAATTTTAAACAGATTCGTGAATCAGACCCAAGAACTTATGAGCCCTAATTTGGTTCGTTTCCAATTCGATCGAGAGGCCTATTCTCAGCCTTTGAAAGGTTAGGGCTTTCAATCTATATGTAAAACCGAGTGTAATGGCATAAGGACCTACCTGGATTGACTTCGGTTAAAGGTAGTTCGACTAACTTGAAGGTTCGGCCGAGACTAAGCTTGAATCGATCCTTTCTGCGTTTGTGTGCTCTGGTTATTGCTTCAGACGCGTTCGTGGTTGTCACAGAAATAGAATGGGAAGGATTTGAGTTGGGTTTTATACGCGTTCGAGTGGGTTCTTATTTTTGGTTCGATCGGTTTATTTAGGGACGAAATTATTGTGTGATTACCGAATCAATCAAATTAATTGATGATTGAAATATTTAAACGCGCTCCAATCCTTTCCATATGTGAAATCAATAGGCTGGAATGAGCTGTAAACGAGCGGGATTAGAGGATTTGAAAAACCGGGTCACGCACGGGTCGGTGGGGGATCCACGGTTTAAACGGGTAAAGAAGGAAACCAACTTAGGGGAAATTACAGCTTTGGTCCTCCTTGTTTCCCATTTGTTTCAGCTTTTAAATGAACATTTCCTTCTCACATTTAAGTTTTATAACTTGACATTTCTTACCCCTCTAGTTAACAACCTTTTAATGTTTTAAAATTTATAAAATCTTTTATATATTTTCAATATTTAGACTTTATAAATAATTTGTATAAAACATAAAATAATTTATTTAAACCTTTTTATAATTATAATGTCTTAATTATTATTATTAATATTATTATTATATATTATGTATATACTTTATAAATTTAAGAATAGGTTATAAAAAAATGATTTTATTTTATTATAACCCATTATGACTTTTAGGTTTTAAAATGATAATTCTTTTATAAAAATAAAATTTTATAAAAGCTTAGATTATGTATTTTGTTATAATTATTATTTTATTATATTATTTATGTATATATTTTTTATAACTCTAAAAATAGGTTATTTATTAATACAATGTTTTTATTTCTATTATAACCTATTATGACTTATAAAAAATGTAATCTTTATAAAAATGAATTTATAAAGACTTTGATTATATATTATATTGTATTTGATAGTAAAACATTTAATTAACTACGACTTCATGAATTAAACGTTCAAAGAATATCCCAAACTTTTATTTATTTCGAATATGCTACGATTACAAAGCTTGAATGAGAATCGAAAATCCTAGGGATTACACCACTGATCGATTTGAACTTATAAGTACTGAGAAGGGATTTGGAAGCTCCAGGTTGTTGTATAGCTTTCAGAAGAAGAGAATAATGGTTCTTCCGAAGGTTAATTTTTCTCTTCCAGCAGTTGTTTGTCTTCCGAAAGTCTAAGACTAGATTCAGAGTTATTTTGGTGAGCATCAGTCTTAATGGTCCTTACAGTATTCATGTTTCTTTATTAAGTAAAAAAAAGAAAAAAATGTTCGTTTATACACATTAAGCAGACGATATTTTTTAAACTTTTGAATTTAAAATTATTTTAACAATGTTTAAAAATTAGTTTGGATTCATAAAGTATTTATATTAGTCAATCTTATGTAATATAATTTATTAGCAATGAATTATTTTAATAATGTTTAAATAATTCATTTAAGCTCACAGATTATTTATAATAATTCATCTTAATAAATGTGTTTAAAACATTTAATTAAAATGGTAATTTAAATCAGGGACGAAATTTATAACTAATCAAACCATATGAATCATTTATGAAAAATGCAATATGACAACATTACATGGACTATGTATGTAACTTTATCACAAATGTCACTAAATTACAATAACCCTAAGAGCCAAACCTTAAATTTGATTAAATCACATAGATTATTTATGTAATTCATTTGAGGTAAACATAGCAATTGGTCTAAGTTTAAAACGTTAGTATACTATTTATATTATTTTAATTTTGTAATTTATAGGCTTTAGGGTAACTTTCATTATAGTTACTCTTAAGTTAGTATAAATGATTAAAATACTTTCTAATGCACTATTTATGTAACTAACTCATAGATTTTGAACCCATTCGAAAAGGTATAGTTACTTTCTTATGACCCATGTAAAATCCTTTCTCCGATAATTACCATCACCTCTATCACTATATTTTGTTTAAAAAAAAATCTATTTTACTTTTACTTATAAATTACTTTAAACGGAATTGCATTTTTGTATTGGTTTAAACCCTCTTATTCACCCTTTTATTTTCCATCAAAGATATTTCTTGATAGCAAAGTTGAAATGATGATGGAGTCTATTGATAGCAAAAAGTTAGGATTTCTATTGATGTGAAGGAATTCATAGCCTTCCTCCACAAGGTGGAGATGATAAGTCTAGCGTGTCATCAATTGATTGTGTCTACTTATGTTTCTCATGCTAAATAAAATGTTTATCTTCGAATCAAAATTGGACATGTACTTTTTTCGAATAACATTACTGTTTTCATGGCTGGACCTAAAACCAATTCCAAATTTGGCCGGTTTGGTTAGGTGCTTCTTAACCGCCCATGTTTGTACTGCATGGTTATCGGTTGAACTGGTGGAAGTAGTGAACCGTTATAGTGGTCAGATCGAATATTTCTTTTTCTTTATCATAAATTCGAAGGATAAAATATTAAAACCAAAACATATAATTTATATAATTTTCTAAGTATGATTATGTTTGTTTAAACATTGATTATTCATGTTTAAATGTGTGTATAATTTCAATTTTTTTAGTATTTTTTTAAGTTTTTATAATTTCATGCTTCTTAAATTTGATCTGACCAATCCAGTCTAGAAAAAGGAAGATATTCGAATCAACGCCCGGTCTAGTTTTGAAAATATTGGTCAGGTATATCTGGATACAGAATGATTAGGCACAATACTTTTAATTAATTAGGAGGATGAGAGAAGAAGAAAATTGTTGTTTTCTTAACTCGTTCTTTATTCTTTGATGCAGAGATAGGTACTGAAAATTCAAATGCCTCGAACGAGTAGAGAAAAAAGGTCCCTAACGAATTATAAATTTATACTTTTGCAGTTGTATATTGCTAGATATAAGCTAGTAAATAAATATAATATAAAAATGTTTTTTAATATTTTGGTATACTTGAAAAAATGAGCCCTGAACAGAGGTCGAGTTTGCCTCTTCCCAGAGCCTATATGCTTTTGTTATGAGACCGACGTTTATGTAAAATTTGCATAATTTATTGACTTTTTGGTGTGGTATATTTTTTGGTAAAAGAAACATTCACTGTAGACTTTTATTATTAACAAGGATAAAGGAAGAATTTTTTTTCAAGGTTGTGTGGTCATCGATCGGTGGCATGATAAAGGATAAGAATGGATATCAAATTTGAATAACTTAAAAGCAGGTCTATAGAAAAAATTGTTTATAATTAAAGATAAATTTTATTTAGTGAACTTAGATATCGTTATTTGGTGAACTTAGACTAAAGTTGAGAATGTATCAAACGAGTATATGTTATTAACTCAATATTAAATTATAATAAAAGAATTATAAAATATAATTTAAGTAAGTCTATTTTATTATTAAACATTTTTATACAAATGAATAAAAATAATAACATACACATATTACTCTCTGTTAGTATTCTTATACTTATTTTTACGTCTTTATCTTATTAAACAATGATATAAATAATAATTTTCTTTTTTCTCTTCTTTTTACAAAAATTTTCTTGACTCAATCGTGTATTTATATTAAATTTATAAAAAGATAATATTGTAATATCATCATTATTATTTACAAGGAGAAAATTATTATTTAGTGTAATTATTTAATAGAATAAGAGTAAAAGTCATTACAATGTAGCATATGTTTAACATTTTATTTATTAATATAAATATTAACAATATAATTTTTTTATTAATTTTGAAAAATAAAATTTTATCATGACTTGTTATCATATCATTAGAATGTTATCATATCACGCATATAATGTATATACGTGTGTGCATAAAGGGGCAAAAGTAAAAGTGTACTAATTTAACGCTATTTTAGTTATTTGTGAAAATAACGTTAAAATCATTGAGATGATCAACTTCAAACGATAACTTTGAGCCGATGACTCTTTCGGAGCAGCCTCTCTATCCAATTGGGATAGGGGTAAGGTTTGTATCTATCCTTCCCCCAGACCTTACTGAAAAATGAGAATATACTGGGTAAATTAGTTGTTGTTTCACACTATTCAGAAAAATATATTAAGATTCGTTTCAATTTTTATATGAAGATTTTGAGTTCAAAATTTTGTTTATCATCACTTAAATTGTTTAATCATCCTTTTATGAATTGTCCGTATTGAAAAATTTTTTGTTGCCTGATACTATTCAATTAAAAAAACAATTTATCATACATGCATTAGCATCTTAAAAAGGATAGTACACTGGTGTATGGATAACAATACTTTTTTTTAACATTAAAAAATATGTATGAGTAAAAAATATGTGAGTATGATGCGATTTATTTGATTTGAGTATGGTGTATAAAAGAGAGGGGTGGTGTATAAATATTAGTACCCTTAAAAGATCTATATTTGTTCTAATGCGTTAATTCAATTGTTCAACAAATAATGATTAGATTGTTAGAATTGTGAGAAGAATTGCGGGATTGACAGGTGTCATTTCTCTAATTTTTTTTAAAAAAAGTCATTTTAATTATTATGTTTAATGTTTTAGATCATTGTGTAATATGTATTTATTATTGTGTTTTAATTTTTATAATATTTTTTGAACGGCATTTGATCTCAACGTGTGAACCATTGATTTCCAGGCCACATCACTAAGGTCTAGTTACCATGACCTTCGTTGAGACCCCACCACCACTCCAGGAGGAAACCGCACTGGAAAACTCCCTGACCTCTTAAGGACCCCTATTTCGCCTTGGAAGGGATTTGAACCCGTGACTTCCCACAGGGAAGCTAAAGGGGTAACCATTAGGCTAGAAGCCGTTGGTTTAATTTTTATATCATAATGTGTTATTTTGTTATTTTTTATGCATTAAACAAATTGTTATTATTTAATTTTTTATGTTTTATGTATTAAAAGTATGTATTTATGTTATTCTACTATTGTGTTTTTAAAAGCTCATAGTTTTAAAAACATAAATTATCTTAATTTTTTTGAAAAATACATTTTGGTATTGTGTTTTATGTCCAGCTCATGGGGTAATATATTTATCATTGTGTTTTATGTTCAGGCCATTGTGTAATATATATTCATCATTGTGTTTTACGTTCTAGTCATTATATAATATACTCATCATTGTGTTTTATGTTCAGGTCATTGTGTTATATGTATTAATCATTGTTATACGTTTTAACTTATTTCATGTTTTTTTGTTATTGTTTTTTACATATTACATAAATTAGTTATTTGTTTTATATGTTTTCCATGTTAGAAGTACACGATTTTATTATGTCAACATTTAATTTTTCAAAAGTTCTTATTTTAGTAACATATATTTCAGGTTATTGTGTTATAAGTCTTTATGATCGTGCTTTGTGTTTTTAACTATTTGATTTGATTTTATTATTGTTTTTAATGTATTAAATGAATTTGTTTTTGTTTTATCATTTTTATTTACATATAAAAAGTATGTGATTGTGATGTTTCACCATTATTGTTTCAAAAGCTTATCATTAAAGAATAATAGTAAGATAGAATGACAAACAAAAAGATAGAATGACAAACAAAAGACACAATACCGAACAAAAAGTCACATTACATATATATATACAAGCTACGCGGAGGAAAACATATTTATTGTTTATATAACAATAATATACTCGTTTTAAAGATTAAAAAAACACTCATTTTTGTGGTGTATTTTAAAAAAATAATATCGTATATAAAAGTTATAGTCGTTTAAAAATACGGGTAACATAGTAAAAAGTCAATAAAAGTGTCAATGACTAAAATAATATTTCACGAACTTTTTAATAAAACTTTGATTTCAAGTATTATATAATAGATTTAATGCCCCACAATTCTTCTCATACTTCCCATCAATCTAATTATAAGCATTTTACTATATATAAACTCACCTTTTTTTTTTCATATCATTATAGCCGAAAATATTGAAGTAATTTATTTATTTTTATTACCATTTTGATTTATTCATTAAATCATGTAATTGAAAGTTGCAACTTCTGTAATGTTTTATTTGTTTTCTTTTTTATTTTTTTGCGTGTATCTTTAAATTTTCTTTTTCTATCTTTAATTTTGTTTTTAGTTTTTTGTGGCACTTGATGCTTTTTCTTAAGACGAGTTTATATCTTTTAATGTTTTTGCAAAATTGTTGATTTCTTAATTTTTTTTTCTTAGTAAATCTTTAGCGGTGGATGCATGGTTTTCGTTTGATGACGGATGGTGGTTGAGCTATTGTCACACCCCGAGCCGGCGGGGTTGGATCGAAGCCCCCGTCGGGCGGAAGATTCTCGGGACGCGATATCGTGAATGATAATCGTGATGATCAGATTGTTTACATAGCATCAATGTTAAAAATAATTAAGCACAATAAAACATTAACTAGGATTACAAAGTTAAATTACAATGTCAAGGTTTGGTAATTTAACTAAGTAAACCTATCCAAAAGAATCAAGTATATCTATCTTGTATTTGTACAAGATATTAAAAAGAGATTTGTATTGATCTCAAAAGATGTGTTTCTTCAAAAGTCAACTAGGATCTATGTCTGGTCATCCTAGTATGCAATCCTGAATCTTAGCTTAATCATGTGCGTCACCTGAGAAAACATGTAATAAAACAAAGTCAACACTATGGTTGGTGAGTTCATGTAGTTTTTGTGTAAAAATAGTTTGTAAAATCCTTTGAATGACAACCTTAACCTCACCATTAACCACCTATACCATCTGATTCAGTATGCTTATATATAGGGCATATGTAGGGGACAAGCCCCAGCCACCGTCCCATACCGAACCACACGATATATTGTTCCTGATGATAATTAAGCGTCTCATCCTACCTGTTTGATTCCCAAAATGTTTGATTCCAAATGTTTGATTCTTTGAATTAGATTACCCTGTAATTGTTTACCTAGATTCCCTGAATGACAACCTTAACCTCACTAACAACCACCTATGCTATTCAACCAAGTATGCTTATATATAGGGCATATGTAGGGGACAAGCCCCAGCCACCGTCCCACCACATACCGGGCTGCCTAACATATTGTTGTTAATGATAATTAAGCATTTCATTCCACTACTTTGATTCCATGACGTGTGGTTCTTAGCATTTGTTTTTCCTGCCAATGTTTACTTTGTTTTCCCCGAAATGACAACCTTAACCTCACTAACAACCACCTATGCTATCCAACCAAAGATGCTTATATATAGGGCATATGTAGGGGACAAGCCCCAGCCACCGTCCCACCACATACCGGGCTGCTTAACATATTGTTATTAATGATAATTAAGCTTTTCACTCCATACTATTGGTTCCACAACGAATAAGTATCAAGTTTAATAGGCACCATTATGGACAGCTGAAAGCCTTAAGGAATTCAGCATCCATCCATAATGATCCTAAATATGACTTGTGACATGTTATGATAGAGGAACCTTCAAGTTAACACAAAGTCAACTAGAAGAACCAAATCATTCTAGTCACTTGTCATAACCATGGATGAATCAAGAAGAACACTGAATGACTAGTAGGGGTTGACACACAGGTCAACACGCGGCGTCCAATCAGTCTATCTTACATGACTCTGACAAAGAAGAACACTGATGACTAGTAGGGGTTGACACACAGGTCAACATGCGGCGGCCAACAGTCTGTCTTACAATGTCCAATAGTTTATGCATACGAGTCTAAAGCATTCATATTGTTTCACTGATGACTAGTAGGGGTTGACACCCAGGTCAACACATGGCGGTCAATCAGTCTTTTATTTAAGCAATTCATGTTTCAAGCATTCAAGTGTTCAAGCATCCAAATGTGTCACGCATTCCAAGTGTTCATGTATCCCAAGTATATCATGCATTCAAGTATTGCAAGTATCTCAAATGTATCAAGCATTCATGTGTTTTCAAATATTTCAAGTGTAATAAGCATCCAAGTATTTCAAGCATCTCACATATATAAGTATTTCTAAGTATATATGTTTCAAGTTAAGCTTAAGCAAATCGTTGTAAGTGTAAAGTAATTTAAAACTTTACTAAAGGTGTAGAACATTAACTTTCTAAAATAATAGTATAAAGCATTAGTGTTTAGTCTAAGTATTTTCAAAGTCTTAAGATTATGTATATAGTTAAACATAGCGTTTATAAGTTAAACCTCCATTTTATAGTTTAAGCACATAGCTTTTATTTAGCTCAAAGTTTAAGTATTAAGTTTATATCATAAGCGTTTAGCATAAGGTTTAGGCTTCAAATCTATATTGTAAGCCTCAAGTATATAGTTTAAACTTCTCGTTTAAAGTATAAGTATCAAGTCTATAGCTTCTCAAGTATACTAGTTTCCAGTTTGATCACAAAGTGTTTGTATAATGTAAATAAGTATAAAGTAAATAGCATTTGCTATTTACACCATAGCCTTAGTCTTTGTTTTCCCACCCAAGCATTCCAATATCATGCATACAAGTCTCATAAGCATCCATCATATGATTTCAAACCACAAGTTTAAAGTATAAGTTTCAAGTCAATTGTTTCTCAAGTATAAAAGGTTCCAAGCATAAGCTTCAACATAAGTATCATGTTTGTGTTTAAAGCATTAAATCACACTTCAATGGTTTATGAAAATGTTTAACATGCTTCTCAGTCCCGAAGTAAAACAAAAGGTTTGAAAAGGGACAAATGAACTCACCTTGTGTTTGAAGTGGTTGACTAAGTATAGCAAAAATGCACGCGCTCGCTGTAGTATTTATTGTTGTATTCGCGATCCTGTATTGATTTCACGTTGCTGTAACTTATAAGTATGAGTTGTAGAGATTCATGTGTGTGTGTGTTAGCCCTAAAGTTGGCTAACACCTGTGAGTCTCGGTCATCATTTGGCCCTGGTTCTATTGTTATTGACCATTATTACCATATGCTACTACGTAGGGTTTTCACTTTAACTACTTCTTGAAATCTCATCACTTTGTCATTATGTGGTAATTGTTTTGATAAAATGCTTAGTAAGTAACCCAAAAATAAACTTAGGTTTACAGTTCAAATTTTCACGTGTTGTCCTTGTTAACTAGAACACTCATTATAAGGTTCATAGGTAACTTAATCAACAACTATTGTTAAAACTTGATGTCATGATTTGCGAATTTTCATTAATCATAATCCGCCACCTTTGTAATAAAATGAAATTATTACACAATTTTCATACATGTATTTATAAGTATTGATTTAGTTTATTAGGTTACATCCTTAACCCCATGGGCCGCACTACACCCCTTGGGTCAGACTAGGTGATTATGGGCCCATTGTATGTGTTTGGGCCGGATCAATTAATATTGGGCCTAACAGATGAACTGATCTAGTATGGGCAAATTGATGTATAGGAAATGGGCCGAACTGTTAAGTCGAAGCAATTACTAGTGACCCATTTAAGTCATGGGCTGGAAAATTAAACTTTAGGCCAAAACCAGTGGGTTTTGGGCCGATCTACTGTGCTAGGTATTGGGCCTGAAGTAGTCTTTTGGGCCGAAAAGGGTAGTGGGCCTGATCAGTGGCCTGTCGATTGACATGGCCCATTGAATGGAAGGTGGTTGACTGAATAATCTTGGTCGAATGAAGAGGGTCTAGGTCGATTGGGATCTTCTGGATCATCAGCCGACTAGCAACTCCACATGGACGAATGAGACATGGCCGAATGAGGCATCATGGTCGAATGGTTGCTTGGCTTATGGTCCTTGACCGAATGAAGGTAGCTCACGAATGGGATATTGGTTCAGTCGCTAGCCATTCGGCCAGGGGTGATTCGGTAGGCTGGTGGCCATGCGGCCAAGCTCTTTCGCCCAGCCCCCATCGGCTCCAGCCATTCGGCCACCTGGGCACCTCCTTCGGCCACAACTAGGCTTCGCCTAGAACCATCCCTATTCAAGGTTCGGTGATTTTTTCAGGTATGGTGTAGATTGGGACTAGGTTTCGGTGGTGTATGATTCAAGGAAGGAGGTTAGAAGACCAGTGGTGCGATGAGTTCAACAAAAGGGTTGAAAACCCTAATTTTCGGAATATTTACAGCTCAATACCTCGGATTTCTGTGGGTTTTGCTCTAGATCGGTTGTACTTTCATGTAGAGAAGGTTAAGATCTTCGTTTAGGCTCAAGAATCACTCAATTTCATCAAGAAATGAGTGAGTTATGTGGATTTGAAGTTGAAAAATGGTGGTGGGAGTCAAAATCCGGAAATAGGGTTTTTAGAGAGTGGAGAAGATGAGAGAAATGAGTTGGTTGAACTCATTTAGGGTATTTATACCCCGGGTGAGTTCGGGTTTGTTTTCGTTGCTCGGTTCGCGTCTTCGTTGCGTTTCCGGAACGTAACGCGTGTTATTTAAATAAAAAGAGTTTATTTGAATTATTTTTTAAAGGTGATTATTTCTAGTAAATCTTTTAAATCAATGTTTCTTGAATTATTTATCGAGATTGATTATTTTAAGTGTTTCGTTAACTCGCGTCACCATTTCGCATATTATACGTATTTTGATTAAAATAAAGTTATTTTATGCGTTTTAATTAAAATAGTTTCCGTTTATTTATTTCTAATGAGTTTCAAAATTGTAAAACAGGAAATATTATATTTCCTTAATCTTTATTATCGTTCGTGTCGTCTTCGTTTTCGTTTCGTCAGAAAACGTCACTTACGCGCGTTTTCGTACAGAGCGCTAACTGTACGAACACGATCGTACGTTTCACTTTCTGGTTTTGTTTTCTACTTTTCAGTCATCATTTTAGATGTTAAAATTTTAGATCTATTCGTACAGATCGTCACCTATACGAATCGTTCGTCGGTTTAGCATTCTGTAACAACAACTGTTAATGTTTTGTCTTGTTTATCCTCACATACGTTTAAACCTAATAATACAAAATCAAACATGTTTGCATCTGCTCATGGTTGTCTGATGTGTTTCTGACTGTTTAAACCATAAGGTTTAAATCAGAATTTCAGAAACATCGTGTAATAGTTTATGTTTAGCACCGAATGTTAATAGTTTCTAAGTATCTCTCCTCGATTGTATCTGAGTTACTGTACAGATTACTGTTCCGGTGACGATTCCGGCACAGATGTTACAGCTATGGTGGATGGTGGTTGAAGAGTGTTGGTGGTGATAACATTGTACAAAAATTCATAAAGATGAATTACAAAGAGTGAAGATTTACTCTTATATTTTTTTATAGGTTAGTCACTCGTGTATTACACTTGTTGGTTTAAAAAATTACATTAAGTAATATGAATTAGTAATTAAGATTTAAAAATTGCAAATGATTTTTTCATATAACTTTTTGTTAGTTAAGTTATTTAATAAAGTTATTTGATAAAAAGATAATTAATTTTGCTGAGATCGAATGAAGAAATTTAACATATAAAATGCAAACATCCGACTAATTATATTCGTTTGAAATTGGAAATAAATAGACACATTAGGTTATTTGGATAAAAGAATGTTAGCATAAATATAAAAAATTAATTTAAAAAAATATAAATAAGGAATAATAAATATCTAAAAATTATAAAATTATATTTAAAAATTATGATTAAATCTTCTTATGGTTTTTCAAGTTTTAACATATTGTTAGAATAAAAAAGATTTATATTTATTATATTTAGCTATATAATTTGATTATTTAAAATTTTTAGTATTAAATAAAAGAGAGAGTTACTGTTTAATAGAAAAAGGCAGGAAAAATAATAAAAAAGTGGTTAAGTAATTGACATGTGGCAATTTTTGTTACTCTTTTATTAGAGTAGATATTGTTTTTAGCGTTAATTACAAATAAAATACTCCTTAGAGTAACATAGAGTTATATGCATAAATGACCCCCTTAATAATAAAAAGAGTGTTTTATTATTTATCTAAACTTAGTATAAAAGTTAATGTCTGTTAAATTTAATATCAAACTTGTTGTAAAATGAAGATCACAAACCCCAAAACTATAACTTTAAACCTTTAGTGCCTAAACATTTTATTTTCCAAAAACCACATCAACATTCATCCAATTAATTCTATACATAATTATTACATAAAAATATTATACCTTATCAAAAGACAGCTTAAGGGTTTATCAAATGTATTAATCAATTAGACAAATTACATAAAAAAAAATATAGGTTTTCAAAATAAAAGAAAAAAATGATGATTATGTGGTAAATGCGTGGAAAAGATGAACCTCTTGCTCATATGTCATATTACATGAGAGTGCGTAATTGGGTGGTCAAATATGATGGATGCATGATTCCTGGTCTAGAGTTTTTTTTTTTTTTTTTTTTTTTTTTTTTTTCTTTCTTTCTTTTTCTTTCTCTTTCTCTTTCTTGAATCTTTATATTAATAAATAAAAATAACCTGTGAAAATAACTCACTTATTTTGTAGTATTTCCACTCTCTTATATAAATTATCGCAAATTATGAATTATATATATTTATTATATACTATGTTTGAAAATTAGGTTGAATAAAATAAATATTAAATAATATATCAGTAAAGTAAGAAAAATATAGGGTATCTTTGGATAAAAAATTTGAAAATTAAAGAAGAAAAACAGAAATAAAAAAGGAAAACAAAATTAGAGGCTCAATTTTATGAATTAATAATTACATGTTGTTTGTGCATGAAAAAAATTAAATGACATAAAATATTATATGTGTCTTAGGAGTGTAATTATTTGTTATGATAGCATATGGATGATTTATTATGGATACATCAACTTTCAAATGTGTTGTTAACCAAATGAATTTAAAGTGAAATTAATTATGAATTTTTGAAATGAACTTATTTTTAATTTAAAAGCCTGCATGTATTTAAGTATCTAAATATCACCAAGTTCAAATTATATTTTTTAGTTTTTCAAAAACAAAAAGGAAAAATATAATGATGCTAGTATTTTTTTGTGAGTGATTTATAAAATTTTCAAATAGTTAATGTTATTAGATGACTTAAATAATAAAAAATAATATGTAAATAATAAAAAAATATATATGTATTTAATTATTAATTTTTATACTTAATTACATTTTAAGTTGATTTAACTATGTTAAAATTTATATTTAAAGACTAGGGATACTTATATTTAAATAACATTTATCTATTACTTAAACAAGTTAATATCAAGCTATTTTTTTGAACAACAAATGTTTGGTCACATGGGGGAGGGGCTGGTGTTCACGCCGACCCCCGCTGAAAAGCTACTGACACGGAATCAGCGGGGCTTCCATTGCGGGTGGTTTAATAAGGGTTATTAATAAGAAGATATATGTAAAAATCCTACAAATAAATAAATACAAACCACAAGAAGTCGTACTTTGTGTTCATTTTAATTTCAAAGCCCTAATACCACTGTTCATTTTATTGATGTTCGACTTTTCTATGATATAAAACGATGTAATCGTCCGTTAAAAAAAGAGAGTAGAAAGGTGAAAAAAATTTAAGATGCTCTGGTTTTAACATAAAATGAATAAATTACATATTAATAAGTATGGGTGTTCCCGTTCACTGAAATCATATCCGCATCTGAAATATCCGAAAATACGAACCAAAAATATTCGAAAATTCGGAATTCCAAAAGTTCGAATATCCATAAATTTGGTTCTAGATATCTGCTTTGAAAATTTAGGATTGGTAGGATATCCGAAATACTTTTTTTCTATAGTTTTCAGATATTTCGGATAATTTTTTGGTTATTAGTATAATTTTATCGTATATTTTTCGGATAATCGGATATCCGGGATATTTTTTTTAATTTTAATTTTTTTACTTAGGCTCGGATATCCGTTTGGATTTTTGAATCCTAAACTTCGGATATTTTTCGGATAACTTTTGTATAATTTTTGGATATTCCGATATCTATGATATTATTTTATGTTTTTAAATTTTTTTTCTAAGTTTGGATATCCGTTTGGATTTTCAAATCTAAAGTTTTCGAATATCCAAAAATGAACACCATTGTTAATAATTATTTCAACTTAAAACACGATAATTAAAACTTTAATAACTAAAGATTTGGTACCCAATTTTCTTGATTTGTAACAAATTGATTTTAAACTAATTGTTATTAAAAACTTTAGTTAGTTTTTTTGGTTAAAAACTATCTATTATAAAATCCAAAAGCTGAGGTAGCATTTTTGTGATTATTAAAGTTAAATGACATAATTTGAAAATATCATCGATACATAAATGACTAAAAGTGTAATCATTCTTACTATTTTTATAATTTTTGGTTTTTAAAGAATTATTTTTTTAAGTATTCAATGTTAAAAAATGTCATTTGTCTAAAAAATCTTGTTGCTTAAAATTTTTGTTTTATAGTGTATTTATTTTTTTAAAAAAATTTCTTTTTTTTTTTTGGAAATTTTTTTTTAAACAATAAAATTCTAAAAATTCCTATTTAGAATATTTCTTATTTTAAAAAATTAGAAAAATTCATATTTTATAACTTTTTTAAAGTGTATTTTTATTCAAAAAAAAAGAGATTTTTAATTTATTTAAAAGTTGCTTTTAATATTAAAAAGGTAATAATATCATTAGCTTTATTATAACTATTTAATAAGAGATATAACAAGTGTCATTACTAGGTTAAAAATATGACAGTGACAAAAAAAATTAGTTTATTCTATGGTAACGTCATGGTTTTGATATTACACATGTTAATTTTGTAAAGTAGATAAAGTTAGTTTTATCCTTTATTAAATACTAGATTAAAAGTTTAAAACTCATGTCTTAAGTGGAGTTATAAAAAATACACTTTATATTTGTCTAATTTAGGTATGTAAAAAAGCAAGTTAGAATTTTAATAAGCATCTAACCAAATTATATAAAAAAAAAATTCTTAGTTCAAGAAAAATCATTAGCAATCTTTTTGATACAAAAGATAATGCACCTTTATTGGATGCAAAAAACTAGTAATACGAGTCATTAGTATGTCTTAATAAATACGTTTATTGAGGCATCAACACAATTGTTTTTATTTACATCATGCAAATTGAATCGACCATAACAAAAAGCAAATTGTACCTAAATTCGTATCATTAGAGACTTTTAGTGACGAAAGTTTACCAACAATCCAGCAGAAGACCTGGTAGTTTATGGATGATATAATATTCATAAAGGACAATAAAAGTACAACATCAGCAACATTAACTTCTAAAAATCAAAAATAAAAAAATACACCACAATCCAAAATTGTAACCTAACATAGTTTGAAAACTAAAACGCTGTTTCAAAAAACAAAAAAACCCAAACAACTTTGAAAAATCCATCCTACTTGTAAAGCTTTGGGACCAGAATATTGTCATTTAAAAGCACATACTCTTCATTTGTTTTGTCATTTCCTAAAGGGATTTAGATGAAGATTGACTTGGGTTGTCATTAACTTATAGAGTTTGTCAAGATATGTTTTACACCTATATCAAGAGTTTACAAAAGCTAAGTTTTCATCAACTACATTTTTCTTCCTATGACTTTTAGCAACTGGCATTGGTGTGACATTCTATCTGGTACATAAGATAGAATCCAAAAATAATATAAACAAAAGTTAAGTAAGAAGTAATGAAAATAATTTCAAAGTTTAAAATTATGAATTATAACCTTGAAGGAAACCAAACTATGAAGGGGAAGTCTGCCATACCAAAATTGATATGAATTAAATAAGTTAGGTTGAGTGCATAACTGTATGTATTTAAAATTATACATGTGTGTTAAATATATTAGTAATTGTGTCTAAAACGATAATCATATTATGTAATAAAAACAAACAAACAATTAAACATACATACATATTAATAAAAAAAATTGTTATTCATACCTATTTCATGTCATGGATATTTGATGTAAAAGGAAAGATGTATTTGTCAAAAAAGTATCATCAATATATGCAAGTAGAGAATTACAAGTTTAATGCTGACTTGTGAGTCCTCCATCAACCAATCAATATGTTGTATGAATTGGGTTTGTGTTTTTATTATAATATAATAATAAAATATAAATAATAACAATACTCTCGTTATTCATAGGAAATAATCTAGTACAATACCGGTTACAAGACTAAAATTACATAATATAAGTTAAGAATTCATATACCAAACTTATTTTGATCCATCTATTCATTAGGTGTTTTAAGTATCTTGTTTGACTAGAGCATGCTTGATGTTGAGTCTTCAACCAAGCCATTTGACGATGTTTTCAATCCAGTGTGTCTTCCACTTATTTTCACTACAACATGAAACAGACATGTTGATAACTGTTATTGATACACGTATTCAATACGCTTCTCTTAAAAACATGATTCTCCTCATGGTTTCGATATAAATCAAATATATCATCATCGTCATCGTTGTCATCATCTATGTCCGTAAAGTTTTCCAATGAATTAAAGTCACTGGCACATGGTCCTTTGAATGCATATGTGTACACGACTTGTATAGTCAACGGTGTTAGATTTGTAGTACACTGTCACTATGTCCGTAAAGTTTTCCAACGAATCAAATATATCAACATCGTCATCGTTGTCATCATCTATGTCCGTAAAGTTTTCCAACGAATTAAAGTCACGGGCACATGGTCCTTTGAATGCATATGTGTACACGGATTGTATAGTCAACGGTGTTAGATTTGTAGTACACTGTCGTGATGTCTGTCGCACTACTCAGAATAGTGGTGTTGTTACAAATGGAGAAGATGGTACTCCATTTATGGTCAACTAGAGGAGATCATAGAGTTGAACTATGTAAATGGTTACTCAGTTGTACTATTTTGTTGTAAATGGTTCAACACATCTGGTAAACGCTTTATATTAAGAAGAATAATATTATTGTAAATGATGTTATTCGTGAATGATTTGATAACGAGCAATACATTTTAGCTACACAAGCTAAAAAAGTGTTCTATCTCCAAGATCCTTCTCGAACAACCGGTAATTGGAGGGTTGTGGAAGATGTTCATCATCACAAACTTTGGGATCATCCAAGTATGAGTGGAGTTAATGAAGTAAATATATTACATAACAACCAATCATCTGATTATAACTTAGTTGTTGATGATGAGATGGATGTCTCGCGAGAAACTCAAGCTTTTCATTGTAACTTGGTTGTTGACTTAGGCCCGTTGCCTATGAGGACACCTTTAGGTGAATATGTGGACGATAAGATTTTCATTGATGATGATGAGGTAGAATACGATGAGAAAGATGATGAAGATGAGGATGATGAAGATGTTGATGATGATGTAGACACACATTATTGTAGTGATGATTCCGAATGAATGTATGATAGTTATTTACTTTTGTTATAATTGTTAACATTTATTTGCTATTGCATTTTTGTATTTCTTATTAATCATTAATATTACATTGTTGTATTTGTTAAAATTGTTAACATTTATTTGCTTATGTCCAACGAATGGCGATGTGGCAGGTTACCATGGAGGAGACGGGGGTGATGAACCTCCACCGATACAAATACAGAAACATAGCTAAAAAAACATTTTGATAAAGGAGGACACGAAGACACAGAAAGAGCAAATCACAATCCCCCTGAGGGCATGGACTCGGAAACATGGGTCCGGGTTATTAATGAGTTGTTTAATACTTCCACCTTCAAGAACCAATCATTAAAGAATACAACAAATAGATTTAAACAGTTGTACGGAAGCTATCATGTGACTAAATCATATGCTTAGAGGCGCTATGATGAGGTAATAATTTAGTATTATCAAAAGATGTATTAATTGTTATTTGATATCCTAATAATAATATTTTTTTATTGTTTAAAGGTTAAGGAAGGTGGCGCAGCTCAACACGTTGAGGGGTGGAGAGACATGCATTACAAGGGGAGCTTAGGGTGGTATAATGAGTTGGCCGAACAACACTGGGTAAGTAAAAAATGTTAACTAGTATTATGTTTTACCCATTTAAACATTAGTTGTAAGTTTCCATTTAATATATAGGGCTTTGGGTGATAGTGAGTTGTTTAATATTTGTTGATTCAATTAGGAATTGTTGATTGAATTGTGAATTGTTGATATAATTGGAAATTGCTGATAGAATTGAGATTTGTTGTTTGAATTGGGAATTGTTGATTGAAGTGGGATTTTTTGTTTGAATTGGGATTTGTTGCTATTTATTATAAATTTTGGGTAATCATTTTACAGTAGTTATGCTGCCGAATTTTTGTAAAACATTTAACATATGTTTGTCTTGTGTTTTTTATGTAGGACAATATTACTGATGAACTGAACAAAGCAAAATCGACCTCAGGTGGTGACGACACACCTGTTAATGAAGTTGAAGTTTTGGAATGTTCATTAGGTCACTGGCGTGGCCATATACGTGGTGTTGGTCGAACAGTCAAAAGTGTCACCCCAGACTTTCCTCCCCACATGTATGTACCAACAAATGAACTTCAACAACAATTGGCAGAAGCAAATGTACATTGAGAGTAACAATAACACATCAATAAAATGATGCAGCAACAGATCAACAAGCTCATGTAGATGCAAAACCAAGGTCGTACCTCACCTTATTACCCCGGACGACCACAAGATGAAGATCAAGATCAAGATGAAGATAGCGATTAGATGAACTTGTTGACTTTTAAAACAATTTAAACTTTGTTGTGTTGGATGACTTTAAACTTTGATTATGTTTGGTGTGCGTTTGTTAAACAATTCTTAAACTTTTAGGTTCGGATGTTGGAATTCATGTATTAGGAAATTTGAATCTGGAAATTGTTATTTTACAGCAGGTTTAAATAGATCAAAAACTGGAAAAATAAAAAAAACAATATATTTTTTTAAATGGTCAGTGGGCTATAGCAACGACTTGTCGCCGCAAAAGATAAACTTTGACTTTTTGACCGACCTCTATAGCGATAACTTGTCGTCGCAATACTCTTGTTTGACTTTCTTTGATCATTCTTTGTAGCAACCAAATGTCATTGCTATAGACTAATTTCCAAATAAATTTATTTATTTTTAAATAATAAACGGAATAAAAATAATTCAAAATAAAAAAACTAGCGACGACAAGTGGTCGTTGTTGCCTAAAAACTAGCGACGACAACAACAACGACGATTTGACTTAGCTATAGCGACGACTTCTTAGAGGCGACATGTCGTCGCTATAGCATATCACGATGATTTTTTGGACCTATGGGGACGCCATTTTTCGTCGCTATAGGTGGTTTTCCTTGTAGTGATCACATATTCATCACGATAAAACAAATCATTGTCTTTCATAAAAATATGTCATCCTTGACCATGATACCTCTCACGACCATTTAATTGTTGAATAGTAATATGCAAATGTCCCATTCAATAGATGAAATATTCTTTATTTACACCAAATTAAAGATGTTGCATTACATTTTTTTTGAACGACAAGATGCTGCATTACATAATTTGAGAAATCCTCAATTTAAGTCGTTGATGGGTTAACTAAAAAGGCACTGAACCCAGGAACCGTTTTGTCTCAAATCAAAAACCTGAGAAACCAAATTGATAATCTAAACAGATAATAAAAAACATGAGAATTCATTAGTTTAAATGTTTTGTATCAGAAGAGATTACTTGGGCTTTGATATCTTGATTAAAAATCTAGTGTTTCTAATAATGGTATAGAATCAAGTTTATCGAAGAATAAATAAATTTTAGGGAAAGAAGAACTTGCACAAATCAGATGTACGTATAAATAAACAAAAATCAAAAACACCCAAAAAATGAAGGACTAATTTTATGGTTTACACATAGAACATCAACAATCTGAACAACATATTAATATAATTATATGCGAAGAAACTCACAGGTGATTAAGGTTCTTGAAGTAATATTATGAAGAAGCATAAAGGTCCGATGGGTTTGGGAATCTTATGGAACAATCTGGAATTAGGGTTTACATACAGAATATCAACAAAATCAAAACAACATATTCATATGCAACCAAAAATTATATATAAGCAAGAATGATTAAAGGATCGATGAAACTTACAGCTGAAGAACACTACTGAAAGAAGATTTCGAAGAAGCAGTGGGTGAAGCTTACAATTTAGGGCTTCAATGAAGAAACAATATGAAATTTAGGGGTAAGAAAACGCGTTATACCGTGGTAAAATAACGAAATGAATGATCCATGACCCGCGTGAAAACAAGAAGGGATACATGCGAAAAGAAGCCAAAACATGTGTCAATGAATTACACACGACTAGAATAAAGGTTGATTTATTATAAACATAGATTTGTAGGATACCTTATATTTGATTTAATTTTCATTTCTTATATTAATAATTTTATTTGATTTAGTAAATGATTACATCAATACTTATATTCTTTAATTTTCTACTACTTTAAAAATTATATGATATGTTATTTATAATATATAATTTAATAAATAATTTGAAATTTTATTTATTTAACATGTGTAATACAATGTTTCTAACCTAGTTACTCATATGCGAACTTTACATGTTTAACATCCAATCACCGGTTTGTTCGTTCTTAACTCTTTTTAAATATGTGAAAATTAAAAATACCTTGCCAATGAATAGTTGAACATTTTGGAATTTGCGTTTTAATTAAATTATTAATTGTTATGATGTTAAAAGTAAAAATTTAGACTATTGTTCGGAATATGTTTTTCTTTTAGACCGTTGTTTTCAGGATACATTAAAGACTTATGTTGTTTGAACTTGTTGCTGCTGCCTCAAAACATAAGCAGAAACCAAATGTTGATTAGTTTTTACCTACTCATGAATTTGTGTTTTTTTTTCAAAATAGAAAACCAAGTCGATTTTGAATTTTATTTGCATGTTGTCTATCAAAAATATTCAAACCGAATAAATCAAAGCAAGTAAATTGAGCCGTAGAAAACTAGACAAAGATGAATAAATTTTATAAAACATATCTTGTTAAATATGATATTTAAAGACAAGTAGAAGGCCACATGTTGTGTTAAAATAATAAAAAGAGAGACAAAAGTATCAAAAGAGTTTAGGGAAGGCATATATACAACTTATTAATTGTAGAAGTTTAAGTGGATTTTAGCAAATCCACTTAGAGCGCACCCTGAATCTTCAATCAAGAGCAGGGTTGTAAACAATCTAAATGAACATGAACAAACCTTTGTTTGTGTTCGTTCGTTTAATATTTAATTTGTCCACGAACACTTACCGGACGAAAAAGTTTGTCCGTGTTCATTCATTAAAGAATTGAAGTTGTTCATGAATAGTTCACGAACATAAGCGAACATGTTTTATTTAAAAAATAAAAATCAATATTCTCAATCTCAAATATTAGAGATAATCTTCTCAAGTTAAAATCAACATAAACGGATGTTTTAATGATGTAAGTTTCAAATTAATATGTTTTTATAAGATACAAATTCCAAATGACGAGATATTTAATTTAAATGTTATGATATATTAAACTAAAAATTAAAAACTTAAGAATATAAAACATATTTAACAAAAAAACATAAAAATGAACATAAAAGACCATTAACGAACATAAACGAACACATTATCGAACACACACGAACACAAATGAACGAATACAACATCTGTTCATGTTCGTTTTTAACTATACAAACAAAATTTCTTGTTCGTGTTCGTTCATTTAATAATATAAACGAACTTTCTGCTGAAAGCTTCATAAACTGTTCGTTGAACATACGATTCGATTTTAGTCCTAATCAAGAGTCTGTTTCATTGAAATTGTCTCTCCGTAACGATATAGATCATATCATTGGTACGCCTGTCAATAATCATATGTAGTGTTGACGTTGTACAAAGGTACGTGTTAGTTATTCATTGTATTGGTTAACTTTTCAACACACTATGTTAATATAATGATCTTTAAATTCTCTCACAATTATACATGTATATCCTCACAACTCAATACTATGTCAAGATATATATTATCATTTTTTCTATTTTTTTTAAAAAAAATTAAAATCCAAGCGTTGCCATACTTTAAACCACAAAAATAATTTACACCAGTGTCGTTAAAATCGGGCCGAACCGGGAGCCAGTGAGGTAACCGGTCCAAAATAAGGTGTTCAGGCTGCTTCTATTTAAACCGGCCGCTTACGAGTCGTACCGATTGAACCGACAAACCGGAAGGTCGTCTGACCGGGTTTCTTTTCCTCTAAAATCAAAAGGACAAAACATAAACGAAAACATATATTTTTAAGCATGATTATGTTTGTTCAAATATTAATTGTGTTTATTTAAATAATTTATAATATAACTTTATAATTTATTTGGTATTTTTTTTAGTATTTATGATGTCATCCGGTTATTGAATTTGGAGTGGTCACTCAACCAACAAGACATTAAATTTAATGTTCGGTCTGCTTAAAATAAAACATTGATCAATACCATTTTCTGTATGACAAAATATGTGTGTGTGTGTGTGTGGGGGGGGGGGGGGGGGGGGGTGGGTGTGGTTGTAGAAGAAGAAAACATTAAGTTGATTTCTTAATTGCACACTTCCCGTGGTTTGCTTGTTGTAACGGTATGGATCCTAAACAGAGAATCACTTGAATGCTCTTACACCAACGGTAATGGATCGAAACTTAAACCCTAAATGGCAGTAAATTTAAGAATAAATACTTTCTAATAACTATAGTTATGGAATGATTAATTTGTTGTATATTTTTTATACTATAAGATTTTGTATGTGCGGAGTGTATGCATGTTTAAAATTTTAAGCTTCGGACTAAGCTGAGTTCTTTGGACCAAGCAGGGTCAAGGGGTCACGTCCCCGACTCTTAAGGGATCATAAGGGCAGCGCCCCTTGTGGGGTCCACGAGGCCATGCACTGATACCTAAACAAAAATTACAAAGTACTTAAGTGATCAGATTTGTACATTTCAACCAATTAAGTAAACCGTCATTTTCTTGGTGTAATATATATAAAATGAATTTGATAGATTCTATATGAAAAATCATTCTACTCGCATATTTCTTTGAATTATCCCAATCAAATTTCTTGATACTCGTAAGGGTAAAAATATTGATTTTGCGAAGCGATTTCATACACAATCCAGTTAATATTCAAGCGTTGATTGTAACATAATAATCTAAAATTTACATAACATAATTGGGATGTGTGAACTGTAGAGATTTAAATGTTTCTATTTTCCAAAACGCTTTGAAGCTAATGTTGAAGACAAAAGCCTTCCAACATTCCAAATAGCTTTTGAAAGAAAATAGTATTTTGGAAGCTCATGATCTTTTGAAAAAAGCACACAAGCTTCCAAAAGACTAAAGTCTTTCAAAAAAACTAATTCTTTAAAGGTTATTCATTGCCGAAACACTTTCCGAAGACAAAGCTTCCGAGTACTGAGCTCATATTGAATAACTCTAGGTATCCTAAGAATATTATCTAAAGATATCTTTCGAAGTTCAAGCTCCTAGAGATTATATCAGAGCTTCTGAATAACACTTCCCGAAGACAAAATTTCCAAGGAAACAAAGATTCCAAACAACAGTTCAACCTTCCAATGACAAATCAACTATTAACTTATCACCATCTTCTATTTAATTTCTGTTTTATATTATCTCTATTATTAAGTAATTTGTATTTTGAATTACCTAGAATATAGGATCTTATAGATAAGATCTCCTTGTATAAGTATTTGATCTTTTCATATAGAATAATAAGAAATAATCATATTGAGCATATTGTTCATATGGTATCAGCCAAACCAAGATCCCCAACCCTATTTCCGCCGCACACCATCGTCTGTTAACCCAGAAATTCATCCATGGCCGACGACATACCTGTTGTTGTCAACTCAATCCCCGCAAACCCCACAACCCTCACCATGGTCACCTTCCCATCTTCCCTCAGACTTACATCCTCCAACTACCTTAGTTGGAAAACCCAAATCGAGGCGTTTCTCCAAGGTCTCGATCTTTTCAAGTACATCAATGGCTCCTTCCTAGCCCCACCTTCTTCTCACGCAGACTACTCTCGATGGTTTCGACAAGACATGCTCTTTTTGGTGCCCTCGTTAGTAGCCTTTCTCCTACCATTGTTCCCCTTGTCTCCAATGCTCCCTCCTCCTACGATGCTTGGACTATCTTGGCCAACACCTACGCATCTACAACCCGTGGACATCTAAAACAACTTCAACACAGACTCAAAACCACAACCAAAACCCCAGACATCTCCATTTCCGAATACATGCAAAAAATAAAAATTCTTGTTGATGAACTGGCCAACCTCGGTAAATCCATGGATATTGAAGACATTACCGACATTATCCTTTCTGGTCTTGATCAGAAAACATACAAACCCATCATTGACTCCGTCGATGCACGCGACACACCCATCCAATTCCATGAGCTACATGAAAAACTCATAAATCATGAACTTTCCCTCACCCAACAACCCAACCCTACACCACCACCACTTCACCAACCCATCACAGCCTTCACCTCCAACACTCGCTCCCCACACAAGCCATGGAACCCGCGCAAAACCACACCCTCAAATGGCCTTCTGCCCACCCCAAACACATCCCCCAATCCCTCACCCAAACCTTTCCTTGGCCGCTGTCAATGGTGTTTTACTCAAGGACATTCCCTTACTTCTTGCTCTACCTTCAAGAAGGCTCATCCCAACATCACCCTCCCTGCCTACCCTCGCAACACTCCCTCCCACAAACCACAGCTTCATATGGCTTCCCCAGGTCCCTCAACAGCAGCTTCCTCATGGCTTTTTGATAGCGGGGCGTCTCACCATGTCACCAATGACCTAAATGCTTTATCCCTACACACTCCATACGATGGAACCGATGAATTGATCATCGGAGACGGTTCGTTATTACATATCTCGCATATTGGCTTTATTAAACTTCATTTTTCTGATGTTCCTCTCATTCTTAATAATGTCCTATGTGTTCCTTCTATTACTCGCAACATCATATCTATTTCCAGATTATGTATTGACAACCCCATACTAATCTCCTTTTATTCTTCTTATTTTCTTATCAAGGATCTCCGCACCAACAGCCATCTCCTCCAAACATCAGTTAAGCGTGGCCTCTATCAACTTCAGTCCCAGCAGTGTCACACCCCGACCTGCGGCGGAATATGCCGGGGCATGATTTGTGCAAGGATTGTCCACAAGCTCATGATTTCTAATTCAAAGTTTCATATTTAAAATATCAAATTACAATGTCTAAATAAATGTCATTATATTGCAAGTTCAAATTCAAATACAACATTTAAGAATTACAATGCATAAATCTTTAATAAACTATCTAGGTCCATTTTCCTATATTGTCACATAGCTTCACTTTAACCTGTCACACATGTAAAGTAACTGTCAACTAATTGAATAGTTGGTGAGTAGTCATATTTTTAATAGCATAAGTATAAAGGTATGCAAACTCAAATGACTACAAGTATGAAAGTTATGCATGCATATGAACAAGTATGTATATGATGGTGTACCGGTCCTTTTTAACACGGAATTCACACGCGAAGAGAGCGCGACTCTCTTAGGAAGCCAAGTACTAGAATACGTTTACGATTACGATTTCAAGTAGCAAGTAGTTTCACATAAGCACATAAGCAATCAAGTATACGATACAAGTTCAACACGTAATAACATTTCAACCAATAGGCATTATGAAGTTTGCATAGTTTAAATAAGTATACATGTATAAGTTTTGAGTACGGACATGTGTGAAAGCCCCAAAATAATATAAAACTAAAAAGGGGATATGAAAACTCACCTTGGTGACAGTAGGCAAGTACATTTCCAAACAAGTAGGCACACCAGTGCGTTCACAATCCTATAAAAGCAATTTTTTAGAGAACACAAATAAGAACCTAAACAATAGTTCAAGTTCAATTCATGTTTGTGTCATGATTCACTATGATTATAGGATGATCATTTTGGTTAGAGTTCACATTGGTGGTAGAATCGAAAAGCTTTTAAAATTTTAGGTGTTATTGTCAACAGAACATAGTTTGATATGTTAGTAAAGGTTTTTAAAAATTTCAGCATCAAATTCAATGTTCAAATGGCCCATTGAATGCATACAAGTCATCTTATTAAAACAGTTTCAAAACTAGACCAGCGTGTAATAATTTGTGCTTTCGACAAACCAGAAGATATCCAATTATTGAGAAACTTATAGTTCCAGAAACTAGACTCAATTTAGAGGATCATAGGACCTGGAATCACTAAATTTAGGTTTTTAATGAGTGAGTTATGACTAGTTAAAGTTGGTGCAAGTTTCTGTTCGTCTAGTAATGTCTGGACCAGCCTGTTTGCATGACCACATTGAAAGACCAAATGACATCAAAAAAATTACGAAACCACTTGAGTTTGAAAGTAGACATTCAAAACTTAGTTTTAGACTCTGGAATAGTACAAAAATGAGTTGTCTAGCCCAGATGGCACCTTGGTGAAGTTGCCTCAAAATCTGTTCAGCATGATTCTGGACCAGTAGGTGTTGTTACATATGTTTGGGGAATCAAACGACCTCTAATTGTTACAATATAAGTTAGCCCCTAATAACACTAAAAATACTATTATTAGTTCAAATATAAGTTAACTTGATTATGTATGGTGTTTTGTGTTGCCGGTTTACCCGCTTTATGCTTAAATTACGCGTTTCCAGCTTTTCGTACGTAAAAATTTTACGGGTTTAATGGTAAAACTCCAATTCAAATCCAATTAAGTTATTACTTATTTTTCCATATGAAATTATTATTTTCATGATTTCAACATTGTTCGTGAGTCGTGTTTCTATTGCATAATTTGCGAATCGTTCCGATTTACCGTTACAGAAACTGTTTAGTGTCTGAACTCGAATGAAATGTGTAGCATTAAATAAATCGAATTAAATTTTAAAATTTGAATAGTAAGGAATGCTTGTGAAATATTGAACGGATTTTGAAATTGACTTTGATATGAAATTGCCAATGTCACAATGTGATTTTTTTTTTTTTAGTTTCAAGTTTAAGCTAGTTTAAAGCCTTAGTAACTGACATTGATTAACAAATTCTAGTCATGATGGTCCAGTTACTAAGTACTAGTTGATTTTTGACCCCAATTTGGGTTTTTTGGATACGATATCGGATCCGGGTTAGTGACGGATGTCACAGTCTCCCCTACTTTAGGGAATTTCGTCCCGAAATTTATTAGGGTGAAACCGACATGGGAAAGAGGTGTTTGTTTCGGGTTTTCATTTGATTTATTTTGATTTCAATTGGACTTTTTTTTTTCTTAGAATCCACCTAGGTTTGAGTTGTTTGCTAGAATCTCCCTTGGTTTTCTCTACGATGTCCATTGAATTACCAATGTGCACTTCAACGAGCAAGATATGGTGCTTCTTGGTTTTCTTTGGGTCTCGATCCCTATAGACTTCTCTACGAGGTGTATTGAATCACCAATATACACCTTGAATAGAATACCATAGATATTTTAGACTTTTTATTTCATTATCTCCATAAGTTTCTCATCTAAATGCATTGAATAACCAATGTATACACAGAAGAGAAAAGATATAGATTTTAGGTTCTCTTTTTCATGATCTATATACGTTTATTTACTAAGTACATTGAATCACCAATGTATACTTAGATGAGAAAATATAGAGGATTTAGGTTTTCTGTTTCATGATCTCTACAAGTTTCTCAGCTATGAACATTGAATCACCAATGTATACATACACGAGAAAATATAGAGGATTTAGGTTTTCTGTTTCATGATCTCTACAAGTTTCTCAGCTATGAACGTTGAATCACCAATGTATACATACACGAGACAATATAGAGGAGTTAGGTTTTCTGTTTCATGAACCCCAGAAGTTTCTCAATTAAGTACATTGAATCACCAATGTACACTTAGACGGGAAACTATAGAGATTATAAGTTTTATGTTTGTCTTACGAGAAGTCTGATGAAAAAGTTTTCAAGAGAAACCAAGTGCTTCAATAATGAGATAGTATAACATTGATAAACGATGATTGTTAGAAATGAAATAAATTGTTTGAGTTGTTGGTTAGGAATCATGTAAAAGATAGGTTGTATTGTTCATGTAACATCACTAGATATTAATCCATCAATTAGAAGTGGAGGCGTAGGTTACGATCAAATATTTGAATTTTACTTCTGTACATGGATAGTATGTTATTGATGTAGACTTGTGGGTTATTCCGTGAGTTGGTAATGAAATTTTTCGATAGAGATTAAAAACATGATTAAGTTTTATAATAATCAGTTGTAATTGAAGTCACAAATAAGTAGTGTTGGATATCAATGAATTATAGAAGACTTGCAAGGTTCATGTTGCTAGTTCTTGTACAAAGAGCTTCATTTCCCACAATCATTGAGGGTGTCAACCCCTTTTAAGGAAGCTTCGTTTCCCACTTTTCAGAGGGTGTCAACTCCTTTTAAGGAAGTTTCGTTTACCACAATCATAGGTGTCAACTTCTTTCAAAGAATTTCGCAAGGTAGAATCGTATCACAAAAGAATACTTGTGACACATATGATTAATCATGTTAAAAGAATACTTGACACAAAATGAAAACACCAAATGATAAGCATGCAAATAAGTATGCGGCTACAATTTTACCCTTCCCACGAAAGTATCTGACTTCCCGGGCTACTTTTGTACCGTTAGCTTGCGTGTAAGTTTCACCAATTGAATTCAACAATACAACAACAAATAATCAGATAGTAGCAAATACTGATAGTTTCACACAACACACCATGGAAAGCAAGGTCGGGTATAACACAAATCCTCACATGTCAAATGGAATGTTACTTTTGATCGAGTGACTTAGACACTTATATAAAGGAAGTACCAGCGGCGTATCCACCATGTCCTTATTACTCTCATCCATAACATTACATTATGAACATGTGAAATTCTGTATTATGAGACAAGCAGAATTTCCCACACTTCTTGTACGCGCACCTAGTAATTATGTATAAACCCATAATTACTAGTTTCGTGGATGGTCCGCACAGTTCATTATGTTTGTGTGTAGGTCAACTTGTATCACAACATCTCACTAAGAGCATAGAATACATAGAATTACAGCTCAACATAGAATCATGGCATAGTATGAGATAAGCATAACTGATATAACATACTAGCATAGTATGAGAATCGTGAAATGTAAAACAACTAGTCTAATAGCGTCTTGTTAACCAACAAGTGTCCAATGGCGGTTGGATCCTACCTGGAAATCCCTACCAATGAGTGTAATAGCGTCTTGTTAACCAACAAGTGTCCAATGGTGGTTGGATCCTACCAGGAAATCCAAACCAATGAGTTTAATAGCGTCTTGTTAACCAACAATTGTCCAATGGTGGTTGGATCCTACCAGGAAATCCAAACCAATGAGTTTAATAGCGTCTTGTTAACCAACAAGTGTCCAATGGTGGTTGGCTCCTACCTGGAAATCCAAACCAATGAGTTTAATATTTGGATTCTAAGTTTGCTACAATTGTGTCAATTGTCTCGTCCAACACGATTTAATAGGATTTACATGTACTGCAAATTTTCGTTACGTGTGCACCCGTAATGATAATTTACCTTGCATGATCACCCTATGCTTGAACTTGACACACAAATGAGTTGATTTAAAATTTTATAGAATGTAAACCGGTCTTATCAAAATTATTAGGTTTTATAAGACGTTTAACCTCAATCATATTGAGGAAATCTATCCCATAAGACCATAACTTTGACTTGATAGACCTCTTACAAAATTTCATAAGAGTTCTTTATATTTCACATATCGTTTTAAAAGTGACAAGATTTAACCTTTTTGGTTATTATAAGTCTTTTACCTAGTACTCTACTCGAATAGTTTGAAGATCGTATAAGTATAATGATTACAAATTAAAATTTTAATTTAATCATTTTCAAATGAAATCATGTGCTTATTAGTATTAGTGTATGTATGGTTTGGATATTAAAGGATATTGCAAATGGTTGTGAAATTATTAAACTTAGATTACAATGATAAATAAATATCATGAATCATAAGCCTAATATTATAAGATTTCGTTTCAAACAGAAGAATATTTTAATTAGAGTTTTAGAAACTTTAGGTTAAGATGATAATAAGTATCACCTACGTTATATGTCTTAGAGCTTTCTATTTGCAGTCAAAGTATATGAATATGTGCAGTGAGACATTATAGAACTTTAGATTAAAATGATAAATAAATATCAATAATCACAAGTATAATATCTTAAAATTTTGGAATTATAGTTTTGAGTGTAAGGATATTTGAAACTGAAAATTATACACAGATATCAAAAGTATATGTTTTGTGTAAACTTTGTTATAAATGAGGATGAGGATATAACGTACATAAGTATATGGAATTATAACCTAAGATAAATGAGATAATGGTTCAATACTAATCATAATATCTTAGAATTTTGACAAAATGTTTAAAAGAATGTGATATTATAATACCTTAGGTTTAGTGATGAATGAACATCACTAACCATAGACATAATGTTATAAGATTTGTTGAAATTGTATAAAACGTATAACTAAGTGACATTATGACTTCTTAGATATTATAAGGAATCACCCTCATGAAATTATAGATGAAATGTCATGTAATCATAGTATGAGTATTATGGAGTGTTTAAAATTCGTGACACTTTATAACTTAGATGAAATAAGGAATCACCCTCACCCATCATGGGTTTAATGTCATAGAATCATGGTATAAGTATTATAGGAATTTTAGAAATTATGACACTATTACATCTTAGATTAACTAAGGAATCACCCTTACTAATCATAGGTGTAAGGTGTCTAGGCTTTGGGGAATGGTATCGAAATTTGAAACCTTTGACATATTAAAACTTTGTAGCTTATTAGACGTTTGGTATGACATGCTTTGGCATATAAGTGAAAATACTTTCATCGAGAGTCCCCAGGAAAGCTAAATGATTTTCCTAGGCAGGATTATCAACTAAAGGTATTTCACCCTTCCAGTTAATGCATGTTCGTCTTACAAACTTAGTTCTAACGGGAATAAGATCACAAAGATGTGTTTAGAAGAGATAGAATGATCGAGAATCCATAAAGTCTACATAGAGTCCACGAGCTTGCGAGAATGTAGAAGGTTCAGAATGGGAGTTTAGAATTGAGGGTTCACTTTAAGTTTTTGTAGTAGTTCATAATGCAAGTTCACTAAGGTTTCAATAGTGAATGTTCATAGTGAGAGTTCACTAAGTTAAAGGTTCATTAAGAAGGTTAATATGAAAGTTCTCTAAGAGTTCAATGTTAGAGGTTCGTTGTGAAGGTTCATTAAAAGTTCAATATTAAAGGTTCATACTGATGGTTCGTTAAAGGTTCAATAGTAGAGTTCAGAATGCAGGTTCACTAAGAGTGGTTCACTAGGAAAGATTAATAATGAGAGCTCACCAAACAAAGGTTCACAATGTTACTTAGAGTTCAAAGTTCATAAATTCTAAGGCATAGCAAACGTACAAGTGAAATACAAGGTAACATATGTAACAAGTAACACATAAGCATGTAATGGTTCTAACTTCTAGAATATGATGGTTCATATAAGGGGGTAGCTTAGTTATAGTCTAGGTAGTTAACCTAATTCCCTATAACCTGGCTCTGATACCAATCTGTCACACCCCGACCTGCGGCGGAATATGCCGGGGCATGATTTGTGCAAGGATTGTCCACAAGCTCATGATTTCTAATTCAAAGTTTCATATTTAAAATATCAAATTACAATGTCTAAATAAATGTCATTATATTGCAAGTTCAAATTCAAATACAACATTTAAGAATTACAATGCATAAATCTTTAATAAACTATGTAGGTCCATCTTCCTATATTGTCACATAGCTTCACTTTAACCTGTCACACATGTAAAGTAACTGTCAACTAATTGAATAGTTGGTGAGTAGTCATATTTTTAATAGCATAAGTATAAAGGTATGCAAACTCAAATGACTACAAGTATGAAAGTTATGCATGCATATGAACAAGTATGTATATGATGGTGTACCGGTCCTTTTTAACACGGAATTCACACGCGAAGAGAGCGCGACTCTCTTAGGAAGCCAAGTACTAGAATACGTTTACGATTACGATTTCAAGTAGCAAGTAGTTTCACATAAGCACATAAGCAATCAAGTATACGATACAAGTTCAACACGTAATAACATTTCAACCAATAGGCATTATGAAGTTTGCATAGTTTAAATAAGTATACATGTATAAGTTTTGAGTACGGACATGTGTGAAAGCCCCAAAATAATATAAAACTAAAAAGGGGATATGAAAACTCACCTTGGTGACAGTAGGCAAGTACATTTCCAAACAAGTAGGCACACCAGTGCGTTCACAATCCTATAAAAGCAATTTTTTAGAGAACACAAATAAGAACCTAAACAATAGTTCAAGTTCAATTCATGTTTGTGTCATGATTCACTATGATTATAGGATGATCATTTTGGTTAGAGTTCACATTGGTGGTAGAATCGAAAAGCTTTTAAAATTTTAGGTGTTATTGTCAACAGAACATAGTTTGATATGTTAGTAAAGGTTTTTAAAAATTTCAGCATCAAATTCAAAGTTCAAATGGCCCATTGAATGCATACAAGTCATCTTATTAAAACAGTTTCAAAACTAGACCAGCGTGTAATAATTTGTGCTTTCGACAAACCAAAGATATCCAATTATTGAGAAACTTATAGTTCCAGAAACGAGACTCAATTTAGAGGATCATAGGACCTGGAATCACTAAATTTAGGTTTTTAATGAGTGAGTTATGACTAGTTAAAGTTGGTGCAAGTTTCTGTTCGTCTAGTAATGTCTGGACCAGCCTGTTTGCATGACCACATTGAAAGACCAAATGACATCAAAAAAATTACGAAACCACTTGAGTTTGAAAGTAGACATTCAAAACTTAGTTTTAGACTCTGGAATAGTACAAAAATGAGTTGTCTAGCCCAGATGGCACCTTGGTGAAGTTGCCTCAAAATCTGTTCAGCATGATTCTGGACCAGTAGGTGTTGTTACATATGTTTGGGGAATCAAACGACCTCTAATTGTTACAAACTTTATGTTTCTGAAAACTAGAGACAAAATCCTTGATTTTAGACTTTGGTTTCGACTTGTTTGGGTCTGTTATGACCGTTTTATGACCTGATCAATCTGCCCTACGTTTTCTATTAGTTGCTGAATTTCAAGAGTTCATAACATTGTGTTCCGATTGCAACAATAACATTCCCAAATCAATGACAACCCTTTCTAGTGACTAAAAACAATCTAAAACACATAATATAACACTTGATGTTTGTGATTTGTGAAAATCATAGATTTAGGGATTAGGGTTTTTACCATATCCTTGAAATGCCCAAATTGATGTTACTAAACGATGGATTAGGCTCCTAGACTCCAAAGCAAGCAACAACTTCACGAAATTGATGAGGATTTGACTATGGATAAATGTTATGGGTTCTTATTAGGGATGATTAGGGTGGTAAATGATGTTGGTCGTGATTTGTGATGATAATGATTGTTATGGTGCCTTCTAATCTCTAATCCAAGCAAGATCTCTTCAAATAACTTCAAGATTGACATTGAAATGATGATGGTGTGTTGGGGGCTGTCAAGAACGACAAGTAAGGTGCAAAGGGGCTGGAATAATCGTGAATAGGAAGGAGAGGTGTGTTAGGGTTATTAAGTTTCACGATTTTACCCTTTCGGTACCTCAAGTTTGGTTAAAATAGCCCTCAATGCATTTTTTTATTGATTCCAGCGACATTAGCCCCTAATAACACTAAAAATACTATTATTAGTTCAAATATAAGTTAACTTGATTATGTATGGTGTTTTGTGTTGTCGGTTTACCCGCTTTATGCTTAAATTACGCGTTTCCAGCTTTTCGTACGTAAAAATTTTACGGGTTTAATGGTAAAACTCCAATTCAAATCCAATTAAGTTATTACTTATTTTTCCATATGAAATTATTATTTTCATGATTTCAACATTGTTCGTGAGTCGTGCTTCTATTGCATAATTTGCGAATCGTTCCGATTTACCGTTACAAAAACTGTTTAGTGTCTGAACTCGAATGAAATGTGTAGCATTAAATAAATCGAATTAAATTTTAAAATTTGAATAGTAAGGAATGCTTGTGAAATATTGAATGGATTTTGAAATCGACTTTGATATGAAATTGCCAATGTCACAATGTGATTTTTTTTTTTTAGTTTCAAGTTTAAGCTAGTTTAAAGCCTTAGTAACTGACATTGATTAACAAATTCTAGTCATGATGGTCCAGTTACTAAGCACTAGTTGATTTTTTACCCCAATTTGGGTTTTTTGGATACGATATCGGATCCGGGTTAGTGACGGATGTCACAAGCAGCCCCCTCATGCTTTCCACATTGCTTCACCCAAAGAACCTCCTTGGCATCATCGACTTGGACATCCTCACCTTCAAGTCCTTCAACGGATTGCTTCTTTAGTTCCTTTTATTTCATCTTTCAATAATTATTGTAATTCTTGTTGCATTAATAAGAGTCACAAATTACCTTTTCATGTTTCCACAATTACATCTTCTAGACCACTTGAATTGATCTTTTCTGATGTTTGGTGCTCACCACTTGTTTCATATGATGCTTGTAAATATTATATTATTTTTGTAGACCACTACACTAAATATATTTGGCTCTACCTGTAATCCCCGAGCCTTTTATTAATTGTAATCATGCTTGAATTTTAATAAAATAAAGTCATGGGCTTTCGTTGAAACAATGACATGTTTAGTATATATTCGAAATCATTATAAAATATATATGTATATGTACATACTTATAAAATCTATATAATTCAAAGTATAAAAATAATAACAATACGATTAAACAAGTTCATAATAATAATAATACATTTATAAAAAAAAATAAGATAGATAAAATAAATAATTAGGTACTCTTAAAAATGATTTAATATAAATATCAAATAAAAAGTTTATTAAAATTTTTTTTGATTTACAAAATTTATTGATTAAACTCTTAAAGATGATTTTATAAACTTTTAGGGGCTGAAATTGAAAGTTTTATAAACTTTATTGTGAGTGTAAAGGAATTAAAATTGGATTTGAAAGAAACATGAAAGTCAAGGGGCCAAAACCGTAAATACCCCAAACCTTTCCTTTTCTTCTTCACCCAATAGCCCAAACCCCCCGACCCAGACCCGTTCGCTACCCGGAAGCCTTAACAGCTCATTCATGCGATCTTGATTCAAATTAGGAATAGATTCAAGTAGGAAACGAGCACGCGGATCGTATCAAACCATTAAAGTCACGAAATCAATACGAATCAGTAGGATTTGCTCACCATAAAACCGAAACGTTAACCAAAAATAGAATCCAACCTTCACGAGTATAAAACCCAATCCCATCGATCGCAATAGCTCGTCCTAATCCTCTCGAGCTTATCTGTACCTGTAAACGAGACTCACAAGCCTCTTGAAGACGGATTGGAAGCCAAACACGACCGAAGACTTCTCTCAACCCGAACTCCCTCAATCCCGAATCGTTTCATGTAAGTCTAGCATCATTTCGCTCGGTTTTCTCAGTAGATCAATAGCCCTATCCTCTTTTGTTCGATTAATCCTTGTATTGAACGAATTGGGATTTAACCCAAACTAGGGTTCATACGAATTGGGGATTCCTTCTGGATTCTACATATTAAGAATTAGATAGGAAGTACATCAGCGAACCTCGGCCTAGCGTGGTGGTAAGACGACACACACGCAGGTCCGAGGTCCCGGGCTCGAAACCCGGCCGGCGCAGGTTTTTGCCCTTTTAGCCTCTTTTTCATCCTATTTTTTTATAAAAAGGATACTAAAAATCTTAAAACAATTTTCCTAATAATCTGTAACAACTAAAATATTTCAGAAAAATTGTTAAACTTATTTTTATTAATAAAACTAATGTTTACACTTGTTTTAAACTTAAATAATTAAAGTAAGAAAACTTTAATTAATCCTTTATTATTCTTTTAGAAATAATAAAATAATTTTTATAAAATACATACCTTTTATTATTCTTAAAATAATAAAATAATTTTAAATAAATCCTTTTAATTATAAATCAATTTTTGTTCAAACAAATTCTATAATTTTAAATGTTTGTTCTATAAAACTAAGAGTTTATTTTCTAAAAAGAAAATTTCATAAACAAAAGCATATGAATCTTTCAAAATAAATAAATAAAAAGGCTTTTGTTTTTAAACTAAGCATAAATCTTTTATAAACATGCAAATTCTTATTTAATTTAAGATGTATTCTTTGAAAACAAAATTTATTTATTTTTAAACATTAAACAATAAAACAAGAACCAAAGGATGGAAATTAGGTTAATTCAAACATCATGAGTTATTCAAATGGTTATTTATTTATTTGATTATTCAAAAATCAAATAAATAAGTAATTATTCAAAATCAATTAGAATATTTATTTGTTTGATTATTAAAAATCGAATAAATAAATTATTCACATTCAATTAGGATATTTATTTATTTATTTATTTGATTATTCAAAGTCAAATAAATAAATTAGTATTCAAAAATCAATTAAAATAATTATTTATTTGATTATTCAAACCTCAAATAAATAAATGATTATTCTAAATCAATATTTATTCATTTGATTATTCAAAATGAATTATGATATTTATTTATTTGATTATTCAAGGTCAAATAAATAAATAATCATTCAAAATCAATTAGGATATTTATTGAAAAATAAATAAATAATCCTAAATGAAAACCATTCAAACTTAGACATATCAATTAGGACTTCCATAGTATGCCATAGAAACTAGGATGCCAAAAACTTGAACTCTAAGTACATAGACTAAGAAATTATATTGCCTTTAGGTTAAGAAGTGCAAGCACGACTTTGTAAATCATAGGCAACGATTCAAGTGACAAAGCTAGGACATCATGTGAGTAATTCTATACTCCCTTTTTACATTTTTGTACTTTTGGGATGTTACATATGCTAGTATTCAAAAACTAAGTTATTCTAGAGTCAAATTCTATAGATGCAATGCTTTTAGTCTATGTGGTTTGAATTCATGTTATGTGATTCTATTTGCTTTGTGATTCTATGTTATTCTATGATATTCTATACCGAGTAGCCTAAGGTGTGTTAGATACCACCTTCGCTTTGACTTCGGTCAAATGTGCAAAAAGGGCGAAAAGTAAAACTATGGGCAGACTTGTGAAAATACTTAGCCTTGTGCTTTGTATTTGAACGAGTTTGGAGACGATATAAACTATGGCAGACTTGTAGATATACTAAGCTTTTTAGCTAAGTATTGATACGAGTTTGGAGACGAGATATTCTATATACTTAATTGCAAACTAGTAGGATTTACATGCTAGAGTTTAAACTTATAGTCTAATTGAATTGCATCATTTTCTATGTAAACTATATAAACTGTATGGGTTACTCACCAACTATTCATATACTTGACAAAAATCTTTATTTTGCGTATGTAACAGGTTAGATGGATGCTATCAAGGAAGACATAAGATAGGTTTATGTTAGTAGACCTAGATTTGAATTTTAAAATAATGTTAGACTATTTCAATTATGTATTTTGGTTTTGAACTATGTAATTGAATGATTGGTTATTTTGAATGAATTTATGATTGAATTATTTAAATACAATTGTTTAATTATCGAAACTTACACATAGCACCATGAGTAATGAACAATCTAACTCGCGCCCCGACGTATTCCGCCGTCGGTTGGGGTGTGACACTACCCATTAAAACGTAAATTCGACTCATCAACTACCTTCATCCGTTTCCAAAAACTAGTTGAAACATTTTTTCAAGCAAAAATCCTCCAATTCTACTCCGACAATGGGGGTGAATATCTCAAACTTGCATCTGGCTTCTCATCTTGTGGTATTTCTCACCTCACCTCACCCCCCCACACACCCGAACACAATGGATTTGCCGAACGACGACATCGTCACATTGTTGAAACGGGCTTAACTCTACTCTCACATGCTCACTTGCCCTCCAAATTCTGGCCTTTTGCCTTCACCACCGCTGCTTACCTCATCAACCGTCTTCCCACCCCCACCCTTAACAATAACTCTCCTTTCTTTACCTTATTCCAAAAACAACCAAACTATCACAAACTTAGATCCTTCGGCTGTTTAGCTTATCTCTGGCCAAGCCCCTACTCCAACCACAAACTCCAACAAAGATCCAAGCCTTGCATATTCATTGGCTACTCATCCTCACAAAGCGCATACCACCTTCTTGACCCCCTCACCCTCCGCATCTATACATCTCGACACGTCCACTTTGTCGAAAATATTTTCCCATACCCTTCCCTCACTAATACTGCTCCCTCACCCTCACCTGACCCTCATTCTTGGTTCCCCATGTCTATACAATCCATTCCTATACCCACCACTCTAGCCCCCTCTCCCCCCCCCATTCCACCCAAACCTCTCATCACCTATTCTCGCAGACCCCCCATATCCAACCCTTCAACACCTTCACACCCTCCTAACACCTCCCACCCACCACCCTCCACTTCAGAACCATCTCTCACCAACTCCCCAACAACACCAGAACCTTCTCCCATACCCTCACCTCCTGCCTCGACCCCACTTCCTGTTCCCACTACTCGTCTTGTTAAGAAACCAAACCCCAAATACCATAATGAAGACTTTGTCTTATACAACACCAGTCTTCATTCCCTGCCCGAACCATCGACCATCTCCCAAGCCCTCAAGCAACCCCTATGGCGCGCCGCATGCAATCTGAATTCGATGCTCTCTCTCGCAACCACACTTGGTCTCTTGTTCCCCCAGACTCGGCACCAAACATTGTTGGTTGCAAATGGGTTTACCGCACCAGATTCAAACCCGATGGTACTGTCGACCGCCTTAAAGCCCGCCTTGTCGCCAAAGGCTTCCATCAACGGCCCGGTATCGACTACAGCGAAACATTTAGTCCTGTCGTTAAACCCGGCACCCTTCGACTCCTCCTTACCATAGCAACCTCCTCTAGTTGGCCTCTCCGTCAGCTCGACATCAACAATGCTTTTCTTCAAGGTAATCTCTCCGAATCCGTTTTCATGCAACAACCACCCGGCTTCGTCGATCCTTCCCATCCACATCACGTTTGCAAACTCAACAAAGCCATTTATGGCCTTCGCCAAGCTTCTCGAGCTTGGTATTCCGAACTCAAAAATTACCTTCTTTCCATTCATTTCTCCTCAGCCATCTCCGATCCTTCACTCTTTATTCACAAATCTTCCAAGTCACCGATATATCTCCTGGTCTACGTCGACGATATCATTGTCACCAGTCCAGATCCACTGCTCATACAATCATTCATTTCAAACATCGCCACCCGGTTCTCTCTCAAGGACCTAGGTGATCTTTCTTATTTCCTTGGTGTGGAACTCATTCCCCATACAGGGGGTCTATTTCTCTCCCAAACTAAATACATAACCGATCTTCTCATTAAAGCCAATATGCTTGATTGTAAACCAGCGAACACTCCAATGTCCACATCGGTTTCACTCCATGACCACCCCTCACCCTCTATTTCTTCTCCCACAGCCTACCGAACCCTAGTTGGTTCATTACAGTACCTTTCCTTGACAAGACCTGATGCTGCCTTCACCATCAACCGCTTGTCTCAGTTCATGCATAACCCAACCGAACACCACTGGCTTGCACTAAAACGTTTGCTCCGTTACCTTAAAGGAACTGTGCACCGTGGCCTCTTCATCAAAAGACACTCCCCAATCCAACTTCATGCGTTTACTGATGCTGATTGGGCAGGAGACAAGAATACTTACCGCAGCACAACTGGCTTCATCATCTACCTAGGCTCCAATGCACTCTCATGGAGCTCAAAACGTCAAAACACACTTGCCAGGTCCTCTACCGAAGCCGAGTTCCGGGCAGTCGCTTCAACCACTGCTGAATTACAGTGGTTTATCTCTCTTATGTCCGAACTTGGCTACCAGTCCACTACTACTCCTACAATTTACTGTGATAATCTGAGTGCTACTCACTATTCGGCTAATCCAGTTTTTCATTCTCACATGAAACACTTAGCTTTGGACTTTCATTTTGTCCGGGAAAAGGTTCAAGATGGCTCAATTCGGGTAACTCACATCTCGGGTGATGATCAACTTGCTGATGCTCTCACTAAGCCACTTTTGAAGCCAAGACATCAACTATTATTTTCTAGGATTGGACTTCTTCCACGGTCGTCCATCTTACGGGGGAATATTAACTTATCACCATCTTCTATTTAATTTCTGTTTTATATTATCTCTATTATTAAGTAATTTGTATTTTGAATTACCTAGAATATAGGATCTTATAGATAAGATCTCCTTGTATAAGTATTTGATCTTTTCATATTGAATAATAAGAAATAATCATATTGAGCATATTGTTCATATCAACCATCTAAAGACTGTCTCCTTTTGACAAAAACAAAGCTTTTGAAAGATTAATTCTTCTGATTGGTTGCCCTCTTCAACCCAATACAATGTCAAGACCTATGACAATGGAACAATGTTTTCGCTAAGCAATAAGGACAAATCCTAGTACATTACAAACTAGATATGCATATGATCAATGTTTCATTGTATAACAAAAGCATATTAATTAATTTCTTATGTTAGTGTATTTCATATCCTTGTGCTTTCACATAGCTATAGTTTTTAGAATTGTCATACTTATTATAATAGGAAAATGTTTGTATCATACTTCTCCATTCATGCGTATATGGATGGATAAGGTACATAGATACGAATCAATCGTGTAAGAAATATATGACTTTCATTTATGTCGAATTTGTCACTATTACAATTAAAATTTGAAGTAGAAAACCCTAGTGATTACACGCGCATTGAAAATGGATGTTAAATTAGACACATTTATGGGATTTGTTGTTTTAATGTAGGTAATATGTCATGTGGCTGCATATTTTGATTAGTTAAATACTCTATGAGAGATTTTAAAGTTGGTCATTCTCATTGCAAATGAGTGACCAATTAGTTGTACCATGATTAGGCGGTTATGTTCAACATTAGCACAACATTACTTCCACCCCCAACATGATCTCTCTTGTTTTCCAATCAATTCATACTCAAAGCTTTTTTTTTTTATGTGTCAGAACATCTAAATTTAGGCTCTCAAGTGTATATGTCATCACAATCACCTTTAGGCTAAATCTTGATAATCATCCAAATTGTGTTTGTTTTACTATGTCATTTAATCAAAACATAACTATTTTCACGTCCTCTAGTAACCTTCCAATCCGTTAATTTATCAACACACGAGAATGTTGAAAAAAATGATATGATTAGACTTTTATAAAACTTTAAATTAGAGGTGGCAATTTTTACCCATGTCAAAGAAAATGGGTTAATTTGGGTAAACAATTGTAGCATAATAGGTTGAAATGGGTAACATCATAGGTTGAAATGGGTAACATCATAATATTGAATGGGTTGAGATGGGTAGAACTTGAACACAATACAAGTAAAGAAGGTAACCAAAAAAGAATGTAAATGCAATGGATACAAATATTTAAGAATGATCAATAATATATTTGATGAGAAAATCACTAAAAATTATCCAAATGGACTATTTGTTTACTTATAACGCATCTAAAGTTAAATTAAATTGATAATTTTAAAGAACAATCCATTTAGACCCGAACTGATTTTGCTTAAAACTCGTTCTGACCTGCACCCATCCTGACCCGAACCCATTCTGACCCGTTACCCAACCTGACCCAACCCGTCCATTTTGCCAGGCATACTTTAAACAAACTAGTGAGGATATGTTATACTTGCTTGGTTTCATACACACATATCTTGTTAACAAATTCATCACTAACTGAAGAATACTCATTATTGTTCAATTCGACATCTTGAAAATTCTTAGTATAAGTTATAAAGCTTTAAGCAAAGAAAAAAAAAATAGAAAGAAAATGAAGAAAATGAATAACATACAAGCATTTGGCGCATCAACCGAGAAACCTTAGGTTTTATCAAATAACTCTAACCCAAATCAATGAATTTAATGTCAAGTCAAATAATTTGCACACGTATCAAGAAGGAAAAAAAATTAAAATATTGGACTTATATGACTTGTATAGCACTAGATGTGCCATATGTGTTAGTATAAAGCTACACGAGCCCTAGCTTGAAACTCATACGATTAATTCTTTTGCCGCGGGCATTCACATCTCGGTCAAACGAAACCGAAAGCCCGGGCGGCGTAGACAGCTTCGCTTCCTCGTCGCTTCTTTCTAGCGACCAAACATATACGACTTGGATGACATACATTGATATAATTAATTTGGTGTTGCGGTTGATTTAACCTATACAGCTCCAAATTGGTTTCCTCCTAACAGCCAATGTCTAAAAGGTTATTAGGCTTGTCTCCACAGATGATTTCAAATTTCTAAAAGTGGTCGGTCACTCGGTCATTATCTTTTAAGCACGATTTTTAATAGGAAGAAAAATTTACTGCATGCATTTTAAGGTCTCCTTTAATATGTTACTACAAGTAATGTATTTATTTATTATGTTTCTAAAAAATTAAAAAAAGGAAAAAAAAGTTATATACTTATATAGTTATATGTAATAAAAATAACAAGTAGTTTTTTCATTGTGATGACAATTTAAATTATCAAGTAGTTTTTTCATTGTGATGACAATTTAAATTGTATAATTTATTCTTTTTTGTAAAATAATTCTTTATTTATTTTAGACACTTAAATATTTTTACCACAGAAAAAAATTAGTACAAGGCACGAGTCATCAAGTTAAAAAATTTAATATTTATTTATTTATACTTATATATATATATATAGGGGATGGAATTTTTGATAACCTTATCTTTTGCTACAACTACATAACCATCATCCAATGATTACTTTAAAAAGGTAAGTGTATAGGATTGTGACACGTGTCAGATTCCTTTTTTTTCTTTTTTTTTAATATAAAGGGCATTTTAGACATTTGTTTTTTAAGTAAAGTTTACCCCTTTTTTTAAACATTCATAACGTTTTTATACTATATTATTTTTTTTAAAAAAATTGCATCATTATACTCGTCTCATTTTTCTCTTTAATTTCGTTATAGTCTCGACTAGTTTTTTTTTTATTTTTTTGATGTCATGTATTTACATCATTGTAACGAGCTTAAAGATAACAAATTAATTGGAAATTTTTTCTAACAATGGTAAATTATAGTAATGTAACAAAAAATGAAGTAATGTAACACAAAATGAAGTAATTTACAATGACATAATTAACGGTGACGTAACACATTATTTTTTTCTCTAACAATGATAATTACAATGATAAATTACAGTGATGTAATAGAACACATTATTTTGATTTTTCTCTCTCACAATGATAATCATAGTGATGTAATTTATCATTGTTCGAAAAAATTTTGAACTAATTTGTTGTCAATGTAAATTACAACCAAATTCACCGAAAAAAACCGAAACCGAATTTTACGTCAATATAAATTACATCACGATAAATGACGTCAATGTAAATTACATCACTGTAACTTATCATTTTTAAAAAAAAAATCTCAAATAAATTTGTTATATTTAAGCTCGTTACAATGATGTAAATATAGGGCATTTAAAAAAGTAAAAAAAATTAGTCGAGACTATAACGGAATTAAAGAGAAAAATGAGACGAATATAATGGTGCAATTTTTTTTAAAAAATAATATATTATAAAAAAGTTATTAATGTTTAAAAAAGAGGTGGGAAAAACTTATAAGGGGTAAAATGATTATGATGCCCTTTTTAATATTTTAATAAAATGCTTATGTGTAAGTTTATGATTGGTTGAAATGGGTTATGTAGTTGTAGCAAAAGATGAGGGTTATTTTTTTAAAAATGATAAATTACAGTGATGTAATTTACATTGACGTAATTTAGCGTGATGTAATTTACATTGACGTAAAATTCGGTTTCGGTTTTTTTCGGTGAATTTGGTTTAAATTACAGTGATGTAATTTACATTGACAACAAATAAGTTTAAATTTTTTTCGAACAATGATAAATTACATCACTATAATTATCATTGTGAGAGAAAAAAAATCAAAAAAATGTGTTCTATTACATCACTGTAATTTATCATTGTAATTTACATTGACGTAAAATTCGGTTTCGGTTTTTTTCGGTGAATTTGGTTTAAATTACAGTGATGTAATTTACATTGACAACAAATTAGTTTAAATTTTTTTCGAACAATGATAAATTACATCACTATAATTATCATTGTGAGAGAAAAAAATCAAAATAATGTGTTCTATTACATCACTGTAATTTATCATTGTAATTATAATTGTTAGAGAAAAAATAAAATAATATGTTACGTCACCGTTAATTATGTCATTGTAAATTACTTCATTTTATGTTACATTACTTCTTTTTTTGTTACATTACTGTAATTTACCATTGTTAGAAAAAATTTCTAATTAATTTGCTATCTTTAAGCTCGTTACAATGATGTAAATACATGACATAAAAAAAAAAAAACTAGTCGAGACTATAACGAAATTAAAGAGAAAAATGAGACCAGTATAATGGTGCAATTTTTTTAAAAAAAATAATATAGTATAAAAAAGTTATGAATGTTTAAAAAAAATGGGGTAAACTTTACTTAAATAACAAATGTCTTAAATGCCCTTTACATTAAAAAAAAAAAAAAAAAAGGAATCTGACACGTGTCACCATCCTATACACTTACATTTTTAAAGTAACCATTGAATGATGGTTAATGGGTTGTAACAAAAGATGAGGGTTATCAAAAATTCCATCCCCTATATATATATATATATATATATATATATATATATATATAGGGAAGGGTATAAAAAATAACTCTCATCTTTTGCTACAACTACATAACTCATTTAAACCAATCATAAACTTACATATAAACATTAAATTATTAAAAAGGGCATCATAGTCATTTTACCCCTTATAAGTTTTCCTCCCTCTTTTTTAAACATTAATAACTTTTTTATAATATATTATTTTTTAAAAAAAATTGCACCATTATATTCGTCTCGTTTTTCTCTTTAATTCCGTTATAGTCTCGACTAATTTTTTTTACTTTTTTTAAGTGCCCTATATTTACATCATTGTAACGAGGTTCAATATAACAAATTTATTTGAAATTTTTTTAAAAATGATAAATTACAGTGATGTAATTTACATTGACGTAATTTATCGTGATGTAATTTACATTGACGTAAAATTCGGTTTCGGTTTTTTTCGGTGAATTTGTTTTAAATTACAGTGATGTAATTTACATTGACAACAAATTAGTTTAAATTTTTTTCGAACAATGATAAATTACATCACTATAATTATCATTGTGAGAGAAAAAAATCAAAAAAATGTGTTCTATTACATCACTGTAATTTATCATTGTAATTTACATTGACGTAAAATTCGGTTTCGGTTTTTTTCGGTGAATTTGGTTTAAATTACAGTGATGTAATTTACATTGACAACAAATTAGTTTAAATTTTTTTCGAACAATGATAAATTACATCACTATAATTATCATTGTGAGAGAAAAAAATCAAAATAATGTGTTATATTTACATCACTGTAATTTATCATTGTAATTATAATTGTTAGAGAAAAAATAAAATAATATGTTACGTCACCGTTAATTATGTCATTGTAAATTACTTCATTTTATGTTACATTACTTCTTTTTTTGTTACATTACTGTAATTTACCATTGTTAGAAAAAATTTCTAATTAATTTGCTATCTTTAAGCTCGTTACAATGATGTAAATACATGACATAAAAAAAAAAACTAGTCGAGACTATAACGAAATTAAAGAGAAAAATGAGACAAGTATAATGGTGCAATTTTTTTAAAAAAAATAATATAGTATAAAAAAGTTATGAATGTTTAAAAAAAATGGGGTAAACTTTACTTAAATAACAAATGTCTTAAATGCCCTTTTATATTAAAAAAAAAAGAAAAAAAAGGAATCTGACACGTGTCACCATCCTATACACTTACATTTTTAAAGTAACCATTGGATGATGGTTAATGGGTTGTAACAAAAGATGAGGGTTATCAAAAATTCCATGCCCTATATATATATATGAATGTGATCAAATACTAACTCACACTTAGAGCAATAACTCATTAACTCTCTTTACCCAATCAGAAATAAACACATGGATTTTTCTTTTATTATTTGATAAGGTACATTAGTAATTTGTTTTGTGTAATAACTTACCCCCTCTTTTTTTATACATCCATAATTTTTTTATACTATAATATTTTTTTATAAAATTTGCACCATTTTACTCGTCTTATTTTTTCTTTAATTCCGTTATAGTCTTGACTAGGTTTTTTTATTTTTTTCGGATGTTCGTATTTACACCAATGTAACAAGTATAAAAATAACAAATTATTTGTAACGAGTTGTAACGAATTTGGGTTTACATTGTTGTAGAATAAATAGGGTTTACGTTTAAGAGTGTAAACGAGCCAAGCCGATCCCGAGCTAGTTAATTACGTTATATTTTTGGCTAGGTTTTTTTATTTTTTTCCGTATGCTCCAAAATTCGTTATATCTACAAGATTGTAAATACATTGTAATACTATAAAAAAATTATATCTACAAGATTGTAAATACATTTTAATATTTTAAAAAAAATACTATAACATTTTGTTGATAAAAACCAAAATTCGTTACATCTAATAGATTGTAAATACGTTTTAATACTTTAAAAAAAATTATATCTACAAGATTGTAAAGACATTTTAATACTTTAAAAAAAATAATATAACATTTTGTTGATAAAAACCAAAATTCGTTATATATACAAGATTGTAAATACGTTTTAATACTTTGAAAAAATTATATCTACAAGATTGTAAATACATTTTTGTACTTTAAAAACCAAAATTCGTTACAAAATCAATAATATAACGTAATTAACGAGCATCCGGAAAAAATAAAAAACCTAGTCAAGAATATAACGTAATTAATGAGCTCAAGATCGGCTTGGCTCGTTTACACTCTTAAACTTAACCCCTTATTTATTATACAAGAATGTAAACTCAAATTCGTTACAACTCGTTACAAATAATTTGTTAGTTTTATACTTGTTACATTGGTGTAAATACGAACATCCGAAAAAAATAAAAAAGCCTAGTCAAGACTATAATAGAATTAAAGGGAAAAAAGACGAGTAAAATGGTGCAATTTTTATTAAAAAAAATATTTTAGTATAAAAAAGTTATACATGTATAAAAAAAAGATGGGGTAAAGTATTTAATATAGCAAATTACATTAATACCCTTATTCCCTTTTCTTTCAAATCAATTACATTATTATGTTATAGTTTAATATCAACCATTAGATAAGCATCTTGTAATTTGATCATTAAATATGGTGAGGTTAATGGGTTATTGCTCTATCCTAAGGTTAGAAATAGATCACTTCACTATATATATATATATATATATATATATATATATATATATATATATATATATATATATGTCTGCACTTATAATATATTTTTATTCGTATGTTTATCTAAATAGATCAATATTTATTTATGTTATATTATCGTTACTATGTTAAAACCCATGTATTACATGGGTTTAACGTGTATAATTTGTTAAAATTGTTCATTTTTCTCGGCTATTATATGGGTTGAATAAATATAAGTTTTGAAGCTTCTATTTATACATTTTGTTATTATTTCACTTTGGTTTAATTTTTTTTACTTTTGATTTTTTTTATTTTAACTTTAGCTTTTATTTATTTAAGTAGACAATTTTATTATTTTAAACATAATTATTCATTATTTAATAAGAGGATAACATTAATTGAAAAGAGAGACGAGATAAAAAACAAGTTGACTTCACCAAAAAATGATATATGGCTAAAGAAAACATTTATTTATTATAATACATATATTTGTGTTCATTATTTTCAAAACTATTGCACGTTGTTTGATCAGAGTTTGAATTTGACATTCAATAATTGCGACACATTTATCCATTGAACTCTCTCGTACGTCTTTGAAAATTTGATTTGAAGCTTCATTTGCATTAGACTAAAAATTTGATTATCATTTTCATTCTCATTGGTATTTTTTGAATTGTGAACTATGTTTATTTTGTATTTAATATCACAAGTTCTCTTACATATATAACTTAAGAGACAGGCTCAGTCCGAAGATTGGTAAACCCGACCTCTATCTTGGGACCATTTTTTAACCTACTTAAGGAGGCAAAGTTTTGATTTGATTCTATTCACAGGTTCGTCACTTGATTGAAAAGATGTATGTTATGTGTTGAAAAGAGCACGAATGTAGTTGTGAATTTGATCTTTTGGGTCAAAAATTTCAGCAAATTTTATGTGCTAAAATTAGTATAAACACAACCGTAAATTTTGTTGTCTGGGTTTAAAATATCTTCATTTTAGGTGCTAAATTGTGTATAAACACAATTATGTGTGTGAATCATTCTATTTCAAAATTATGTACAAAATAGAGTATATATGCAACTGTGAATTTGGAGCATTTGGGTTAAAAAAATTCAATGTTGTATGTGTTAAAATGAGTATAAATGTGGCTGTGATTAAACTATCTGGGTTTAAAATTTAGCAATTTTATGTGCTAAATTGAGATAAAACACAGTTATGAGTTAGATTAATTGGGTCAAAAACTTAGCCTTTTGTATGGTGGAATACATTAACTAATTATAACTTAATGGTGCGTTCAAATTGATGTGATTTGTGTTGTTAGTTCTAAAACTTGATATTAGAAGTTGGATGCTTCATACTGGAGAGTGGATACATAGGAATGTAGTCACCTGGAGGTCGCTTAAAGATAATTGACAGGTAAGATGTAATACCTCAATCATCTAAGACCCTGTTTGGGATTGCTTATTTATCATTAAAAGGACTTTTTGTCAAAAGTGCTTATTATTTTATTAACTTATGACTTTTTGAAATGATGTTTTTAAAAATATGTTTGGATTAGCTTTTTCAAAATTAATTTTCAAAATGACCAAAAATGACATTTTTTTAGTGACACTATTTTAATGTTATTGGGTAAAGGATAAAGAGTAGGATAAATTTGTAATTTTATGACAATAAGTAATAAGTCATTTTGAAAAGCTAGAATTTTTAGCTTTTGAAAAACAACTTATCACCTTTTTACAAAAAGTCATTTTCAAAAGTCCTTTTAAGTTTAACAAACAACTTATTGACTTATTAGCTTTTTGTAAAAACCAATAAGTCAATAAGTCATTTTTAGATGAAATCCTAAACAGGGCCTAAGTGTAGGAACGGTCTTTTGTGAAAAGATTTTAATTTCTTATATAAGTAGCTGGTGTGTGAAAAAATGATTATAAAAACTGTATTCAACGACAATTTAAATCTTTACATATAATGAATTGTTAAAGATAAGTAAACCAGTTGAATTTACCACCAATAGGATTACATCCTTTAGATATTGTATCAATTATATTTTTAAAGATTAGGTGACAGCTTGAACTCTTCTTTAGTCTCTATTGTCTGTGTGGACCCTGATATGCTCAAATCATGGGCTACTAAGGAAGGAATAAAGGTAATTTTTTTAATTGTTCATAACCTTTGATGTTATGTCGCGTGTTTGTTTTATGGAGATGCAATGATTTTACTTAGCAAAAACGTTGTAAAAAAATATGAACAGAATGGTGAAAATTGACTTAAACATTGCAAATTTAATTGTTCATACCCTTTCATGTTATCTCATTTTTTCTCGACGAAACAGGATCTCCAGCTCCATCACCAATTGTCGATAGTTTGACTTTTAAAACTACATAAGTTTTTGTAGTATTGCAATTGTGTGTGAATATATTTATGTAGTGTAACTTTCTCTTGGATCAGTATGTGTATGTAACATGACCTAAATTTATTGGTGTATTAATTACTGTGTATTTGAGTTTTAATATTTATTTACTAATCGGAGTATATGTTTTTTGATTGTAGATGCAAAGGTTAAACAAAATTATAGAGGAGTTGGTGAAAGAAAAGGAAACCGAAAAGGCCGAGAAAGAAAAGGAAAAGACCGAGAAAGAGGCTATGCTTGAGAGAATGACGAGCATTGAGTCACTGTTAAGAGCTGTGACTAATAACCTCCCGTCATCGAGTTAGAACATGACCCAACCACTTTATTTTGGATGTTTGAATGCCTAGTTAAGACAAATTAGATGTTTGATGCTTTTGGATATTTGATGCATATGAATGTTTGATGTTTATCCGATATTTGATGCTTATAAAGTAGGTTCTATTTGAAATTTTGTAAATTATTTGCAGGTTTTATTATCTTTTTACGTATATATTTATTTTGGAAAATGGCTGAAAAATAGTCGTAAATTCGTCGCAAACTCTTTGCAAGCGCATTAGTTGCAAAGTCGTTGCAAATTTCTAGTCGCAAGATACTCACAAAAAACCCGTCGCAAAGTGATTGTAAAATTCTTGTCCGAATTCAGTTGCAAAAAACCCGTCGCAAACCTATTGCAAAAACTTATCGCAAACTCAACGCAAAAAGCATGTTGCTAATCCGTCGCATTAATTGCGACCAATATATCTGTTATTAAAACCAGTCGCAAAATGCTTGTCCGTCGCAATCGTGGTCGCAAAAAGGTATCAGCTACGAAGGTTTTTGTGACGCCTCTTTTGGTAGTAAAGTAATTGCAAATGGCTATTTGAGACTACTTAGCGACCGAAAATTTCGTCGCAAATACCCAGTTTTGTAGTAGTGAAAATTTTAATATATATATATATATATACACACATATAGGATTGTGAACATATAATAACTCACTTTTAAAGCATTAATCCAAATAACTTTGCTAATATGAAGCCAAATCTTGAATTTTTTTAATATCATTGTAACATATTTACAACATTTTCTTCTATTATGAGTTTGTAAAAATTAATCACCGTTTAAGACGTAACGTCGTTGTAAGAAATAACTATTTTAATCCCAAAACTTGCAACGATGTTACGTCTTAAACGGTGATTAATTTTCACAAACTCATAAAAGAACAAATAATTGTAAAATTATTACAATGATGTTTAAAAAATCCAAAATTTAGTTCCATCTTGGCAAAGTTATTTGAGTTAATGCTTTAAGAATGAGTTATTAAATTAATATTACCCTATATATATGTATATAGATATTTATTCAAATGAGAACCAAAAGTTGCAGAGAATTAAAACAAACAATTTATAAACATGATTTAACAGTTACGAAAAAGAAATTTTCTTTAAAGTATAAAAAGTTATTTTCACGCCCTTTAAACTAGTGGTGTTCATCGGTTCGGTTTGGTTTAATCAGATTTCAATTTTTTCCCTATCCAAACACAAACCGAATAAACTGATTAAAAACCATATAAACCAGTTAAAACCAAATAAACTAAATTCAATCGAAGAAGCCGAATAAACCGGTTTAAAAAGAGAATAAATTGATCCGAATTCAACCGAATAAATCGAATTTAACCTTATAAACTGTTAATAAAATTATAAAGTTTAATATGAATTCGGTTTAATTAGTTAACCAAATTAACCACATTAAAAAAATGGAATCGAAAACGAAAATTCGAATTTCAGATACGGTTAGGAATCGAACCGAAAACTGAATTCAGACGTCGGAATTCGGATACAGTTAAGAACTGAGCCGAAATCCGAATTCAGAATTTGGTTAGGTTTTTCGGTTGTGAATACGTTTCGGTTTTCGATTTTAAACGGTTTTCAGCTATTTTGAACACCCTTAAATTAATATTTGAATTCGTTAATGCTTTCTTTTTCCAGCTCGTCCTGGGTGTCTCAATTTTTAATGTTGTCTCTGTTAAAGGATAATTGTATGTAATCCTCTTTTACCCTATAATTGTGACATCTTTTGTATCTATTTGTTGTGACCTAAACATGTAATCATTTTAAGTAAGTTATTGTTTTTATCCAAATCCTCATAGGGGGAGTAAAATCATCCTTGAAGGTTCGGCTAGAAGGCGTCTTTCTTAAATCATGTTCTTTAACAACCCAATTAACTAATTAACTTAAATTTTAATTAAAAACTAATTTATGTTTCATTCTTCTACACAGCCTAGCTAAACCTAGCTGTTTTTCACTTTCATTCACAATTCATGTACTCTAACTTTTCAACAAACAAATATGATTTATGATTAATTTGATATTAATAAAATTATTAATTTTAATTATTAATTTTAAATATAAAAATAATAAAAATAAAAAATTATTTCACATTTTTCAGTTTGATTTACTAAAATAAATAAAGCCTATATAAGGAATCATCAAATGAAAATTTTTGTCATACATGATCTATCATATCATATTTAAATCGTTGTAAGCTTATCTATTACAAAGTTCTGTGTTTGTTCATATAAATTGAAAACTTACTTGAGTTGAATTTAAAAAAAAAGTCGTGAAAACCTTATAAAAAAATTAAAAATTACAAAAAGTATGTAACAGATGTTATAAAAAACTAAAAAAAAAGTGCATTTGATTCACACAAGTTACATATTGGTATTTATCGTTACACATTGTACAAATACATTTTTTAACATATATAACAAAATGACATTTTTACAACGCACAATAAATAATTATATTTTTTATTTTTTACAATAACATATACTACAAAGAAAATTGATTGAGACATTAAATTTCATTGGTTTTCTCAACTTAAGTTATTCAAATCAAACTTGATTTTTTTATTCTAAATCAATTAAAAGTAAACGTTAATGTGGATAGACATTTTTTTTTCAAAATTTAAATTGTACATAAAGGAGTTTGAGTATTCAATTTTTAAATACAAAGGGTGTGATGATGAAGAAAAAGCAAAGGCTAACCCCCCAAGGTATGCCTACCAAAAATTAGAGAAAAGTTGTGGATTATTTCTTGACGGAAACACATAAAGAACGATCAATCATCTAACATAGGCGTTCTTTGAAAACTAATATACACAAATCGGGTAGGGACATCGACATATAGTAGTTTTTGCTACAAAATCATAATGCTTTGTGTGTGATATATACACGCATATATATACATATATATGTATATGTGTGTGTGTGTATAAATGTTTAATTAACATATAACCTAACTTTTTTTGTTAAACAAAATAAGAACTGTCTCAAAGCTTTTCACATTGCTCATACTAATAAAGATGGAACTTTTGATAGTGAGCAATCCGAGCAGAAATATGTAAGTATTAATTTAAAGTTTAATTTTTATGTGTGTATATACATATGTGTGTGTAAATGTCACTTGTGTGTGAGTGTGTATAACTTGAACTAGTGTGTTTGTATACATAATCTATTAAATCATCTTTGTAATGCAGAATGATTTGAAGGCAGAGTTTGAATTTCCAATTGGAACCAATTTTGATGCCAAATTTGAAGAAGGCAGTCTGTCACGCTTGAATGAGGTTTTTTGTAGTGTTTGAAAAAATAGCGGGTGTTCGACGTGGTGTAACATCTGTACATTTAGTCATGGTAGTCATAAACAGTGATAGAACAATGTGTATTCCTATTCAGTATGTCAATGTGATTCATGTGTTCATGTTTGTGTTTGTGTGTTATAGGATCTCATTTAATTAGGAACAAATATATATATTATTTATTTACTGTCGATTACTCTAGGCAAGAATAGTATTGTATTATATCGAAATAGTGGTGGGCTGTAGACTGATAAGGCAGGTAGCTGGACTCTACGTATGCCCTATACATATATTGCGTTCGGTGTAATAGGATAGTGTTAGTGCGTGGTGTTATGACGAATAGTATGACAAACAAATCAATTAAACAAATCGTAATACGTGAGCGAGACTGAGTATCATTATGGGTGACGATTTGTAATGATATGTATGTCGAACTTATAATTACGAGTAAACATCAATAAATACGCAAAACGAACAAAAATGTACGTAATTACGGGTATACACGTAATTATATTCGTTTAACAGTCTGATTACGAACGAAAAATAAAAATAAGTAAAATATTTTATTTTACATTTTACAATTTTGGAAACTCATCAAAAACATTTCAAGAAAACTATTTTTACAATTCAAAATATTTAATTTCGTAATCGTAACGACACGCGCGTAAAAATACACGAAACCGGCACCGAGCGAGACCGAATACGCGGGGAACCACTCGGGGTATAAAAACCCTAAATTCCCCATCTTCTTCATCTAAGTTCCAGCCACCAAGAGCTCTCTCTCTCTCTAAAATTCGTCCAACCCATTTCTCACCCAAGAAAACTCACAAATTCAACCATAACTTCTTCATCTCTTACCCAAATCGCGCATATAATATATCAAAATGATCGTCTCGATGAGAGGAAGCTGAAAGTACAAGGGATCGGAGCTGGTTCGAAGTATTCTGGCTGGAATCCGAGAGAGAAGTTACTTCGCTGAAGGTATGTTACTATTCATCATCTTCTTCCTTTTAAAATCGGTTTTCAGCTTTCAATACTTAAGAACCAGACTTGAAATCGACTTAAGGGCACTTGGAAACCCTTTGGACAAGGTTACTTTAAGGTTATGGGAATCGTGGAGGGGCTGGTTCGATCACAGTAGTTAATATCGAAGGAGTTGGGACTGCTTGTGCATAATCGATCGATGGGGGTGGTGTTGGACAACCTGTTTTGCTTAATCGAACATATCAAGCCTCCACCATTCTTAGTAGTACCTTGAACTAACTTGGATAGTCAGAAATCCTAAAAAAATCGAAAACGTGTTTGAACAAGATAGATTCCAAAAAGAAGACAGGTTCCCACTTTTGATTCTTCTTTGAAGACCTAACGGGGGATCCTCAAGTTAATACACAGGTTCCCAATTTTGGTTCTGCTTTGAAGACCTAACGGGGGATCCTCAAGTTAATACACAGGTTCCCGCTTTTGATTCTTCTATGAAGACCTAACGGGGGATCCTCAAGTTAATACACAGGTTCCCGTTTTTGGTTCCTGTACAACACCTTATGGGGGATCCTAATCCCAAACAACAGATTTCTCACTTTTGGTTCTTCCTTGAAGACCTAACGGGGGATCCTCAAGTTAATACACAGGTTCCCGTTTTTTGTTCTTCTATGAAGACCTAACGGGGGATCCTCAGGTTAATACACAGGTTTCCGTTTTTGGTTCATGTACAACACCCTATGGGGGATCCAAATCCCCCGATATGTCTACAAGGAAGTCAATCATGTTTTCAAGGATAATCTAATGTTCCTAAACATAACAATTATACAAAGCCATACTCCTTAACAGGTTAACACGACTCAATCAATCAAAGTTTATAACATATTAAATCTTATATTATATGTATAATTACAATGATATAGGAACCTGTTAGAGGTCTATTTGCTTGCTACTTGTTCAGGTTCAGTGTCTACTACTGTCAGGTGAGAACATTAGCCCCCTCTTTTACTGTTTTTTTACAACTATTTTGGGGTGGAACATGTGACCAAACATCTTTTGTACTACAACTTTTGTATTACAACTTTTTAAATACAGTATTCACTATTCTTTGCAACAATCCAAGGTTTACTCTTATATTCTACTGTCTTTACAACTGTTAAACACATTTTGATAAAAGGTTTTATAGAAGGTTTTATTAAAAGGTTTTATAAACTGTTTTACAACATGTTTCATACAAAGATGGTTTATAAATGTTAAACACTTTTAAAGGATAAATTGTGACACCCCGTAAATTCCAGGTCAGCATTTGATTTAATTAAATGTTTATTTAATTGATATTTGTACACGTGGCACTAGAATTAGTTTAATTTAGTGTGACACGTGTCATGACAATACGAACACTGACACAAACACGCAACACGCACACACGTGTCTAAGAAAACACGAACGTTGGCGAACGTTTAGCACATTGTGTAACCAAACACTAGAAACCTCACGAAACACTCAAAAATTGAACTTAGAAATTCAAACGAGGTCGAACAATAGTCCGCAAGCGTGAAAACGGCGAAGAACGGGTTAAACCATTGAAATTGGGCCTGTTGGGCTCTTCCTGGATCCGTCGCAGTAGGCTAAGGACCCCGGAGAGGCCCATGGCTTTATGTGATGGATGAGCGGGGAGTTTGAATTCCCGAATTTCATCGCGGTACGCTGAGCATCTTTTTGACCATCTCGGTGGTACGCGACGAGGCCAACACGCAAAAATCTTATAAAACCAAGACACAATCATTGTTAACCACCCTATATCTCAATTATCGAGTTCCACGCCACTTCTATTTGTCATAATCACCTATCACACTCATCTTCAACTCCTGAAACCCTCTAGAAGCCATTGATGAACACATTGAAGCTCAAAGATTAAAGACTTGGAGCTTGAAGGACCATTGCTAGAGCTCTCACACCCTCATCACCACCTCCCTCTTGTCAAGCACTGCCATCTAAGGACCTCAGGGGCTGCTCAATCACCATTTCTGCAATCTTGTAACATTTGAAGGTGAATCTATGGCTAAAACACACTTTACACACCATTACACACACATGCAAGCACCCAAACACACATGCAAGCTTGTGAGCTTGTGAGCTATGCATGCACAAATTTCTTGAAGTTCGAATCTGGGTTTGATAATTTTTCTAGTAATATTGATGTTCTAGAATGCATAGATGATGTTTTATGATGATACATAATGATGCAAGTAGCCATAATGCTATATTTGTCATAAATGGTCAAGATGGTAACATGCATTCATGATCCATGACTTGTTGAATGATTTTGGATATTCAAAGGTGTTTATTGATGATATTAGAAGTGTATTACGTGATTTGTGACTTTGAAATAGTCAAAAGTGAGTATTTGTTGTACTTTCTATTTTTAGTAACTTTTATATTGCAATATGGTGATCGATATTGGTAAAATTATAAGCATGCATGTGAATGGATTTGTTATTAGAATGATAATATGATGATAAAATGCTAAGGAAAATGATTTGGGATTTGATTGTGGTCGTATTGGGCCTAATTGCTAATTATAGTAACTTTTGTGGCCTAAATGTTGCTAAGTGATGATTTAGGTGAAATAAGCATGTTTAGATGATATTAAATAATATTATATGATGTTATTTGATATAAAAATGGAATAGGAATGCTTAGAATAATCCTTTGAATGATATATGTCCTAGTTACTATTTATAGTAACTTTATTTTTAGAAAACTCTATTTTGATGCATAATACACGATTTGTAAGTGTTAAATGACATAACATGATGGAATATGATTTTTGTATGATAAGTTAGATGGTTTCCGATGATATTCATGCTAGATTTAGAAACTTTCCTTTTTAGAAAACTTTAATGTGCGAAAACGATTTGTGTGCTTATTTGATCACTTATGATAATGTGCTATGTGTTAACATGATCACGTAGGACTAACGAGCATGCTAGAACCTTAAAAATGATATGTGTTATCGGACTTTCTGTCACACCCCCACCTCTCATCACCTCTTGATGATGTCACTGAGAAGCTGCGGAAGCATAGTGGTGACCCGGGGCGTACCGCCCCAACCCTTGTTTTGTCCAATTTTTAATTTTTGCTTCATTTCGCGATTCCGGACAATCCGTAACTCCGTTTCGCGCACGGTTTTCGCCCACGTTCACAATTTCTCGCATACTATCAACCTCTAATAATTACAATTATCAAATCAATGTGGATTTCTAGAACGACCACATGTCCTCATGCCATTAATGACGTAATTCTCAACTGTAATTGTCACAGTCTCCTCCTGTTAGAGAAATTTCGTCTCGAAATTTAGTGAAGACTTACTTGACGACAATCGTTTATGAGAATGGATGTGGGTATTTTGCTTTCATTCGATCTTCTCGTTCCCACGTGTACTCAGGTCCACGTTGTGAATTCCATCGAACTTTAACGATTGGTATGCGACTACGCTTCAATACTTTCATTTCTCGATCCATCACTTCTACTGGTTCTTCACTGAACTGAAGTTTTTCATCAATTTGAATTTCTTCGAGAGGTACGATCAATGATTCGTCAATTAGGCACTTTTTCATATTTGATATATGAAATACATCGTGAATGTTACTGAGTTCAAGAGGTAACTCAAGTCTGTAGGCTACTGATCCAATTCGTTCAAGAATTTTGAATGGTCCTACAAATCTTGGTGAAAGTTTACCTCTCTTTCCAAATCTGAAAATGTCCTTCCAAGGTGAAACTTTCAACATTATTCGATCACCTATTTGGAATTCTAAAGGTCTGCGACAATTATCAGTATAACTCTTTTGACGATCGCGAGCAGCTTTAATTCGTTCTTGAATGAGTGCGATCTTATCAGTTGTTTCTTGAATGAATTCTGGGCCTATGATCTGGCTCTCACCTACTTCAAACCAACAGATAGGAGATCTACACTTGCATCCATAAAGTGCTTCGAATGGAGCTCATTGAATACTGGAATGGTAGCTGTTATTGTATGAGAATTCAACAAGTGGAACATGTCTTCAAGAGTTTGATTTGTTCGATCAGTCTGCCCGTCCGTTTATGGATGATAAGCGGTGCTCATATTGATTTGTGTGCCGAGCGCATTCTGAAAAGTTTGCCAAAATCGTGACATAAACCGACTATATCTGTCAGAAATGATAGAGATTGGTACCCCATGTCGAGATACAATCTCATTAACATAGAGTTTAGTGAGTCGATCCATAGAGTAATCTTCTCGGATGGGTAAGAAATGCGCAGATTTAGTAAGGCGATCAATGATAACCCATATAGAGTCATGATTACGTGATGTTCTGGGTAATTTAGTGATAAAATCCATAAAGATTTGATCCCATTTCCACATGGGAATCTCAGGTTGTTGTAATAACCCAGAAGGTCGTTGATGTTCAGCCTTAACTTTGAGACATGTTAATCATCGATCCACGTATTCTGCTATGTGTTTCTTCATTCCAGGCCACCAGTAAAAATCTTTAAGATCTTTATACATTTTATCAGCACTGGATGAATAGAATACCTGGATTTGTGCGCCTCATCCAAGATAATTTTTCTAGAGTTACCGAATAAAGGAACCCAAATTCGGCTTTTGAAATGCAACACTCCATCAGTCTTAGTGTCGAGTTGCTTATCTAATCCTCTTAGTTCCTCAGCAGGATAGTTCGTTGCTTGTAAAGCTTGTTGCTGAGCTTCTTTAATCTGAGGAATTAGACTAGTTTGAATAGTCATCCCTAACGCTTTCACACGTAAAGGTTTGACTCGTTCCTTGCGACTCAAGACATTGGCTACAACATTCGCTTTACCTGGATGATAACGAATTTCACAGTCATAGTCGTTTAAGAGTTCTACCCACCGCCTCTATCGCATGTTCAACATTTTCTATCTAGAATGTGTTGAACACTTTTATGATCAGTGTATATAATACACTTGGTTCCGTATAGATCGTGTCTCCAAATCTTGAGGGCAAACACCACTGCACCAAGTTCTAGATCATGAGTGGTATAGTTCTTCTCATGTATTTTCAGTTGTCGAGAAGCATAAGCAATTACCTTGTCGTTCTGCATTAAAACACACCCAAGACCTTGACGAGAAGCATCACAGTACACTGTGAAATTATCAGTACCTTCTGGTAGTGCCAAGATAGGTGTGTTGCAGAGTTTGTGTTTCAACAGTTGGAATGCCTCCTCCTGTTGGGAACCCCATATAAACAGTTTATTTTTTTGAGTCAATGTGGTCAGTGGCAAGGCTATCTTTGAAAACTTCTTGATGAATCGACGATAATAACCTGCCAACCCTAAGAATTGACGTATTTCAGTTGGGGTTCATGGTGTTTCCCATTGTTTCACAGCTTCGATCTTACTGGGATCCACTTGAATACCGTTCTCATTCACTACGTGCCCAAGAAATTGAACTTCCCGTAACCAAAACTCACACTTTGAGAATTTGGCATATAATTTCTCCTGTGCCAAAAGTTCTAAAATCAATTTCAAATGTTGAGCATGTTCTTGTTGGTTCCGAGAATAAATGAGAATATCATCAATAAACACAATCACAAATTTATCCAGATAAGGTCTACATACTCGATTCATCAGATCCATAAAAAATGCAGGTGCATTGGTAAATCTAAACGGCATTACTAGAAATTAATAATGTTCATATCGAGTTCTAAAAGCAGTTTTAGGAACGTCATCCTCATGAATTCGTAACTGATGATATCCAGATCTTAAATCGATTTTGGAAAAGTAAGTAGCACCTTGTAACTGATCAAACAGATCATCGATTCGGGATAAAGGATAACGATTTTTGATTGTCAGCTTATTGAGTTCTCTGTAGTCAATGCACATCCTGAATGAACCAACCTTCTTTTTCACAAAAAGAATAGGTGCTCCCCAGGGTGAGAAACTAGGTCTGATAAAACCTTTGTCTAACAGTTCTTGCAGTTGACCTGAAAGCTCTTGCATCTCTGAGGGTGCTAAACGATAAGGATCTTTAGCTACAGGTGTTGCACCTGGAATCAAGTTAATGCGAAATTCAACTTGTCTCACTGGGGGTAATCCTGATATATCATCAGGAAAAACTTCAGGAAAATCCTTGACTACTGGAATATCTTCGATACATTTTTGTACAGAACAGTTCTCGATCACATGTGCTAGAAAGGACTGACAACCTTTACGTAAACGTTTCTGAGTTTGCATACAAGAAATGATACCAAGTTTCCTACCGGCTCGTTCTCCTTGAACTATCGGTGTATTACCATCAGGTAATAGAATACGAATCATCTTGTTTTGACATACAACTTCCGTTTGGTTATCGGAAAGCCAGTCCATATCGACAACAACATCAAAGCTCCCAAGCTCAATAGGAAGTAAATTGATATTGTAAAGATAATCATTCAAATTCAAGGAACACCTTTGAATGACACTGTTAGTTTTGATTAACTTGCCATTAGCAATTTCAATGACATCAGGAGTTTCTAGATCTATCATAGGCAATGAAAGTAATGATGCAATTCAGGAGAGATAAAACTCTTATCTGCTCCTATGTCAAACAGAACTGATGCGTATAGATTATTAAGAAGAAACGTACCAGTGACAATTTCACATCATGCCTTGCCTCGGTTGCAACAATCTGAAAAGCTCTCCCCCTAGCTTCATTCCCCGGATTGGTGTTGTTGTTGTTCGGGCAGTTTCTCACGAAGTGGTTAGGACTTCCACACTTGAAGCATGACCGGTTGGTTTGAGTGGTTTGTCGTGGTGCTTGGTTTAGTTGACGAACAAGAAAGTTACAATATCTGGTATAGTGTCCCACTCGATTACAGTTTGTACATTCAGGACATGGTCCTGTGTGATGGTAAGGACGCTTATTACATTTGGGCGCCTGCCAAGTATAAGCCTTCCTTTCAGGAACAACCGCACCATAGTTTTTCATAATTGGTTTGCTCTGGCTAGTCTCAGCCGGAGCCTTGGTTTTCGTCTTGCCAAACCACTTTCGTTTGGTACCTCTTACAGCACTAAAGGTACTAACATCACTACAGCCCACCGCCGTCGGAGTTTTTGTGTTCAAAATACCACTCCTTACCGCCTCATCGGTAAGCTTAGTGGTCAAAATAATTGCATGTTTCAGAGTTGTAGGTTCAGCTGCAGTCACCATTCCCTGAATCTGGGGAATCAAACCCTTGATGTACTTCTCAATCAACGCTGCTTCCGTAGGAAACATATCGGGAAGTAAGCAAGTAAGTTCATGAAAACGATCGGTATAAGCTAAGCAATCAGCACTGACCATAGAATGATTCCAGAATTCCTCCTGGAGTTTTTGGATTTCAGTGATTGGGCAATACTCTGATCTAATCAAAGTTTTAAATTCGTTCCAGCCCATAGGGTCAACTGTAGCTGAGCCCAAAGTTTTAACCTGGGTATTCCACCAGGTTAAAGCTGATTCTTTCAAAGAACAAGTAGCATAAGACACCTTATGCTTTGCCAAACATTGGCTAATTTTAAGTTTTGTTTCCATCTCCTCAATCCACCTTATAAGCCTACCCACTCCTTCTTTGCCCATGAAAGTAGGAGGGTTGCAGGAAGCAAAGTACTTGTAAGTACATCCTTGCTGTGGTGGATCAGGAGCAGTTGTTTTAGTTGTTGCACCGGTGATATTATGAGTTTCTACGTGCCCACCAGTAGCGTTATGTTCCACATGATCATGATCCCCACCAGAACCCGCAGTGATATGAGGTTGGTGTTGTGTTAATACCCCACAAGCTGATAGATGTTCTCGTACAATTCGTGTTATCGTTGCTTCATTTGATTCAGATCCACTTGCACCTGTAGGTGGAACAGTGTTCGCTTCTATGTTCACTTGTGAAATAGTATTTGTCTCCAGATTTCCAGGTGGAACCATGTTCACTTCCGGATTAACACGTGGATCCGGATTTGATTCTATGTTCATAGGTGGAACTTGTTCCGGTTCAGGGTTAACATTATTCCTGCCAGCTTTCTTGGCTGGTCGACCTCGTTTCGGAGCCATCGTTCTGCTAACATGCAGACAAACTCAGGTCAGTTCAAGAATAATAAAAATAAAAAATATAACCCTTGTTCAATCACATTAGTTCAATCATGTTCAGTTACACTGAAATTTTATGTTGAATTGTGATTATAAAAGGATATAGTATAACTACATTGATATAGTTCAGACATGTTCTCAGTACACAAAGATCACACAATGTTCGTAGTTATACTCAGTCCTGTTATTTCAAAAACATGTTATAGTATCACACAACATACAGCATTGTGACACTAATATAGATGTAAATATATAATTACTGGTTTTTCGCTCTATTATAACATGAGTTTTGAGAAATTAATATACAGGACTTTAATAGGTGTCATACATACCATAGATGTAATACCACACAAGGTATTTTACGTTAGTATACCACACAAGGTATTTTACGTTAGTATACCACACAAGGTATTTTACGTGAGTATACCACACAAGGTATTTTACGTGAGTATACCACACAAGGTATTTTACGTGAGTATACCACACAAGGTATTTTACGTGAGTATACCACACAAGGTATTTTACGTGAGTATACCACTCAAGGTATTTTACGTGAGTATACCACACAAGGTATTTTACGTGAGTATACCACACAAGGTATTTTACGGGATCATTCATTCATTATATAAGTTTTGACAGTTCTGGTTATAGTTCACACAAGTTTATTATGAAAACATAGTTCACACATCACACACATAATTCATTACACATACAGATATACTAAAATAACCATTTTATTACACTACCATCGTTTTGAACAGACTGCTAAAAACAAGACATTACAACTACATATTAGGGATCTAGACAACCAAAAATATCCCCCAACCTTCCATCCTTAACTGTCTGCACGCTGGTGATGATATTTACAATGAGGGTCCCCAAAATGACCTCCTAAACATACTTATTGTATAAAATACGATAAGCAGGAAAATATCATGGCTACAACTGCCATGATCACAGCCAGGACTACCATCCTGGTCTCTAAGCTAACCGCCCTAAACCAAAATACAAATCTCTCACCCTCTCTATACTTGCTCTCACTACCTCCACCTGCTACCAAAACGCAGCAATAATCTTCTGCCTCCAAGTCCTGCGGAGACGCTCCTCTACAGTGACCGGATATGCTCGGGTCTCGGTATCTAGTGTGTTCACCTGATCCAATAGGGTCAGGTGAGAGGTAAGAATCTCCAATACCATGTTACGGGTATCATCAAGAGTGGCGTTCCACTGCTGCATCTCCTGTCTCATCCCCTGCAGATCCTGAGAGACCTGCTGTAGCTGGGCTCGAAGCTCAGCGTGGTGGGATGATTCCCCCACCTCATGCACCACCTGTGGCTCATCTCTTGGTGCTAATGGATGTCTAGGAGGAAGTCCAGTACTTTTGCGGGCTTGACCCCGCATCCTCCTCAAGCCGTCCCATATAGGGACTCTCTGTGGGGACGTACTATGTCGTCCATCAGCTGCTGGATTCTCAGCACTAGGCTGAGGATGTCCCTGTGATACTGACTGTGTTGGTGGTGGTGGTGGAGTAACAGGTCTAGGAGATGATGGTATGTGTGGTACTGCAGGTGTCGCCTGAGAGGCTGTAGACGAAGCCTCAGAAGGATCCGAGTCCGATCCAGAACTGGAACTAGGTGTATCATCCAAAATAACGTATGGAAACCGCTGATATATGTATCTTTCTCCTTGGTTAGCCATCACTGTAAACACAAGAAGTTCAATCAGTACCATAATATAAATATTGAATAACAATATTCCTCATGAACATGATATGATGTCTTTTCCTATCTCAAAGCCACTATTCGTCCTTATAGTTATTAATGTTCTGCTTGAATTAAATCAAACTAGAACGCACACGTGTTGCAAATTTCAATTATGCTGACCACTCATAACTGGAATTTGTACCACCTGATTATCCTGGCTTAATTCAAAACAAGTTTGTTCATTACTTATGTTCGGTGCTCTCTGTGTCACTATTCGAGCCTATGGTTATAGTCTAGGTCTCTAAGTCAACCTAATTCTCTATAACATGTGGCTCTGATACCACCCTGTCACACCCCCACCTCTCATCACATGTTGATGATGTCACTGAGAAGCTTGCGGAAGCATAGTGGTGACGTCTCAGAGATGAGGTGTGACTTACTTGATCCGATATCATAGCACACAGATTAACTTAAAAGAAATTCATTACAAGGATCGTTATTATAATTAACAGTACAGTTTACAAACTTGGTTTATTACAAAACAATCTATTTAATTACAAACTTATGAAGTGCGTCCTCACCCGGTGGTCACTGTCTTCCTGCAAAAGTTTTAAGTTTAAAAATGTCAGCATAAAGCTGGTAAGTTCATACAGTTCATGTTCAACAATATGATATGTTATACAAGTTCTCAAAATATTCAGTTCAACAACACCATGGGACCCGTTTCTAGTTCCTTTCGGACGTGATTCTACATACTTCGAAGACATTACCCACCGGTAATCTCTTATGCCTCATTGTCTTAATTCCTATCACAACATTAAGAGGTTATAGTAAAACAAGTAACAAACATTCACAGCTAGGGGAGTTGCAAACTCCTAGCAAATGGGTTGTCAGCCGATAGTACTATAATTGTTCCCTGTTCTGCCCCACAAGGGTTCACTAGACACAGTTCAGTAATGATGGCTTTTAGGTTTCGTGATAGAGTTCCGGTTCACAACACAATCCCACGAAATCGTATAGATGCCAATGACACATATCATATAGTTTTGAAGAGTTTCACAGTGCTACCCCAATGTTTATAAAAAATTAAAAAGAAAAGGGATTGTACGAAACTCACCTGAAGTCTCAAGATAATAAGATCACTCGCAGACTGGTAATAATATTGCAAGTCTGCATTAGTATATGATAAATAAGTTATTCATGTTCTAACTCACTGATTAGATCTTTCTGAACGTTCAATGTCAAAGACATTGCTTTGAAAGTCATCAAACCGATTTTAGGTTTTTAATTGGTTAATTTAGTATTATATCATACAATGTATGATAATGTAGGAACCTACACTGAATTTAGTTCCTAATACAAGGTTGATGACACTCTTGATTAATCAGAATAATCTCGGATTAACCAAATAGTTATTGTAGTTGATTATAATGCTAAAACAGTTTCTAGACAGATTAATGGCTTAGGAATGATCAATCCTTGTTATTGATTACCCTAATATCATGAAATATCACAATGTAGCATTAGAATAGGTTTAATAACCATGTTTAACATACTAATCTGACTGTTATCATAGACATCAGATAATCGTTCCAATGAGTATGTTAATGATCGTGATTAGTTTGAAACACTTGGATTTAACCTTGCATTTCAAAGATCAATCAAACTAATCACCTACATTGTCATAATCAAATGGTTTAAACCATTATAATCATGGGTATGATTTCATGCAAACCGGGCATTACAACCGATCAAGACAAGGATTTACCCGTTAAAGCATCATGTTCTCCATTTATAATCAATCCTAGCCATCATCTAGGCAATAATCAACAACCCTAACTATATCATTACGTTCAAAAACAAGATCTAATCAATCATTATCAAGCTAGAAGGTTAAAATGAACCGTTACCTAATCTAACGGATTTCTGGTTGTAAAACAACGATCTGGGCTTGGATACGATCCTTGGCTCGATCCAAGCGATTAGAAGGCTTTGAAATGGAGTTTTAATGGGTTAAGAGGCTAAATTTTCATTTGAAGATGAAGTATGGTCGAGATGAAGAAAAAAAATAACATTCTGGATGAATCCCAAGCTTTAAACCACATCCACCGCCTCTAGAGCCGCCGGGCGTACCGCCCCACCTCGGCGTGTGGCCCGGGGCGTACCGCCCCAACCCTTGTTTTGTCCAATATTTAATTTTTGCTTCATTTCGCGATTCCGGACAATCCGTAACTCCATTTCGCGCACGGTTTTCGCCCACGTTCACCATTTCTCGCATACTATCAACCTCTAATAATTACAATCATCAAATCAATGTGGATTCTAAAACGACCACATGTGCTCATGCCATTAATGATGTAATTCTCAACTGTAATTGTCACACTTGCTATAAATGGAAACTTACTATAAATAGTAAGTTGTCCATGAACGCGATTTGCACGTTTTGCACACGACGAGCACAATCACGAGTGTTACACGAATCACAACCGACACACGGTTCACCAACGGGTCGTTGACTTGACACGGTCAAACAAGAGCAAAGATGGTCAATGTGGACCAACATGAGCAAACATAACAACCGAGGGTTGTTGAGCACAAACACGAGCACAGTCACTTACACGAACTCACGTATGGTACAAGATATTGGTAGCCGGTGACCGACACGCTTTTCAAGCAAGAGCTTACTCATTTGTTTTCTGATCATTACTGAGGTGAGTTTACGGCCCCTCTTTACTCTTTTACAAACTTTTCAAATAGGGGGAGAATACTTGTTGAATCGAGTCAAACATTATTACTGTACAAACATTTTATGTGTATGCTGGTTTATTAGACAAACATTAAGGGTTGTAATCGTAACAAGCCCTCACAAAGTCTTACAGTTAATGTATAAACAACGAGGTGAGTTTGAATAGATCTATTTGGGTGTGACGAACCCCACGTGACACAATACTGACTGTCGGGACACGTGAAATTTCGACCTATCTTGCTATGTTATTACGAGACATAGTGGAGGCAAGGACTAACGAGTCTAGTTCGGTAGTGACGCACTGACACTTGGAGCCTAGGGCTCGGGACTAACATTTTAATAAACAGCATGACACATGTTTTCTTATTACTATGTATATCAAAACCTGTGAACTCACCAACCATTGTGTTGACACTTTTTCTTAAACTTGTATTCTCAGGTAACTAGCTGCTTATGGAAATCAGGATGCACTTAAGGAACAAGCATAGGGTCACGTGTATTTCATTTCATGACATTTTGAACAAATAATATTTATTTTGTTATGTACTTTGAAACAATGTAGTGTCTGACATTTTATTTCCGCTGCATGTATAAACTTAATATTATTCTGCTGCTTATTTATCAAACTGTTTCGTTGAGTTTATGTCAAACAATGTATTTTGCAAATGCATATAGAGTTGTTGTATATAACCATGAGCTACGATTCTAGCCACGTCACCTCCATGTGGACTGACCCCACACGTGGGAATTTGGGGGTGTGACATAAATTTTATAAACTTTTTTAAACATTAACTTGTGTTTTCTAAATGAATGTTTTGGTAAATGTTTTCGTACAAACCTTGTATTTATACAAGGGTTTTGCTATCATTGTATTAAATCAAGGGTTTTCAAAACAAGGTATTAAATCAATGGTTTTAAATGTGGTATTCAATCAAGGGTTTCAAAACAAGGTATTAAATCAATGGTTTTCAATGTGATATTCAATCATGGGTTTTCAAAACAAGGTATTAAATCAATGGTTTTCAATGTGGTATTCAATCAAAGGTTTTCAAGGAGGTATTCAATCAAGTGTTTTCAAATCATGGTAATTAATCAAGAGTATTCAACTACAGGTTTTCAATCAAAGTATTCAACCTTAGAAACATAAAAGCATAGTGTCCATCGTTGTGAACAAACTTATACACACATCAAGACACATATTCAATCTTATTCTTATTCTTATAACGTTAGTACTGGGTGATCACAACAAGGGAAAGCGGGACACGTTTTGGTTACGCCAAGGCTGCGGTTAGCGTTTTAAATTTGTTTTAAAAACTAACTGCAGATTGGATGCGTACAGTAATATGGATTTGCTGCTAATTAACTTTACTAGCATAGGTCATATTGACCGTGTACGTCAACTCGGAGTTTGTCTTCTGAGTAAACTCATTAGTACATCTCGTGTTGAATGAGTTTGCTGACTGCTTTCTGACTCCAAACGTAGTTTGGGACTTGATTATATGTTGGCTTTTCTAATAGACAGTCATACGACTGTTTGCACACGTTATTCTTACTTGATGTTAGTTTGGGTTGCAACTATCCATGTCATTTTCATTCAATGTTTTATACATATGTTTTTCAATGCAGATTCATATATACAAATGTTAAACCTATTGTTCTCACCAACTACTTTTGTAGTTGACAGTTACTTTTCACGTGTTTCAGGTAATCAGGTTTAGAGCTTCACAAGGACAACTAGGGAGACCATAGTTAAGATAGAACAAGATGAAGAAACAAGCTAGGGTGGATTAGAAACTCACATAATCCTGATTGTTTAAAGTCTTGTCTGAGTCTTATTTTGTAAACAATATTTTTTGGTCTGTAGTTGTCATTTTTTTGGTAGATAGATAGAATGTCTGTAACTAAACAATTGTGTAAACTCTATGCAACTTAGTAATGCATTGTGGTTGTTCTTATTCAATACTTGTGCATGATTCAACTATCGATCGTCACCGCGCCATAGATTTTGCACGCGGCGCAGAGGGTGTGACACGTGGGCATACTAGAGATATTCAGTGTAAGCCTTCTTCATTCGATGGAGTGTCGAGTTTTGTGTGTTATCATTACTAGAAGCACACACCACCATTTAAACATGTAAAACTACCAAATAACATGTTGTTGAACTTGATAAAGATTTTATCCAACTTAAAAGGTGTTAAATTATTTGGTTTTTAGTTAAAATGGATCAAAATACCCAAAGACACGTAATATAGTTTAAACATTCAACTTTTAGTTTGAACGAGCCAATTAAAAACCAGGGTGAGATTTAACTAAGTGTACGAAAATGGGTTTTGTGCCTTTGACAGATTTGGTAAAGTTTTAGACAACTTTGGTTTAACTTATGATTTATATTTATAGGTTCAAATTGAAAATTTATTTCAGAATGCGAGTTTCAGAAAACAACTCTCACAATTCATGGCGCTAAACAAACCATCAAATAGAAACAATGAAGATGATTCTAAGGAGGGAGACAAATGCTGATAGATGCTTGCTATTTAACATTTGAATTGTTTGGTTTATGTATGTTCTAAACAAGATTTGAACAACAAGATTTGAACAATTGATTTGATGTTTATGTAGCTTTGTACGTTTCATATTAATTGTTACGTCGCAATTGTGAATTTCTGTAATTTTAGGTGGTTAAAGACTAGGAAACACATATTTTTAAATGAAAACCTGTGAAATAAACATGCACCTATTAGCGATGACGTCATAATAATAGTGGAGAAATTATTTTGCCAATAATCTTAGACCTGGAAACCCTACATATAAATACTAAATACTGGTGACCTTTTAGTTGCAATACGAATATCATTAGTGGTGACTTCTTTAATAGTGTTTTTTAATCATTAGTGACAAAACCTTAGCTGTAATTTTTCCTAACAATAGTTGCGACATATGTCACTGCTATTGGTGTCATTTCTTTTAGTGTGATACAAGTCATATATATGTCTTGATTGGGAGTAATGTATAAGTCATATTATTTGTGCAACAACTAAATAGTTAATTTCAACAAAAAAGAATTTGTCACATATAAATCCTTTTAGAAAATTCAAAAGAATATTTTAGTATTTTGAAGTAATTTATATAGAATTTGTCAATAGGGGTGTTACAAACAAACCAAAAACTGAACCGTATCCATAACAGAAAAAAACCGAATCAAATTCTAAATTCGGTTTTCAATTTGGTTAACGGTTTCAAAATTTTTTTGAATTCGGTTAACCGTTTAAACCGAATTCATATTTAATTTATATTTTTTTAATAATATATAATGTTAAATTCAGTTTATTTGGTTGAAATCGGTGTATTCGGATCCGTTTATTTGGTTTTTAACCGGCTTATTCGGTTTTTAATCGGTTTGTTCGGTTTTAACCGATCCGAATTGAATTTGGTTCGGTTAACCATTTCCCAAATTTGGTTCGGTTAACCATTTCCCAAATTTGGTTCGGTTAATGGTTAGTGAAATTTTTTTGAAAACCGATTAAACTGAACTGAATAAACCGAACAAACAGTCAACCAAACCGATAAACACCATATTTGTCACATCAATCAAAATATACTAATTTCAAACTAAAAAGAATGCGTCACATCAATCAAACTATATGTATTTAATGAAGTGCCGTTCCAAAAAAAATGTATTTAATGAAGTAATTTTTATAGAAAAATACCATTTGTATAATAGATTTATGAAGATTTTAAAAAATGAGTGATTTTTTTTAAATGAAAAGTTTTCAAAATGGAAGGAAAAAACTTTTTGAAAAATAACGAAAACTTATAATAAATCATACCGCTCATTTACATTAGTGTAACGACAAATAATTTGAAAGTAAGATGGTAAACTTTTATTAGGTAACACTATTTAATTACACCAATGTAATTAATTATATTTAATGTTAGAGCTTGTTCAAAATAGTGTAATTACGACCGGTTATAAAACTTGACAAGTTTATACTTAAATTAAAGATAAAAAAATGATAAGTTTAATAGAGTAATTTTTATAAAAAAAATTCCAATGTGGATAAGAAAAAATTCCAGTGTGTAATTAATTATATTTAATGTTAGAGCTTGTTCAAAATAGTGTAATTACGACCGGTTTAAAAAACTTGACAAGTCTATACTTGAATTAAAGATAAAAAAGATAAGTTTAATAGAGTAATTTTTATAAAAAAAATCCAATGTTTATAAGAGTTATAAAAATTTTAAAAATAGAATTGGTAAACTTCTTTTTTTTAATTGAAATTATGTTATTCTCAGAATAAATATAGATCACTTATTTCTTATTAAATTATTTAAATCAATCAATCAAAATTGGATTAGGTGTTATATGATTTGGTATAGTTAGCAATCATTTCAAGCCCTATATGTACATGTGTGTAGTAGGTTTGTCGGTTATTACCTCATGTAGAATTGAACATAAAATATTGACTTTAGCAATTAAAAAATTATATTTTGATATAAAATTATTAAATTACGTATTAACAAGTATTTTAAGTAATTAAATGACAATTAAAATTTCACAAATTATACTTGTGGTTCTTGATTTGTAACAATAAAGTTCTTTAAGTTAAATGATGTTAAAACTTCAGTAACTTTTCAATCAATAAATAACCGTTACAAATATATAAGGTAGTGTGCATTTTTATAATTATTAATGTTAAATATCTCAATTTGAAAATTCCATTAAACATAAACGATTAAAATGTAATTTTTCCTATCCTTTTTATAACTTTTAGTTTTCAAAGGAATTATTATTTATACATTTTGTTTTAGGAAACGCAATTTGTTTATAAAACTTTCATTATGGTTTCATTTTGTTATCATTTTTGTCTCTGTGATTTGGTCCTCATGATTTGGCAACATAATTTTGTCATTTTAGTCCAACAGTTTAAGTTTTGTCATTTTGATTATTATGGTTTAATTTTAATGTCATTCTCGTTCATGTGATTTGGTCATTTTTGTCATTTTAGTCCAAAAGTTTATATTTAGTTGGACTAAAATGACAATAAAATGTAAACCATAATGACCAAATTGTCAATAAAATAAAACCATAATGACCAAAATTTCAAAATTTAAACTATTGAACTAAAATGACAAAAGTCGCTAAATCACATGGACTAAAATGATATTTTACTCTTTTTAAAAAGAACAATTTAGAAAATTTCATATTTTGTTAAGAAAAAAAAAGTAAATAATATTATTACTCATTTATATTATAATATTTAATAGAAGAAAATAATAAAATTATTTAATATGATTGAGAATTAAATATGATGATAAGAAAATAGCATGTGGTAATGATAAGAGGAGAATCTGATATATGCATGCATATAATGAGTAAAAAAAACTATCATAACATTATGATTTTAAATCAACATTTGACATTAAAACGTATCAAAAAATAATGACAGTTTAAAATAGAAAAAGGTTTTTTCTTTTTAATTTTCTCAACGTATTTTATGACTATTTCATATAATTTTTTTATAAAATTTTCTCAAAACATTTTACTTTTCTCGAAAGTAATAATTTTTTTTCTTTAATATTTGTATAGCGTTGATATATTGTTTTTTTTAAAGGAAAACTAACATGTTAATGTGTATTGTATTTTTATGTCATATATTTTTTTATTTTCTAGATTTTTAGGTACTACATATTTGCTGTTTACTTTTTTGTACTATATATACTTTCAATATTTTGATTAAATATATTCCACATGTAATGTAATATATATTGATTTTCTATATTTTATAGTACTATGCTCTTATAATGTATATGTTTAACTTCCATCCTTTGTAAACCCTTTTAGAGTATAAATCCGTGAAACTTGTTAACATCAACCACAATTTTGGATTTTCTAATATCATTACTGATGACGGGTGTCAGTACATCCCTTTAGCCGAGCTAAGGGATATCCTAGCTAACGTTCAGCATAGATAACAAATGACTCGGACAAGCTTACCCGGACCACCAACAATGCGGATAAACTTGGGCGACACAAGGAAACGAACGATATAACAACGGGGGTAAAGGAAGTGATCATACAAATAAGAAAGGTCTGTAAAGTGTTTTTGCATGAAAAGTGACAATTAGTCTCTTTGATGTAAATTCCTGCAAAAACATCACGCAAAGCTAGAATAAAGTGACTTCTTCATGATGTGAGTTAGACAATTTGGTATAAGTCAAACATTAACACCAAATTGGAAACATTACCATAATAAACGCCTGAAGAGAGGATTCTAAGAAGATAACGTCCAGAAGAGGAAGATGCTGGTCTGGCCAAGCCAGAACTCAGTCACTATAAAAGGACTTAGAGACTAAATTGGTAGAACACTCTCAACTCTCTTACACTCACTATTTTCTTGTACTCAGTCACCTTCTATTCCTCCTACAAACGGTTCTTATTCTCACGTCGGAATCCCGACCACAGCAGACCCCTCCTGTGTTGAGACTAACGGTGTGCTTTGTGATGATCTTAGCAGGACCAGGTCATTAGCCGGGCACCGGAGGTCATTGAAGCAACAATTACACATGCGTACCATTTTTGTCTTTTATATATGTGTGTGTGTGTGTAACTTCACATGTATTTAGAAAGTAACATATGTATAGTTAGTACTTTTTTACAAATTATACATGAGTTAGTTATAAAGATTATATGTTAGTTTCTTAATGTATATTAATTTATAATGTATATGAGTTTATACATGCACATCAAAATGAAAATGTAATAAATATATATAATAGCACCAGCACCAGCACTAGCACCAAATATTTTTTTATTGATTTTGAAGGTTTTTGGTTAACTTATATTTTAAAAAGAGAATTTACAAAGCATATAAAAACATGCATTTAGTTAAGAGGGCGTCAACCACATGGTATGATTTTATAATGGAATGGTAATGAGGATAATTTTATAAACCCCTTTCTATCTGGTAGGGGTAAGCATGGTTTGGTTTGTTGTGATTATAGTTATTTTCATGACCAAAACCGCTATACTGGATTATTTTAAATTTATATCTATAACCATAACCAATTGATCGGTTAACATCAATTGGTTAACCATCGACTATGGTTTGGTTTCGGTTAAATTTGGTGAATAATGAAATTGTTGAAAAATTTGTAAATAAGTATATGGAAATATGGAATAGAAATATATTAATGATGAAAATCTAAGTTATACTCATAGGACTTTGAAGTGACTGAGAATGGGTAAACGATAATATTTTCATCAAATAAAATGTTATGGCTTACCTTCTGTACTTGACATGCATAATAATTTCTTAAAAACATACACACATAAATATATTAAAAAAAGAAGCAAATATATAATAATTGGTTAGGTCGGATTAAAAAAATGGTGAACGCCGTCATTAGACGCCCTCACCGACCTGTCACAGCGCCAACATGGGTTTGATTTGATTAAAATTGTGACGCCTCGAATCCCGAGAGTCCCCTCGGTTGGCAAACATCCAAAACCCGTAGTCCTTAAAACATACTTACTTTATTACAGCAGCGGAATTTAAGGTGATTATATAAAATATTATACAAATCTAAACAAACATTTTCACATAACCCATGTCTTTATAGTTCTATAACATAGCCAGTTATGCTAGGGTAGTCCTTATGGTATGCCACGAGCCTTATTGCAATTCTTCCTCAATACTCTTCTACCTGACATGCATGCTAAAACAAGTCAGCTTTCGCTGGTGAGTTCTAAGTTAATCTTTATATAAACATAAAATCTTCAATATACATAAAAACGTTAGCAATCACTGTTGACCGAAGTCAACAGTCTCAAAACATTATAGATCATAACATATTTCACATGTATAACATACATGTCATCATAACACAAATACATTTCTTACTGTACATAAAACCTTAGCTTTTGCCGCCGCCCGTAGTCAATAGGCTCGTGCAGCACAAGACTCTTTAACTATCAACCCGCAGCTGATAACTCATACATGTATAAGATTTCTATAACACTATCAACGCTCAGCTGATAACTCAAGCATGCCTAAGATTTCTTTAACTGAACTGGCGACACACAGTCGACAGACCTGCTCTTTCACAGGACTTCTTAAACCATCAACCGAAATTGACGGCTTATACCGGTACAAGACTTCTTAACATACATCATAACATGGTTTAAATCATTTAAACCATCATACGCATAAGCGGCTCCTTTCACCGCAGTGCGCATGTTATGCCCAACCGCAGCCGGGACTTTCATAACACATTTCCTGCTCTACCTCGGTCGATGTCTTTCAAAAATCATTTTCTTCTCAACCACAGTTGAGAATTCAAACATTCTTTATATAAAAACATTCTTTATTTGAAAACATACTTTACCTGATCATAATCAGATTGCAATCACTTTCATACAATAATTTTATAACATGCATATCAGCCCAAAATGATAAAACATTTTAAATAGGGTTATAAGAACTCACAATCATTTTAAAGATATTTATCATGCATGCACATCAGCCCTAAAACATTAAAACAGTAAAAGAGGGCTCATAGAACTCACCTGATCTACGCTTCTATCGTACAATTTTGGCTCCTCAATTCTTATCTTACGTAACCGCCAATTTCCTAATAACATCAGTACCCTAATGGGATTACTTAACGTATCTTTATATTTTCAGGTATTGACTCGAGTCTTTAATTGGACAGCATGATGGCTTATGCTTTTCGGTTTTCTTAAAAATATTTGGGCAGTGTTTCGGCTTATAAAACTTTATTTTAGAGTTTTAAATTGGACAGAACCTTGTATTATAAATATATAATTTTATAAAATATTTGGGCAGCATCTCTGCATACTCCGTGTTTTACAAAAATATCGAAAATAGCCTCCACGCATAATATTAGTGAGGTTTTAAACAAACAATATCTCGACCATACTAATTAAATAATTATTTTAAAATAAGAGTATAATAGGTGGTTACCTCAAAGTAGCTCGTACCAATGCTCGCTTAGCAATCTTTGAACGAAATTCTAGTAATTACCGTACCCGCTCAAGGATTTTAGGAGGGTATTTTGACAGAGTTTTGTTACTTAAGAGAAATGAATATTTGATCGTCGAACTACATCTATTTATAGATGTAAATTTCCTTCGTCATTAAGAAAATATATATATATATATATATATATATATATATATATATATATATATATATGGTCAAGTTCAACGTATTTACATTTTGACATATGTTTAATTGATTATTTTATTATTATTTTATTATTTTATTATTATTATTATTATTATTATTATATTATTATTATAATTAATTTAGCTTAAATCTTGTTTTTCACTTATAACTTTTTGCATCTGATGTTTTAAAAACTTTCGAATATGCCGTTGAAATCTACTAATTATTCTCTACATTTCTAACCAAATTTCGTTGAAAACGAAGCAGGGTCAAAAATAATATATTTTAATATTCACGAGCTTATATCTTGTTCATACATTATCGTATAACGATCCGGCTTATATTAATGTGATCGTAATTACTTCAGGATTGTTCATAAAAATTTCGAACCCAAACGGTCACAGAAATTTTTAGACGTTATTAATAGGCTTTATAACGTGTCCATACCTTACCAGATATTTTTATCGTTTATATCCTTTTGATCATAATTACTTTACGAACATTTATATAAATTTTGGACATAAACGGTTACCGAAAGTTCACACGTTTATTATTAGGTTGCTAAATTTTAGGTTGTTACAAAAATCGTTTAATATATTGGCTTAACCATAAGCATAACCGAATGGGTTGGTTAATGGCTTAGCTTAACCATAATCGTTAGTTAAAGTCGGTTTCGGTTAAAATTGGTTATGGTTCGGTGTGGTTATCTGTTATTTTTCGGTTATGATTATATTATGATCACCTCTACCAGCTAGGATTTAGTGCATGCCTAATTTTGTGTCTTTCAAACCCAATTTATAAAACTAATTTATAATAGGAGTGAATATTTACACACCAACTTTTTATTTTAACACCCCACCGACCCTATCGTACAGACCTATACGACGGGTATAGCCCAATACAAGACGTATATGAATTTAATCATTGACCATGACAAATTATGACAACCAATAATTTTCTTTTATATGACTCGTATAAACATATACGAGGCGTATAAAGGGTATAAATGGTGTGCGTGAATGTAAGAATAAAAGACCCTTTATAATATCCAACACAACGATTGTATCCATAAAAAATGACCATGACATGCATTTATATATTTTAATCTATTGTTATTTTGTGTCTGTTTTTTTCTTTTTTGTATTAAAGTAGGGGTGAGCATCTTGCGGGTCTACCCATTAAACCTGTGGAACCGACCCTTGAAACCCTTGTACGCTACTCATTATGCATATGAGGTTCGGTTTACGATTCCAAGATAATTGCCTTAACGGTTACGGGTCAGGTAAGGGTATTACCTATCGGGTACAACTTAGAAACCCTTGAAATTTATTTAACTAAAAAACCTTTAATTTTTTGAAGGGTTTACGTTGCCAGGCTCACCACTAAAAAAAGGGTCAGTTCCTGGTTTTTGTTTTTATGTTAAAAGATTCTCGGGTACGGGCCCAACGAATACTGGTTTAGCAGGGGCCGGTTCTTGATTTTTGTTTTATGCTAAAAGGTTTTCTGGTACGGGTTTGACAGGGTAAAACCCTTTTGCACACCCCAATGGTAAAGTGTGTTATATCCACAAAAAGAAAACTATCAAAATTAAAAAAGAATTAATTAATGAATACGTAATTTCTCTGTATACCGACATTGGCAATTCTTGTCAAAGAAGGCGTTGAATATTAGCTGTAATTATAAAAATGAATCGTATTCCATTGGTCAAACGACATATTCTTGCGTTGTTTTCATCAGTAGAATCGAAAAGTTATGGACGTAAGACGAAAAACGGTCTAACCTTAAACAGGTTGTAATATATTTTAAGTCTCGTATTTAATTTATAGATACAATCTACAAGTTTTTGTTTTATATATTTTGATACATACATATACGGATATACAGAGGTCAGATTCATTATGAAGAGATTTTACGTAAGAAAATTAAAATAAGAACCAACAATAGTTTGCTATGTGACACGTTAATAATAATTAAAAAATTTAGTACAAAAAAACAAAATTCAGTACAAAAAACAAATCCAGAACAAACAAAAAAATCCAATACAAAAACAAGAATACATTACAAAAAACAAAAATCTAGTACAAAAAAGAATCTTAATAAAAAAAAATAAAATTTAGTACAAAAAATAAGATGTTATATATAAATTATCATGATACTTGTTAAAACTTTATTAGTTCTTACTCTTTTTAGTAAAAAATCTCTTTTTATTTGTTTTTCTTCATATACATATACATATACATACACACTCAAATAAATTTTGGTGTTGGATTGAGCAAAAAAGTTAGATCTAGCTCTATATTTGGTTGATCTTATATTTGTAGTTTTCAAATTATGTATGTCCTGAAGACTTTATACAATAGCGGATTTTACATATTAAAACGTTATATGAAATAATTTAACAATAGTGTATTTTATTAATTAGTAAAAGTTTACATTATGTGATTTTACAATAGTAGATTCTACAAATTTTAACTTTATATAATGTGATTTAATAATAGTGAATTTTACTGATTAAAATTACATTACATGAATTATGATCGAAATTTACCGATTAAAACCTCATATAATATGATTTAACAATAGTCAATTTTATATATTAAAATATTATATTATATGTTGTAATAATAGTTGATTTTAGTGACTAAAATCTTACATTATGTAATTTAATAATATTAATAATATGAATTTAACTTATTAAAACTTTATATTATATGATGTAATAATAGTTGATTTTTCTAATAAATCTTATATTATTCAACGAGGATTAGGTTCAAGTAAAATGATTATGTTATTGAGAAGGTGAGAAGTAATATTGACTATTTGATTAAAATGTGATTAATTTTTAAGAGATGGTATATCTGGAAGAAATTTTTACTGTGTATGTTTGTTAATCTTCCAATAACCCGTCTAAATTTTGCTGTTGATTTACGCAATGGGCACATTTCCCTCGCCTCAACTTTGGTCTAAAGTTCGATGAAAAAACAGGTGATCATCTAAGATTTTATTGGTCAACACAAAAAATAATTAACCAATTTATTAGTTAATTAACTAGCTTATGCATAAATTCACGTTTGAAACTAAGACTATTTCTATATTGTATCACGTTTATCAATTTTTTATTTCTTATTGTGTTTTTATGCATGTGTTGCGTTATATATATATGTTATTTGTTTCCAATTTGTATATAATGCATGATTTTTGTGTCTATTGATTATAACGACTAATGAGATTATTCACAACAAACATGATTTTTGTGTATTGTGTATCATTATTATGTTATGTTCGACATTGTGTATTATTGTATATTGTGTTTTTATGAGTTTTACTGATAAACAGTGTGCAATATGTGCATCACAGATGACAACATATATGACACAATAGACACTATGTTTAGACACAATGACGCAAAACACAGTGATGTCTATAACCATTGTTTCTAAAAGTTTTTACATAACCAAACTACTGTGCAATACGTGCATCGTAAATGACAACAGATATGACACAATACACACCATGTTTAGACATAGTGACCCAAAACACAGTGATGTTTATAACAATTGTTTCTAAAAATTTTGACATAACCTAAACATTGTGTAATAAGTGCATCACAGATGACAACATATATGACACAACGACACTATGTTTAGACAACAGTCATTGTGTAATATATTCATCATTGTATTTTATCTTCAAAACATTGTGTAATATACAATCATTGTGTCTTACGTTCAGGTTATTGTATAATATAGCCATAGTTGTGTTTTATGTTCAGATATGACACAACGATGAACAAAAAAAAACAATAACAAACAAAAAGACACAACAACAAACAAAAAGAAACAATGACGCATTACAAATATAAAAGGTGGAGAAAAACATAGTTTTTCTTAATTTTTTATATAACAATATTATATTCGTTTTAAAGATAAAAAATGCTCGTTTTTTTGTGTAGCTTTTTTTAAAATAATATCGTATATAAAAGTTATGACCGTCTAGAAAAATGGGGGGAATATGATAAAAAGTTAACAAAAGGGTCTATAACGACTAAAATACCCTTCTACTAATTTTTAATATAACTTTGATATCAACTATTAAATTATATATCTAATAGCAAACAATTCTCCTCACACTTCTAACAAATTTAAGCATATTTACTATAACCTCACCCTATTCAACAATATATAGTTGATTTAACTGATTGAAATCTCATGTTATTTTACAATAGTTTATTTTGTTTATTAAAACTTTATATTATGTGATCTAATAATAGTAAAATTTACCTATTGAGTATATTTTGTGATTTAAAAATAGTTATTATTACTTATTAGAAGCTTATATTATGTTAGTTAAAAATAATATGTTTTACTGCTTAAAACTTTATATTATGTAGAGCTGACATGATGGGTCTAACACGACAAATTAAGAAACGAAACCCGAAATATGTAGATACGAATACTACATGAAAAATTATCGTGTTTATTTTCCGAACATGGGCACAACCTATTTAAATCGGGCCAAAATGAAATATTCGCTTAAGAAATATTGATAAAAGTTGACACTATAAATGGCCTGTTAAGAAACTCGTAAAAAAGCTATGATAGAGAATAAGACGTCTTATAAAGTAATTGACTACCTCCTATTTTATTAATTATATTATTTATTATGAATTTTAATTTTAAACATGCCCTAACATGTTAATATACTTTAAACTATTGGACACGAAAATAAAGAAATCTTAACATGTTGAAATGTTTAGATATAAAACATGTCAAGGGTGAACAAAAAATATTTTAAAGTTATGTCGTGTCTTGTTATTGTGTCCATGTCTAACATCCCTAACATTATGCCATTTAACAATAGATAATTTTAGTCATTAAATCATTATAGTATGTGATTTAACAGGAGTTGATTTTACTCATCATTACTAATTATATTGATGTTAATCATGAATATATTAGATAAACTACCACTCACTGTTGCATATCAAGAAATTGTATGTTGGGCCATAATATTCAAAAATAATAATTGAAAAAAGAAATCGACAAGCCGGTTCAACCCTCACGTTTAGACTATCCACAGCGGTCACCCCACTGAAAACCCTTCCCCACTGAAATTTCATGCCACGTCATCACCCCACTGAAAACCTTAATCACCCACAATGGTCACCCCACTGAAAACCCTTCCCCACTATTCCACGTCATCAACATTTTTTAAATTTAATTGATTTATTTAATTTTTTTTGCAAACAAAAAATAATAAACTTAGAATTTAATTAAACAATTCAAATAAAGATCCAAATAAAATAAAAATTACATTGCAAATTTAAATAAAAAAAACCATACAAAAAAAACTAACAATTCAAATAAAATTTAACGATATTTATCCAAGAGTTTCTTTTTCATTTTTTGCATTATTTCACGATCTTCGTCGTCGAGCATGTCGGGAGGCATAGACTCAAGTGCTCTGAGGTCGGATCGGAGAGTTTTTTCTTCGTGCATTTCTTTCCTTTCTTCGTGTTTTATTTTTTGAAAAGTTGTGAAAGCTTGGAGTTGCTCGGCGAGTTCGGTTGTTGACGTGTTAGAGGAGACGGTTTGACGACTCGAAGAGGACGCCCGTTTTGTTGTATCTCGACCCGTCGGTCTAACCGGTTCCGGTGGGGTGTCGAACTCGGGTTCTTCTTCGTCATCCTCTAGGTTAACCGCGTAATTTGTATGTGCGGTCGAACCCCCGGGAGAATACTCGTTCGTTTCGGAATTTTTGGTTCTTTTTGAAGAACCTTGGACCTCGTTACCTTCTTGGCAAAGAACACGGAATTTTGGCGAGTCTTTTATCGCCACCCAAACGTGGTAGTGGTTAAACGTTTGGCCGTTACTCTTTAGTTGGTATTCCTTTTCGGCCCATTTCAAAACGTTCTCGTCGCTCATCCCGCTTTTTCGGTTGTTTGCGCAGTTGCTATAGATCCCACTAAACTTTGTTAACTTGGTGCACATATCCTTCCACTTTGAATTTAGTTGATGATACGTGCGGTATTCGGCATCAAAGCCCATCACATTGTGCCAACTAACGGTTACTTTTTTCCAAAAATTTTCCCGTTTTTGCGAGTTACCTACAAAAAAAAATTTCAAAAGTAAGTTAAAAAATTAAACCCTTTAAAATAATATATAACAAAACTAAGTAATAAAATTTTTACCTTTGGTTTTGTTCTCGGATTCGTCCATGTAACATTTTCCAAGAGCGATCTCTTCATCTTGAGTCCATTGCTTCGGTGTTATTGGACCACTACTCGGCCCTGCTCCAGCCGGCTGTTTATTTTTCTTACCTTTTTTGCGTTTCTGAGTGTCTTGTGTCTCCGGCACGACCTCGTTATCATGTTGGCTCGGGGAAACAAAATCAGATTCGAACCTCGGTTGAGAGAAGGGAGCAAAACCGGGTTGAAAGTTTGAAGGAGATTGGAAGTTTGGTGGATGTTGAAAGTGTTGGATGTTTGGGTTTTGTTGTAGTTGTGCCAAAAAATTCCTAAGCGATTCGGGATCGTACGAGAACGGGTTGAATTCGGGATTGGGATTGTTAGGCCTTGGATTCATGTTTGTGTTTTTTTTAAAAAAAATATAGAGAGAAAGATGAAAGATGAAGAGATTTGGATGGTTTTTTGGGTAAAAAAAGTTGGGTATTTATTTAGTTTTAAAAAGTTGATTTTTTTTTTTTTTGATTTTATACCGTTCAACAACGGTAATATATGGCATCCAATCACAAACCGAGATTTTCCACGGGGAGCGGGAGCCGTTGGGGCCGGTTGAGCGGGAGCCGCTGGCTAGGGGGCGGTGTGCCCGCTGGACCCCGCCGCGGGGGAGGGCACCGCTGGCTAGGGCGGGGAGGGTATTGTGGGTGGTCTTATAACTGATTTTTCACTTCATTTTTTTTAAACCAATACTTGCTCAAGTTATATTTGTATCATTTCGCCGTAACACACGGATCACTTTGTTGGTTGTGATCATATGTAAAAAAGAACCATGTTATTAATTAATCAAATAAAAAGTCGATAATTTTATTTTTCTTTTAGGATATTAATATTCTTACCAGGTCAACACGAAGAATGAGCTTGCCAATGCCATCTGGAATTAAACAATCAATTAGTGGATACTTTTAAGTTCTATAATAAATAAACACATTTGTTTTATTTCACGTGGGCGTGTGAAACCATAAGATGCGCTATAAAATAACGGTTACTTATATAGTGCGGGTTTTATGAGTCGTACTATACCTACACCAGTCTCTCACGGGAAACATAATCTGGCTGTCATTTATACGCTCATATATGAGTTATATGACCCGTATATGGCTGACATCTTTCTAATTGATTTCTGACATTACAGTGTTGTACGACCAATATAAATGCTATTCGGCCTTTAAAAAGCAAGTTGTATGAATAACAGGGGATGGTGTACAAATAGAGGGGACCTTTTTTATTTCTTGTTTTATTATATTGACAACATAGCTTAAACTTCAACGTATTATATGAAACAATCTTACTATTCTAATAAACAATGTTTTCAGAACCGGACCGGACATCGAACAGGTCTCCTTACCAGTCGTAATAGATTTAAAAACTGGATGATTTTACAAACATTTTATATATATATATATATATATATATATAAACAAAAATCTTATCTTATCTTATCTTACTACTATAATAATCAAAAATCATTTTTTACACTTGTCATTTTTTAAAATAGAATTGTCAAATGTCATCTTATTATTATTTCATTACTTCTCTTTCTTAATAAATAATTATATTATATCTCCTATTAAATAATTATAATATTAATAATATTATTTACCTTTTTCATATAGAATTAAAAATAGCTTTAAATAAACATTTAATTTTCTTTCTTAATAAATAATTATATTATATCTTCTATTAAATAATAATAATGTTAATAATATTATTTACCTTTTCATATAGAATTAAAAATAGTTTTATTAAATTTAATTTTTATTAAAAAATAACATTAAAAAGTTTATAACATATGTACTTTTTCTAAAAATAAGAATTTTCTTATAAATAAGCAATATTTAAAATTGTTATTTTTGGAAATTAAAAGTTTTTTAAAAAACAAGTTTTCTTAAAAGATGATTTTTTATATGAAATTAACTATAAAACCAAGATGTTCAACAAAATGATTTTTATAAACAAATGACATGTTTTTAAACAAAACTTTTAAAAATGATTTTTTTAAAAACCAAAAGTTATAGAAATGATAGAGAAAACTATACTTTTGACCAAAAAAAAAAAAATACTATATGAGGTTTTTCACTTCATAGTTTAAAAATCTCAGTTGTTACAAATTAAGAAAGTTATATAATAATTCTTTAATTATTAGAGTTTTTAATTATTGGTTTATTACATAAGATACTTATCTATACTTACTTTAATCATCCTATACAAAAATATTGTTTGTATAATTCTTATGTTTTTATTATGAGCTATTTAATATTTTATGATATATACGTGTAATACACGGGTTAATAACTTAGTTGCTAATAAACAAAAATCTTCAATTGCCACATATCACATTTAAGATCATAATGACACTTGTCATTTTTTCATGCATTCATTTAACTTTAATTATTACAAAAATATTACCTTATTATCTTAAGTTGAAATAGTTAGTTTTTGATAATTAAATTTTTAAATTTAGTTAGGTCAGGGAACTCAATTATTATAAATCAAGAAGGCTAAATGATATTTCTATTTTTATTAAAAATTTTAATTATCGTTATATGTTTTAAAGTGATTATTAATACAAAATTTTAATCAATTTATATAAAAATATCGTTGATATAATTTTTAAATTTTCATTATTTACTATTTCATATTCAATCCGTGTGTTCACACTGGGTAATAGCCTATTATATTATATAATAGTTATATGATGAGTATAATTATAAAATTTAAAGGGGCGTTTATATATATCCCTCTATAATTTCATAAATTAAATATATACCCTACTTACAAAAAATATTTAAATATAATCATGCATCATATTTTCTAACACTTTAAATTAAATATATCCTCTTGTTTAAAGTTTTGAATTACATATATCATCTTATCGAAAGAAGGAAAATTATAAAAGAATAGGATATATGTAATTTAATATATAACTTGAGTATATATGTAATTAGAGTTTTAAATAGAGGAATATATGTAATTATTTCAAATCTAAAACGTATGTGAAATCACTATCTGAAATCAATATTTCTTCCCTTTCGAGTCCAAGAAACTTGATTTTGGCATAATCCAATAAAAAGAAAATATGCAATACGAATTTTGATTGATTCTACTTGCGAGTTCGTTTTTCCTGTTAAACACTAACCAACCGTATGGCAGTTGGTTTTGACGGGTAAAGTTAGCGGTTCAAATCTCGGGTCAAGGTAATTCCGAACATAACAAATAAGTAAATTCATTTAGGTTTCGAGGCGTTGCCCTTGGACCGCCACTGGGGGCTCTTCCCCTTGGACCCCGCTAGGGGCTCTTCCCTAGGACCCCTCAAGGGGGCACAGCCCCCTTGACCCTCGTGTTTGGTCTGGAGCTCAGAAAATATTAAACGAGTGTGCACTCCGCACCTCCAACTTTTTAATATTCTTTTACATCCAATTACACTAAAATATATAATATGTGAGTTAACAAGACAATGAAAACACAACAATATATAAAGACTTTCGTTTCTTTATCACACAAAATTCATTATAACCAAAAGTACATTAAAGAAAGAAAAAAAAAGAACATCAAATTATTATTTTTCATGTACTTCTAGATTTATATATAACTTAAATAATTTTTTATTCAAAGTTTTAAGAACTTTTATGCCATCGAATATTTGATAACCGCAAAATTTGTTACTTAGGCTAAATATGAATTTTTTGTGATGGCATGATGTGTATCATATAATAATGATACCGGAGAGTTGGTTGCGGACTGTAATCACAACGCGTGGATGGTTGGATCCGATGATTCATTTGGTTTATAAAGAGATATCTCGTTGAGGACTAGTTTGCCATTAAAAAAAATATAATAACGATTATTATCCAATATCGTTTAATGTAATTGAATGGATAGGATGACATTTAATTTGTAATTTTCCATTCAGATAAACAAATGCATTACGTAAAACAGGCTTTCAATTTGAATTTTCAACCAAATAAAATGACAAATTCCATTATTTTATGAGTAGAAGGCCTCAATTTCATTCGGACGAAGTAACTAAATATGTAACATCCTTAATAAATAAATTAATTCGGACGAGCTGTATTAATAATTTAATAGTAATGTGTAGTCAACTGAGTTATGCCACGTTGTTTCTTGACATTTACCAACTAGTCAACTAATATCCAAACAAAATTAGTTGTTGTTTGTTTTTTCAGAGGTCAAATGTCTGCAGCTTGCGGACCACATCTGCGTACATCTGCAGAAGAAGAGTTGGATTCAATGTCTACAGTCTGCAAGAAGCAGACTGTTTGTTTTTTAACGTCTGCAAGGTGCTAAAATTGATTAAAATTTAAATAAACCATTTCTTTTAACCATATTCACCCCCTTTCTATTAAACAAGAACCCGTTATCTTTACCATTTTGATTGTTCATAACCACGGTGGACGGAACCTGGGACCATCAAACAGGACGGTCCTGAGAATTTAAGTGTTTCGGACGAGTTGAGAAAAAAATGCCCTAACAATATACAAATTTGTATTTTTTCGGCTTTATATCTTTAAATATAAGTAAATATATATAATATAAGAAGAATTTTAAAATTTTTTATGCCCTTGAAAAAATAGGCCCTGAACAGAAGTCGGGTTTGCCCCTCCCTGGACCTCCCATGCCATCAAACACCAACCATGAAGCTGCTTCACTTTCATCAAAAACCCACTCTGAGACTCAACTCCCAACCCCATCACCGGTTTCATAAACCTCATCGATTTCCTAACAATTTCGAACCATCGTTTCTCAATTTGTAGAGTTTCACCATGAGCAGATCAGGCCAACCACCAAATCTTAAGAAGTAAGCTATCAGTTTCATTCGATTACATCGTTTCTATTTCATTTTCTATTTTTTATGTGTCTGGGCGGCAGTAGATGGTGCAGGGTCGTCGGTCGAAGCTTGGGAGTTGAACGGAGGGAGAGGCACCGAGAAGCTAGATACCGGTGGGAGTAGAACGGAGGGGGAGTCTCCGGTGGAACCGCTGAAGATGGAGAGCTTGATTGGGGGGAAGAGGCGCCGTAGAGAAGGACTCACGATCGGGTCTTCCAAAACCTAATTTGCGAACAACGTAAAATGCGTAAAAAAACACGGGAAGAGGCCATGAATAGGAGAAAAGAGGGATGTCCATGTCTGCGCGAAAAAGAGGTTTGGAAGACATTTTTTAAAGAATGTCTTCAAGAAAACAAACGGTCTGTATCTCTCTAACCTCTACCCGTGTCTGCGCGGGGCAGACATAAGAGGTAAGAAGATGTTTTTTTAAAAAACAAACATGCCCTTAGTGTTGTTAAATGAGTTTATAATTTTTATGGGACAACATTCATTTTTTTCTTTATAGAAACCTTTGTTAGGAAAAGATTTCAATAACGCGGTAAGAGAACAAATATGTCATATTAGAAAAGTGTAGAGTCAAAGCATATAACGGCCTAGTTTTACATCATCATTTGCCCTGATAGTTTGTCTTTTAAGGGTAAGCATAATATAACTATAACCGAAAACTGACTGATAAACGCCCCGAACCATTACCGATTTTAAGCGAACCGATTTTAGCCGACGATTACGGTTAAGTTAAGTCATTAACCAACCCATTCGGTTATAGTTATGGTTAAGTCAAGCCATTAACCGATTTTAACCAAACCAAACCAAATATTGTATATTTGTTTTTTTAATATTTCTAGGAGTGTGTGTGTATGTGTATGTGCATGTTTGTTTCTTTTTTTGAAGTTATGTTGTAAGTCAAGTATAGAATGTGAGTTATAACTTTTATTGGATGAAAATATGATGGATTACAAAATATTTTAGAAGATGAGTTAGTGTTCACACGATTTACTTTTTGTTCACTTATTCTCAGTAACTTTGAATTTATACGAGTTTCACTTATTTTTTTATTATTAATATATTTTTAATTCAAAAGTTTATTTCACTAATACAAAATTAAGTATTTGCGACGAAAGCATATTTTCATTATTATTTTTTTTGTCTTTTTTTATATTTAATGATATGATACATGTCACTATTTGTATTTTCTATTTTTTTATTCACTCTTTATTAAATAATAATAATAATAATAATAAGACTAAAAATATATACTTCAAAAATATTTAATATATATTTAGTTACAGATGCCTATTATATTATTAACTATTTAAATGATTAATAATTATTATTTTTTTATTTAACTTATGTTATAATTAAGTTTTATGTTTCTCTTCTATTAAATGAGAAGCACATGTCACTTTATGATATCTCTTCCTTATTATTTTATTCTTAGTTATTTTCATTACATATGATATTAAATAATATTATTATTAAAATAATATATTTGTATATATTTAATATAAATATATTAATTAATTGTTATTATATTATTAAATAATTAGGTTTAATATGAAATTAGCTACGAATAATTACAATTTATGATGTTATTTATCAATTTTAAAAATTAAATTTGATTACTCATACTTATTGTATAATAAAGATTGTTTTATATTAAAATTAGCTACACTGTTTTAGACAATTAGATTAAATTTCGTTTCAATTTTTATTTACACATTTTTTTAATTCAAAATTCTAAATAATTAATTTTTTCTAATCAATTTACAATATAATTTTAATCACGAATAATTTTATAATATCAACTAATTACTTATTACTTCTTTTTCAATCATCATGTATAATACACAGTTTCTAACCTAATATATAAGACTATTATAAAATCATCTTTGTCAACGGCAACTTTTTTAAACCTCATGTAATACGCAGTTTTCTAACCTAATTTTCTATCGTGACATATAATACTTTTATAAAATCATGTTTGTCAAGCCGTAAGAACTTTTTGATTTGATTTTAATCAACACGGCGTACATATATCCCTCATAAGTCATTCACACAATTGATAAAGTTTCCTCTTTATGTCCTTTTAGCCACGTACCATATTTTTTCCTCACACATGCAGTTGAATGTTTTTATTTCTATTTCTATACAAATTATTTATTATACATAATTTTATGCATAATAAATATGTTTCTGCTTACTCTTTCTTGCCTATTTGTCGCATAAATATTATCCAAAATCGATAGTTCTTGCTTTCGCATGAGTTTCATTCATAATTAAGCTGGGTTAAAATATAACAACGCAATACTTTTTATATATTTTTGTTTTAAAATTTTTAAAACTGAGTCATAGTAAAATGTTTTTTACGTGCTCGTCATTCATTTATAAAAACATCTTGATTTTTAACTTGTGTGAGGGCAATTTGAGCAAAGTTCGGCTCGCAACATGCCAGTTTGTCACAAATGAAATTATTGTCGTGAAAAATTTAAAACACCAAAAATAAATAATGAATTAATTTAAAACATAAAAAATATAGTTTATTAAGAAAATTTTGAAGTCATTTAATTTTACTAAAATTTTTAAAGAATATAATTATAATCAACTTTATGAGCATAAAAATTATATATTTTTAGTTATCTCATAAGAATATAAAGAGTACATCACACGAAAATTACTAAACAGATTTATGGTTAATATATAATTTAAAACACAATAAATATCGATCATAAGTTTTACATTGGGTTCAATTAACAAGCAACAAGTAATCTTTCTTTTTTTCAAACAGCAAATGTCTGTTCAACCGGGATTACTCTATCAAATATATCACTATTCCGTCCTAATAACAGAGCGTGGTGACCTGACTCACATGTCCAGAAAGAAATCTACAACTATGAAAATTCCCGAGGTCAACCCAGAGCAATATTTACTGTAGGTGAGACTCCAACTTCAAGACCTTTTATAAGGAAGTCAAGAGACTACTACTATGTTAAAAACTCTTTGGTAACAAGTAATCTTTTTATTGGTCCGGGATAAAATGTATTGATGGTTAACGTACGTCTATAGCATAAATCACCCAAACCAAGGATTTGTTGATCAATGGTTACCCTTTTAAATTTCCATTGATTCATAATTAGGACATATTTGTTGTGACAATATCAAAGGGTTTACCTATTTATGGGTTCTTACCAATGTTCCTTAGCCCAAGTGGTTGAGAGGAGGTACCATGTGGCTTCAATATTGGAGAGGTCACGGGTTCAAGTCCTGACATGGACAAAATAGGGGTTCCATGCTAGGCTACGGGGTTTTCTCTCACCTATGGTGGGTTTCCTCCTATTGGGTGTGGATATGATTGGGTGGGTCTAAGACCCGTCAGTGATCCAAATTGCCGTTCAAAAAGAAATTTATGGGTTCTTTCTTAGGTGGGCTCAAACATACGTCTCAAAGCGTCATGTCCTAAAGAACCATTGAAAATTCCATCTTAAGAATCATCATTTCACGCCGTTCAAAATAGTTTAAAATCACGCTGTACGCGTACAGATTATAACGCAGATTTAAAATAAAAGGAGGGTTCCAATAAATGTGTCTTTGCTGTCTTAAAAAGTAAACATTCAATACTATAATTTTAATTTTATTAGTTTTATGTTAACACATAATTAATGCCAATGAGTTTGTAGTTTACCGACACTCCATGACTTTCATAAAACTTAGACTTACGAGGTTATTGGTACAAATTCTACTCAAAGCAATCAGTATAGGTTTTATCACATAGTGGGTTTCCTCATGAGTATCAGGTTGTATTAGATACTTTTTTATCTTGATAATGAAGTGAAATATATATAAATATATATATAGTCATATAGGGGATGGTTCAAATGTTAACCCTTCCTTATTGCGTTAGCCGAATAATTACATTTTATTACTTTGGGCCCAAATTAAAATAAATCTAAAGATTTAGGTTTTTTCCTCTTTTTTTATTAATGTAAGTGGACCCTACATTGATTAAAAAAGAAAAAAAACATACACCTTTATATTTACGTTGGTGTGGAACCCAAAGTAATAAGATGTAGTTTCGGTTAACGCAATAAACATGGTTAACATTTGATCATCTCCCTATATATATATAGGGGATGGTTCGAATGTTAACCCTTCCTTATTGCGTTAACCGAATAACTACATCTTATTACTTTGGGACCCACATTAAAGTAAATTTAAAGGTTTAGGTTTTTTTTCTTTTTTTTATTAATGTAAGTGGGCCCTACATTAATTAAAAAAAAAACATAAACCTTTAGATTTACTTTAATGTTGGTCCCAAAGTAATAAGATGTAGTTATTAGGTTAACGCAATTAAATGTGTTAACATTTGATCCTCTCCATATACAACATGGATTTTTTAACTAAAAAATGATATGATATTGATTTTTCGAGTAAAAAATTAACAAAACAGCTTTTTTTTTCTTAAGATTATAAAATATTGAGTTTTAAGCAAAACAAAATATTTTTATACTTTTTAAATTATTTTAGTCTGTAATAATACATGGTTGTAGAAGTCGCTAGGCGCTAGTCGGGCGGCGAGGTACCGCCTAGGGATTAATCGGGATTAATCGACGCTAGGCGGATTGGAATTTTTATATGTAATTTTACAAATATTTATTATATACACACATTAATATCAATAATATAATATAATACTTCAAATATATTAAAAAATAAACTTAAACATAATAAGTCAAGTACTTCAAATTACAAACTTAGACACAAAATTCAGAGTTTATAGATGGATTACGATGTTTAGTGGCAGGGTTCAATGTTTCAGATGTTGGATTTGATGTTTTAGAGACATATTACGTATTTGGGGTTAAGAAATGTCTCGAATAATCATTTATCTGGGTCCTTTTACTCGAAAAAAGCCAAAAAAACCAAAAAAAAAAAAAAAATAGGCCGCCTAGGCACCGCCTAGGGCAAAAACTACAAGGAAGCAGGGCGCCTAGCGCCTAGGCGGATTTTTACAACTTTGAATAATAGAAATAAAAAACAGATTTTGTATTCATAAAATTGTGTATGTACTTTTTATGTTTTATACTATACAATAATACTAAAAAACAATAGTAAAAAATTAAGAAAAAAGTGGTAACGTGATGACTTGATAATTACATATACTATTATAATGGTAAATTAAAATTTAGCTATTTTAGAGAGACAAATAAAGTTTAAATAACTTAATTAAGGGGTTGTTTGGTAGTGTTTTAACCATCAAGTGTTGAATGATTAAGATGTCTGAATGATTAAGAAGGTCTGAATGATTAAGTGTTAAACTAGTTAAGAGCGTTTGGTTAAAGGTCTGAATGGTATGCATTTTTTATTCAGCGTGGTATTTGTGCTGAATGGTTACGTGCTGAACTGAATCATTAAGAGGTTAATTTATTTCAAACCAAACGCGCTGAATGCTGAACGGTTAAGAGGTAGTCTCTTAATGCCAAACAGCCCCTAAAACAATTAACAAACTTGATTATATTGAAGCTCATAAAAAAACACTATGATATCTGGTTTGGTTTTATGTTTTATTCTTTAGGATTTAGTAGCAAAAAAGCAAAAATTAAAGGTTCAATCATATCTTCTGTTCCCAAACCGACCAGTGATCCGGTTAAACCGAATGGTTCATTTACAGTCAGTTCACATGACTTATTTGAGCCGACCTTTTCTGTTCCCAGAATGGTTTTCAAAACAACAAATTGTCTAAATAGTCGTACATTACTTATATATATATATATATATATATTTATTTATATATAGAGTAAGGTTATTGTACAAATGGATAGTTTTGTAAAAACAATGAGAAACGATTTTGACCATTAATGTGTTATCATCAATGGTTATAAAAGATTAAATGGCATGCTAGTAATTAATATAATGTTTAAAATGGAAATAAGGGCATAAAAGGAATTTCTTAATATAATTTGCTGACATCACTCTCCATTTAAATAGGAGAGAATCAGTTACGAAAATGGTGGTTATTTTGCTATGTGCTGATATGTGCTACTAGTACATTTTAGCATATATCAGCACATACACATAATCGTATACCTATTAATAAACTTTTTTGTATGTTTTCCTATGTGCTAATATGTGTTATTAGTAAATGTTAGCAATTATCAGCACATATACATAATTATATGCCTGAAACAATCTTTTTTGTTTGTTGTGCTATGTGTTAATATGTGTTATTAGCACATGATAGAATATCTTCAATCGGTTCGTCTATTTATACGTACTCATCCATCGAATTTTGCAAATGCAATTCAAAAACTTAATGCCTGCGATTTTTTTCATTCGTATCTTAGATTACGAATTCGGTTTTTTTATGATAATACATGATATAATGTTAATTTTTGGAATATGTTGAATCATTAAACTGATTACCTACTTTCCTATTTTAATGCAAACTTTAAAAATCATTTAAATACAAATTGTCTATATTACCCTTTTATATTAATTAATTAAAATGCCAAATGTCAACACTTTATTGGTTCCTACCATTTTTACAAAAAACTATATTTGTATGTGAACCTACTCCTATATATATATATATATATATAATTGTATAGTATTAATTAGACTATACAATTATCTAATTTTTAAGTAGAATTGAAGAACTTTCTAAAAGGGTATCATAAATTACCTTTTTGTTATTTTTATATAAAACATAGGAAATCTTTTTGGACGGAAGGAAATTGTGTAGATTTTTATATAATTAATGTGACGACCGTCAAATATGATTCAGATTATTTATTATTCAAATACACGTACGTTCAATATTCCTCAGGTGGCCATTTCAGATTCTCAGTCAAACTTTAAACGTTTACAACGTTCATCTCTCTCTATAAATACCCATTGCCATTCACCATCTTCAATTCATCATAAAACATTTCCATTCCCATTCCTATTTCCACAAATATAATATATATTTGATTTCCAAATTAATTAAATTAAATGGAAAGTCTTGAAGCTCTTGCATTTGCATTTGCTGCATTCTTTTCGTTTTTGTTATGGAGGGTGTTGTACTCTTGTTGGGTTTTGCCCATTCGGGCTTACAGAAAGCTTGCCATTAATGGGTTTTCTGGGCCACCTCCGAGCTTCCCTTTAGGTAACATCGTCGAGATGAAGAACACGAAGAACACGACGAAGTCTTCTTCGACTGATCGTGTTTTCAATGATATTCATGCCAGTGTTTTTCCATACTTTGCTCAATGGCAAAAAGCATATGGTACGTACATAATTGATTGATTGACAAACAAACAAACTTACCCGCTATATTCTCACTCTTCATTGTGATTTAGAGAAAGAATAAAGACAAACCTTACCCTATCTCAGTACGAATGAGTCCACGGCTCAAATTTATTGTTTGAAGTTAATCATAACAACACTTTTAACGTTATTTTCGCAAAACAAGTAAAATCAGAATAAAATTCGTGTAATTTTACTTGTGCCTTTGTGTGATATGGGGACAAACTATGACAATTAACATTTTTTTTTGTTTTTAGGGTAATTAATTAATTAATTTACTGGTTTTGATTTTGCAGGGAAGGTGTTCATGTACTGGCTTGGAACTGAGCCTTTTCTGTACATTGCTGATCCAAAATTCTTGAAGAAAATATCATCTGGTGTTATGGGAAAAAGTTGGGGGAAACCAAATGTTTTCAAAAATGACAGAAAACCCATGTTTGGTGATGGTTTAAACATGGTTGAAGGTGATGTTTGGGTTCGCCATCGTCATATAATCACTCCTGCATTCTCCCCTTCTAACCTCAAGGTTCGATCAGTTCTTGATCATGCATATTAGCTTAATTTTAGGGTTTTAAAGAATCAAGATTTATAATTTGATATCATGCATGTGTTCTTAAAGGATTGTATATCTTTAATCATACTTATTTCAATGTTTGTACAATTTAACAGGCTATGTCAAGCATGATGGTGGATACAACAAGAAGCATGCTTGACCGATGGACGGATATGATCAACAACGGAAACCCCGAGATCGAAATAGAACAAGAAATCATGACCACAGCCGGTGAAATCATAGCCAAAACAAGCTTTGGAATGGAACTTGAGAACGGGAAAACTCTTTTCAAGAAACTAAGAGCAATGCAAGAGATACTATTCAAGTCGAAACGTTACGTAGGGGTACCCTTTGGCAAGTACATGTGTTTGGGGCAAAATCTTGAAGCAGAAAGACTTGGGAAAGAGATAGATGCCCTTCTGATGTCCATCATCGTTGATCAAAAGAGATCAATGGCTGAAAACGGTGGTGATGATCAAGAAAAGAATAATCTTTTAGGGGTTTTGCTTGCAGGGAAGCATGTGGAGGGACAAAAGGGGTCCGAGCTGAGTATAAGTGAGCTCGTGGATGAATGCAAAACGTTCTTTTTTGCAGGCCATGAGACCACGGCTTTAGCCATCACTTGGAGCTTGTTGGTGTTAGCGGTACACCCCATGTGGCAACATCAGCTCAGAGAAGAAATCAAACAAGTGATTGGAGATGGTGACATTGATGCAACCACGGTTGCTCGTCTAAAGAAGGTAATGTATATATTTGCATCATTCATCACTAACATGCATGCTAGGGTTTCGTACTTTTGCTATTATTATTACTATTAATTAATAAAAATAATTAATAAACTAATTAAGTTTTTGCCAAAAAAAATATAATATTTGTTGGATAATGAGTGTTAGTGGATTAGAGTTAATTTTTTTTTTTTTTTGAAATAATATTTGAGTTTGTTCTATTCATTTTTTTTATTGAATCATCGTTAGGTTAATTAGATAATAGAGGTCTTCTACATCGAATTTGGGTGTATATATAGAGGAGTACGTACAGCCTAAATATTAATAAACATTACAATAAAAACTTGCCAAAAAGGAATTCAATTAGTTAATATATATGCACATTTAAAACATGTCACATATCATGTTATAAAACAAACAAAATCTTATAATAACATTTTAATTCGTTAGTTTGTTATTGTTGATCTTATAATCAAGACTAACTAATTAGCAGTCTATTTAGGAGAGCTCAACATGGCCATTTTTATATATGAATAATCATAAAAAAAAAATATTTTATCATGTTAATTACAATTATAACTTAATGAAGATATTAATTTGTTTTTGCTAATTAAATTTTTATGACAACAGATGGGATGGGTGATGAATGAAGTTTTGAGACTATATCCAACGGCACCGAACGTTCAACGACAAATTCGAGGTGACACTCGAGTAGACCAAGATTCTGTAATCCCGGATGGCACAAACATATGGATTGATGTAGTAGCGATGCACCATGATCGCGAGTTATGGGGTGAAGATGTGAATGAGTTTAACCCTGAGCGGTTCAAGGATGACTTGTATGGTGGATGCCAAAACAAAATGGGCTATTTGCCTTTTGGCTTTGGAGGTCGAATGTGCGTGGGTCGAAATTTGAGTGCTATGGAGTTCAAGATTTTTTTGAGCTTAATCCTAACTAGGTTTTCGTTTTCCTTATCACCAAATTATACTCATTTACCCTCGATTATGCTTTCCCTTAGGCCTATGCAAGGTATACCTTTAATTATGAAGCCATTGTAGGTTTACATATTAATTTATATCAAATAAGAAAAGTTTTTATTTTTGGTTTTTTAATGGTGGCCTAGTGGTAAGGGGGTGGAAATCCATAATGAAGGTCTAGGGTTCAAAGCCCGGCACCACCCAATTTTCCCTGTATCACGTGATTTACCTCCCTCATGTTGGCCGGGGGAGCGGTCGGTGAGAAGCGCCTAATGGTGAGGTTCATCATACTAGAAATAAGAGCAGTGGGTAAGTGGTAGCCTGGTAGGTTGATCTTTTGCATTGTTGTATGCAGTTACAAATGTAATCATATATTGCTATGAATAAAATTTACTGTATATGTATGATTAATGTTGTATCTTATTAAATTGATTACATGTATCAAGAATCGTGTTTAAACTAGGAATCTAATATCTTTTTTTTTGAACAGCAAATTTTTTCCACCTTTTGTCCACTATGGGACTAGAACCTCAATCTATTTTAGGGAGGACACCTTAATCACACCTTGGTACCATTGGGACAAATGCTTTTTGGTAGGAAACTAATATCTAAATGGTTCAATTCTTATTTATTTAAAAGTAAATTAGTTTAAGTCTTTTAATATATTTAATCTAAAAAACAATATTCCAATAACAAAGCTCATGTCATTTAAACAATTAACGGGGTTTTGGCCCATCTAGTTTAAGTTTTTTTCCATTATGTTAAAAGACTTAAAATAAAGAGGTCAAAATCGTAATTAACTTTTTATATAATTTTATAAAAGTTTTAGTTTTGATTGTTCTTCCGTATTTAAAGGCTTTTATGAACATGTATGATCAAGATCATAAACTTCAAATATAATTACTCCAAAAAATGTCAACAATAAATATTTTTTGCTCACTTTAAGGTTAAATATAGAGTAAATTACTGATTTTGTCCTTTAAAAATATAGCAATTTGCTGGTTTCGTCCTTTGACTTCGAAAATTACTAGAAGTGTCCTTTTTTTGAAAATTTTGCACGGGTTACGTCCTTTGTCACTAACCCCGTTAATTATTTCCGTTAAAACCCCCATGTGCCTGTCACATGAGGGGTAAAATGGTCATTTCATCATCATCTTCTTCCCCACTCCACTAGGGTTTTCACGGCTCCGGCAACCGGCGGCAACAATGACCGGCGGCGTTCAAAGATCAAGGCTTTGCGAGGTGGAAATACACCATCAGGTCCATCCACCATCAGGTCCATCTCCGGCGACGACAGACAGCCAAGCCGGCCATCCGGCAGCAACCTGTTCACCACAGATGATAAACATGACGGTTTTCGCAATTTATTTTGGTAAACTACACTGTTCGACGGCATTGAAAGTTTCCCTACTCTCATTTGGAGGCAAATTTCCCCAAATTACTTTGCATCGATAACAAACGAGGAACTGTTGGAATTCACACAATCGCAGAGTGAGATTTGAGGACCAAATCAGCAGGACGATTGAATCCATGGCGTCTTTTTCTGTTTTCAGAGGCTTTGTTCATGGCCGATATGTCCCTCTTTTAACACACCAATCTCAGGTTTCAACTTCGCAACTTTAGGATTAGATTGTTGTGTTATGTGGTGTATTACTATTTACTTGCGTTATTCGGGATTGCCTCAGTTATTCGAGCTTGAAATCTCCGTGGATGCGTTAATTTGTGTCACACCCCGGGCCGGCGGGAACGGATCGGGTTTTCCCGTCGGGCGGAAGGTTCCCGGGGCGCGATATCTTGAATGATAATCGAAATGATCAGATTGTTTACATGACACATGATAAATAAGGAGAAATGCTAACATGACATATGATGTAGAATTACAAAGTTAAATTACAATGTTACGTTCATAATTTAACTAAGTAAATCTATCCAAAAGAATCGTGTAGTTTCTATCTTGTAGCTGTACAAGATATGCAAAATAGATTCACAATGTCATCAAAACGTATGCATCCAAAAGTAAGCTAGGTCTTCTAAGAGTCCTCTAGCTTAATCACTGATGCTTGTAATCTAGACCTGTCCGTCACCTGAGAAAACATGCGTTTAAAACAAGTCAACACTAGGTTGGTGAGTTCATAAGTTTAGTATTTGAAAACCATTGAATTTAGTCTATCATGTTCACAACGTTTCACACAAGTTGTATTAATAATTGAATTCCATGTTTCACCCAATGTCCTCTCCATGGTTGGATGTACAGATAATGTCTCATCCAGTCAAGCATGCTTATATATAGGGGCATACGAAAGGGTCAAGCCCAGACGCCACCCCACCACATGCTTAACTGCACTTAACACTACCTGTAATACAACGATGGATACTAATTTCCTTTCACCCATGATTTCCCGGTATGTTTATCCACTAAGTAAATAGAAAAGAGACGAAATCGTCTCGATTGACCGTTCCTAACGGAATAGCCGACATGCAAATTAACTCAGTGAACAAGGTAAGAGATGAAGTCATCTCTGTTAACTAGTTCTTACGAATTAGCCGGTATGTCGAAATAACCAATAATTGAATAAAGAGACATAATCTCTGTTAGCTAATCCTTACGGATTAGCCCGGCATGTAATATAACCCAATGATCAAATAAGAAACAAAGTTGTTTCTGTTTGCTATTCCTTACGGATTAGCCCGGCATGTAAGATATCATACTCGATATCTAGAACGAAACCTAACGGTTTCTGTAACTAATCATTCCTGATTAGTCCGACATGTAAAATAATCCAATGAACAATCAAGAAATGAAATCGTTTCTGTTAGCTATTCCTTACGGATTAGCCCGGCATGTAAGATATCATACTCGATATCTAGAACGAAACCTAATGGGTTCTGTAACTAATCATTATTGATTAGTCCGGCATGTAAGATATCATACTCGATATCTAGAGTGAAACTTAGTAGTTTCTGTAACTGTCAGTACTAACCAGTCCGGTGTGTAAGATATCATACTCGATATCTAGATAGGAACATAATAGTTCCAATAGCTGTTTCCCCCTGTTCAGCCCGGCGTGTAAAGTGTCCAACTCATGATTTCTAGTTAGAGACATAATAGTCTCAGTAGCTGTCATTTCTGAACAGCCCGGTGTGTAAGATATCCTCCCACGATATCTACTGGAATGAACATGTTTCCTAACTTTTATGAATGATATCTATATGATTGATAGCACATCTCGTGCATGGTGTGATTTCATTTGATTTCCCAAAGTCCCGGTTACTAGTTTTAATGATTTACTCAACTGATCTACCATTGTATAACCGACACACTCTGACGGTTAAGGAATGTGCTCTAAATAGAGTCTTAGTAAGTAATGATGGTATAAGTATAATATGCCATCCCGAAAGCTTGTGTATGTAATATCCTCCTCGATATCACAAATAAATGTTTCAACTGTTATTCCCAAGTTTGCGTGTTCTAGCGGTTTTAACAAAGTGTCATAAGAACATGTCTTATACACAGTGTTAGTGATGTGTGAATGATCTTACTATCATGAATTTATCTTATCATGATAATCATTCTTGTCATTAATAGTTGTTAATGGCATGTTATCCCATGGTTTTCCCCCGTTGTTCTATCGTGTAAGGATAATATGCACTGTTGTAAGATATGTTCTTAACAACTCACATTATCCTATGTGTTAATGTGTCCTGTTTCTAGGTTAGCATGTAGCATCCTAGTTAATTCAGGTATGATGAAGTTAAACAAGCACGCATGTAGTGATTAACGATAATAAAGATAAACAATTATTATCTAAATCATAAATGAAACAACATGTTAATGTAAACTTTTAAATAAATAAAAGTTAAGCATGTTTCTCAGCCCCGAGCTTTGAAATCAGTAAAGATTAAGAAAAGGGGCATATGAACTCACCTTGTAGTTGTATGGTTGACTTAGCTTAAAAGAAAAAGACACGCGCTCTCGATTGTTCTTTGATGTTGGTTCACGATCCTGTATTGATTTCACATTGTTGCAACTTATAAGCATAAGTCTTTTAGTACATATTTGTGTGTGTGTTTGTATGTGTTAGCCATACCCTTGGCTAACACTCGTAAGTCTCGGTCGTCATTCGGCCCTGTTTATTTATTATTGTTTTTATTAATAATACTTAACCCAATTAAAGTAATGTCAACTCCCTTTATCACTGTCTTTATTTTCCACTTTATGTAAACTTGTCATAATAAATCACTTTGAAGCCATTTTACTTCGTAACACCAATTAGGTTTATGGTTTAAGACCACGTTTTGTTCTTGTTACCCGTGAACTATTGTTACACAATTTAATAATTAGGTACGTCCCCATTTTATAAAACATGAGATTTTAGATTTTTACAAGATTCCTTGCACTAACAATTCATCACTATTGTAATAAAATCCCATGTATGATTATCATTAAAAGAATGTGTTTGTTTATCTTAAACCCCAATCGGGCCGATTTAATAATTCTTGGGCCGATTGAACCATGATGGGCTGGGTGTGAAACTTGGGCCGAATAGGTGGGTTGGTTCATCCATTATAAACTGAAACAGGATTATGGCCAACCATATTGGGCCACATGATGTCTGTTAGGCCAAGGGATGTTAGGCCCAAATAATTGAAGTTGGTTCTACTGATCCAGTCAAATCAAGTTGGCCGCATGAGTATTGTGGTTACGTTAGTCACATGGGCCAACACAATTTTGTTTGTGCCGACTAGCAACCGTATTGGGCCTGACCAAGATTTCTGTTGGGCCACACACAGCATCATGGGCCGTAGACTATTGTGGAGTTGGTGTCTTAGGCTAGTAGGGTGGGCTGGTGATTTGGGCCCAGTAACCAGTTTGGGCCTGAAGTGTGTAGTTCGAAACCTTCTCTTTCGTGGAACTGCTTGGCTAATAGGGCATCACACTGATTGACAATGTTTTGACCGAATGAGTTGGTTGGCTAGGGTTTTCATAAAATGAACATATTTGTGGAAAGAATTCTTGGCTAACAGGAGATGCTGTGGTTGATTCAAGATGGCCCAACCAAAGGGAGGCATAGACTTAGGCCGAATGACCATGTTTCAGTCGAATGACCTGCTTCTTCGGCCGACTGAACCACTGACTCGAATGGAGTTGCAGAAGCGAATGAGTTGGTCAACGAATGAGGGTTCTATAACCTCCGAATGACAAGATGGGTGTCGACCGAATGACACTCTGGTCGAATGAAGTAGCCATCAGCGAATGAAGGTAGCAGTCGAATAAGGGGGTCCGACCGAGTGTCCAGGTGGCGAATGAGCTGCTATCCCAAACCGAGGGAATGAGGCCATTCGGCCTTGAGTCATTCGACTCTAGGCCTTTCGACCAGCCGCCTCTCATTCGGCCGCCGCAGAGGTTGAGTCCCACCTCGCCTCCATTTCAAGGTTTTGTGATGTTTTCGAAGGTGGTGCGGGTTAGGGGAGAGTCTCACAGTCATAAGGTTCGGGGAAGGGGTTCTTACACCGGCTAAGAGTGATGGTTGGTCATAGGGCTCGAAAACCCTAATTTTCGCCACTTTGGAAGGTTCATACCTCAAATTTGGTTGAGTTTTACAGCAGATCCCTTGTACTTTCGTGTAGAGGAGGTTAAGGGCTTCGATTTGGTACCAAGAGGGCTCGATTTCGTTGAGTATTGAGAAAGTTAGAGGAGTTTGAAGGTTTGAAAACCCTAGTAATGGTGGTGGCCGGAAATTTGGGGTAGGAGAGAGGAGGGAGATGAGGGAAATGAGAAATACTCTCATTTTTGAGTTTTTATACTCCGTGTGGTGTCCGGGTTCGTTTTGGTTGCTCGGTTCACATTTTCGTCGCGTAACCGGAAATTACGCGTAATTAATATCTTTTAAATAATAGACTTTAATTTTGTTATTTTGATGAGTTTCAAAATTGTAAAATGTTAATTATTTTATTTAATTAAATTTATTATCGTTCGTGTCAGTTTTCGTTTCCGTTTCGTCAGATCGCGTCACTTACGCGCGTCTTCGTACAGAGCGCTAACTGTACGAACACGATTGTAAGTTTCACTTTCTGATTTGGTTTTCTAATTATCAGTTATCGTTCAGAGCGTTAAACTCACAGATATGTTTGTGTGAATCGTCACCCACGCAAACACGCTGTCAGTTTAATTATTCTAAAACGACACTGCAATTCTGTTTTGGATTGTTTTTCCTCACTGTCGGACTCAACTGAACATCCTGTTATTACTTTGCTGTTACGTTGAATTGTCGGTCATCTGATTCCTGTCATCCGTGGATATCAGATCGCAACCGATTTGTTATTGTTGTTCGGTTGAACATTGTTGTTTCACTTGAGTTGTTGTATTTACCGTATTTAAGTTTTCACTTAAACACATACAACTGTAATTCGTTTTCTGAGTTCTGTCGTCACACGACTGTTCACGTACTGTATTTACACACAGTACATGGTGACAGTACACGCACTGTACGGACTTGCCGTACGGTTTAGTACTAGTTGTCACAGTCTCCCCTTGTTAAAGAAATTTCGTCCCGAAATTTAAGCATCATAGTCGGGCCCTACTTTTTCTTTCTTCAGGTGGAGATGCTTTGATATCATGTGTTTCTCCTGTTCTCATGTTTATGCAAGTTGCAATTTAGAGTCTCCCGAGTCTGTTTGATAAGCTACGGATTCGTTTTCAGTCTCTCGACCGTACGATCCGAATTGTTTATGTTCTTGAAAGAACATTGTTCGTATGTGACCTAGTCCTCCCTAGGAGCCTAGGATTTTTGTGTGTGGTCATAATGTGAGCAGACTTGATTTCATTGTCCTCATAAATCCAAGAACATCAAGTCTACTGGAAGTGCAAGGTAGCTTGGCATTGTTTCCATAGCTGTTTGTATACACCCCCATAGTGGTATCTCCTGGTGTTACATAGTTTCATGACTTATAATGTTCACCATGATTCCTTGTACTCGTATGTTATTTCTGTCAGGAGAAGCCTCTCGTTTCTCCCTTTGTTAGAATGGATTCGTATATTGTCAGATAAGACAACATTGACGGACCCAATACTGACACTTATGAATGTATCTCTGTCGTTCATTGTAATGACATGAAAAGGTTTTATTGAATTAGATGACTCCATCCCCATCAAGGACAAAACATATGTTCCGATGATGATATTGACACCACTCGTGTCCATCACTTTGAATTCTATGGTGTGTGTTTGTTCACTAAAATAAGTGAACACTAATTTCATGTCACGCAGTGTATGAAATGTTCTAATGTTACCCCAATGGTGAGTAAGTTATGAACGAACTCTTATGGGATCAATGATAATCTATGCTAGTATAAATATACATCTGCAAAGATTTTAAATAAAATGTACCAGTGTTGGTGTTGGTGTCAGTGTCTTGGCGTGCAACAGAAGCTCCAATTTGATATGCACGCCCCCTCGGTGCTTGCCCTCTCGGTAGCACCCTCTTTGGACAGTCTTTCGCATAATGTCCTGGTTCCCCGCAGGTGTAACAGGAAATGCGATCAAGATGTGCAGCGGTCTGTGCCACTGCTTGGTTTGCCCTGTGCTGCGTGGCCTGCCCTTTGCAGAATTTGGCCCAGTGTCCCATTTTTCCACAATGAGTGCATTGCCTGCACCCTGTGCCAGGTTGATGATGATAGTTGCACTTATTGCAGAATGGAGCCGTGCCAGAATAAGATCCTCGATTCTGCGGTGATTGGTTGGGCACAGCTTGCTTGGTAGTGGTGGTCGTTGCGAAATTCTTAACGACCTTTCGTTTCTTGTTAGAGGGTTGTTCCGGATCTTCAGTAGTTCCAGATCCCTTCTTGAGTGCACCAGAGGCAACCATTACATCAGTCAATGAAGCTGACAGTGTAACAGCCATCTCCAGTGTGGTTGGGTGGGCGGCAATCACATGCCCCCGAATGCATGGCGGTAGTCCACCGACGTACCGTTCAATCCTCTTTTCGAGTGTTGGCACAATGTCCGGTGCCAGGGTTGCCAGTTCATGAAATCTGGTGGTGAAAGCCAGATGTTCAGCACCAATCATCACATGGTTGAGTAGTTCAGTCTCAACCTTCTTGAGTTCGTTTCTCGGGCAAAACTCGCCCCTAAGTAAAGTCTTGAAATCCTCCCAAGGCATCGCCAATGCCTCGTCTCTTCCTCGGGTTTGAACCTGAGCATTCCACCAGGTTAATCCTCGTTTCTCAAACGATCCAGCAGCATACCTCACGCGGTGTTGATCAGGACAACCGCTAATGTCGAGAGTTGTTTCCATCTTCTCAATCCATTGGATCAAGCCGACGGCTCCCTCAGTGCCACTGAATGTTGGTGGCTTGCATCCTACAAAATTCTTGTAGGAGTAGTCTTGACTCTGCCGTGTGTTACCACTGCCTTCCCCAGTTGAGTTGGCAGCGTTGTTACTGTTGATTCTATTCATCATCTCGGGAATCACATCCCTCAGTTGGCTTGTCAGCAGTGTCGCCAGTGCTATAGTAGCAGGGTCTAGTATCTGGACATTGTTTGAGCCTGGTGGTGGCGAGTGTGGGGGAGGAGGAGGTGGAGGTGGTTGTGTAGGAGAGTCTGGCGGTGTCGGTGTCGATGAGTGCGGAGCTGAACCTTGAGTCAGCGGTAATAGCGGTGGTTGTCTTCTCGGCGGCATTCTGATCATAACCGAAAGGAAATCGGTTAGTGCAGTGATCAGAAGCAGAAGATATATGCAATTAGAATCCTATGTTGTATGCTCACTACATGAGGTCCCTAGGTTATAGTCTAGGCCAAACCGTTTAAGTAATATGACCTATATTTCTCTATAACCATGGCTCTGATACCAATCTGTCACACCCCGGGCCGGCGGGAACGGATCGGGTTTTCCCGTCGGGCGGAAGGTTCCCGGGGCGCGATATCTTGAATGATAATCGAAATGATCAGATTGTTTACATGGCACATGATAAATAAGGAGAAATGCTAACATGACATATGATGTAGAATTACAAAGTTAAATTACAATGTTACGTTCATAATTTAACTAAGTAAATCTATCCAAAAGAATCGTGTAGTTTCTATCTTGTAGCTGTACAAGATATGCAAAATAGATTCACAATGTCATCAAAACGTATGCATCCAAAAGTAAGCTAGGTCTTCTAAGAGTCCTCTAGCTTAATCACTGATGCTTGTAATCTAGACCTGTCCGTCACCTGAGAAAACATGCGTTTAAAACAAGTCAACACTAGGTTGGTGAGTTCATAAGTTTAGTATTTGAAAACCATTGAATTTAGTCTATCATGTTCACAACGTTTCACACAAGTTGTATTAATAATTGAATTCCATGTTTCACCCAATGTCCTCTCCATGGTTGGATGTACAGATAATGTCTCATCCAGTCAAGCATGCTTATATATAGGGGCATACGAAAGGGTCAAGCCCAGACGCCACCCCACCACATGCTTAACTGCACTTAACACTACCTGTAATACAACGATGGATACTAATTTCCTTTCACCCATGATTTCCCGGTATGTTTATCCACTAAGTAAATAGAAAAGAGACGAAATCGTCTCGATTGACCGTTCCTAACGGAATAGCCGACATGCAAATTAACTCAGTGAACAAGGTAAGAGATGAAGTCATCTCTGTTAACTAGTTCTTACGAATTAGCCGGTATGTCGAAATAACCAATAATTGAATAAAGAGACATAATCTCTGTTAGCTAATCCTTACGGATTAGCCCGGCATGTAATATAACCCAATGATCAAATAAGAAACAAAGTTGTTTCTGTTTGCTATTCCTTACGGATTAGCCCGGCATGTAAGATATCATACTCGATATCTAGAACGAAACCTAACGGTTTCTGTAACTAATCATTCCTGATTAGTCCGACATGTAAAATAATCCAATGAACAATCAAGAAATGAAATCGTTTCTGTTAGCTATTCCTTACGGATTAGCCCGGCATGTAAGATATCATACTCGATATCTAGAACGAAACCTAATGGGTTCTGTAACTAATCATTATTGATTAGTCCGGCATGTAAGATATCATACTCGATATCTAGAGTGAAACTTAGTAGTTTCTGTAACTGTCAGTACTAACCAGTCCGGTGTGTAAGATATCATACTCGATATCTAGATAGGAACATAATAGTTCCAATAGCTGTTTCCCCCTGTTCAGCCCGGCGTGTAAAGTGTCCAACTCATGATTTCTAGTTAGAGACATAATAGTCTCAGTAGCTGTCATTTCTGAACAGCCCGGTGTGTAAGATATCCTCCCACGATATCTACTGGAATGAACATGTTTCCTAACTTTTATGAATGATATCTATATGATTGATAGCACATCTCGTGCATGGTGTGATTTCATTTGATTTCCCAAAGTCCCGGTTACTAGTTTTAATGATTTACTCAACTGATCTACCATTGTATAACCGACACACTCTGACGGTTAAGGAATGTGCTCTAAATAGAGTCTTAGTAAGTAATGATGGTATAAGTATAATATGCCATCCCGAAAGCTTGTGTATGTAATATCCTCCTCGATATCACAAATAAATGTTTCAACTGTTATTCCCAAGTTTGCGTGTTCTAGCGGTTTTAACAAAGTGTCATAAGAACATGTCTTATACACAGTGTTAGTGATGTGTGAATGATCTTACTATCATGAATTTATCTTATCATGATAATCATTCTTGTCATTAATAGTTGTTAATGGCATGTTATCCCATGGTTTTCCCCCGTTGTTCTATCGTGTAAGGATAATATGCACTGTTGTAAGATATGTTCTTAACAACTCACATTATCCTATGTGTTAATGTGTCCTGTTTCTAGGTTAGCATGTAGCATCCTAGTTAATTCAGGTATGATGAAGTTAAACAAGCACGCATGTAGTGATTAACGATAATAAAGATAAACAATTATTATCTAAATCATAAATGAAACAACATGTTAATGTAAACTTTTAAATAAATAAAAGTTAAGCATGTTTCTCAGCCCCGAGCTTTGAAATCAGTAAAGATTAAGAAAAGGGGCATATGAACTCACCTTGTAGTTGTATGGTTGACTTAGCTTAAAAGAAAAAGACACGCGCTCTCGATTGTTCTTTGATGTTGGTTCACGATCCTGTATTGATTTCACATTGTTGCAACTTATAAGCACAAGTCTTTTAGTACATATTTGTGTGTGTGTTTGTATGTGTTAGCCATACCCTTGGCTAACACTCGTAAGTCTCGGTCGTCATTCGGCCCTGTTTATTTATTATTGTTTTTATTAATAATACTTAACCCAATTAAAGTAATGTCAACTCCCTTTATCACTGTCTTTATTTTCCACTTTATGTAAACTTGTCATAATAAATCACTTTGAAGCCATTTTACTTCGTAACACCAATTAGGTTTATGGTTTAAGACCACGTTTTGTTCTTGTTACCCGTGAACTATTGTTACACAATTTAATAATTAGGTACGTCCCCATTTTATAAAACATGAGATTTTAGATTTTTACAAGATTCCTTGCACTAACAATTCATCACTATTGTAATAAAATCCCATGTATGATTATCATTAAAAGAATGTGTTTGTTTATCTTAAACCCCAATCGGGCCGATTTAATAATTCTTGGGCCGATTGAACCATGATGGGCTGGGTGTGAAACTTGGGCCGAATAGGTGGGTTGGTTCATCCATTATAAACTGAAACAGGATTATGGCCAACCATATTGGGCCACATGATGTCTGTTAGGCCAAGGGATGTTAGGCCCAAATAATTGAAGTTGGTTCTACTGATCCAGTCAAATCAAGTTGGCCGCATGAGTATTGTGGTTACGTTAGTCACATGGGCCAACACAATTTTGTTTGGGCCGACTAGCAACCGTATTGGGCCTGACCAAGATTTCTGTTGGGCCACACACAGCATCATGGGCCGTAGACTGTTATGGAGTTGGTGTCTTAGGCTAGTAGGGTGGGCTGGTGATTTGGGCCCAGTAACCAGTTTGGGCCTGAAGTGTGTAGTTCGAAACCTTCTCTTTCGTGGAACTGCTTGGCTAATAGGGCATCACACTGATTGACAATGTTTTGACCGAATGAGTTGGTTGGCTAGGGTTTTCATAAAATGAACATATTTGTGGAAAGAATTCTTGGCTAACAGGAGATGCTGTGGTTGATTCAAGATGGCCCAACCAAAGGGAGGCATAGACTTAGGCCGAATGACCATGTTTCAGTCGAATGACCTGCTTCTTCGGCCGACTGAACCACTGACTCGAATGGAGTTGCAGAAGCGAATGAGTTGGTCAACGAATGAGGGTTCTATAACCTCCGAATGACAAGATGGGTGTCGACCGAATGACACTCTGGTCGAATGAAGTAGCCATCAGCGAATGAAGGTAGCAGTCGATAAGGGGGTCCGACCGAGTGTCCAGGTGGCGAATGAGCTGCTATCCCAAACCGAGGGAATGAGGCCATTCGGCCTTGAGTCATTCGACTCTAGGCCTTTCGACCAGCCGCCTCTCATTCGGCCGCCGCAGAGGTTGAGTCCCACCTCGCCTCCATTTCAAGGTTTTGTGATGTTTTCGAAGGTGGTGCGGGTTAGGGGAGAGTCTCACAGTCATAAGGTTCGGGGAAGGGGTTCTTACACCGGCTAAGAGTGATGGTTGGTCATAGGGCTCGAAAACCCTAATTTTCGCCACTTTGGAAGGTTCATACCTCAAATTTGGTTGAGTTTTACAGCAGATCCCTTGTACTTTCGTGTAGAGGAGGTTAAGGGCTTCGATTTGGTACCAAGAGGGCTCGATTTCGTTGAGTATTGAGAAAGTTAGAGGAGTTTGAAGGTTTGAAAACCCTAGTAATGGTGGTGGCCGGAAATTTGGGGTAGGAGAGAGGAGGGAGATGAGGGAAATGAGAAATACTCTCATTTTTGAGTTTTTATACTCCGTGTGGTGTCCGGGTTCGTTTTGGTTGCTCGGTTCACATTTTCGTCGCGTAACCGGAAATTACGCGTAATTAATATCTTTTAAATAATAGACTTTAATTTTGTTATTTTGATGAGTTTCAAAATTGTAAAATGTTAATTATTTTATTTAATTAAATTTATTATCGTTCGTGTCAGTTTTCGTTTCCGTTTCGTCAGATCGCGTCACTTACGCGCGTCTTCGTACAGAGCGCTAACTGTACGAACACGATTGTAAGTTTCACTTTCTGATTTGGTTTTCTAATTATCAGTTATCGTTCAGAGCGTTAAACTCACAGATATGTTTGTGTGAATCGTCACCCACGCAAACACGCTGTCAGTTTAATTATTCTAAAACGACACTGCAATTCTGTTTTGGATTGTTTTTCCTCACTGTCGGACTCAACTGAACATCCTGTTATTACTTTGCTGTTACGTTGAATTGTCGGTCATCTGATTCCTGTCATCCGTGGATATCAGATCGCAACCGATTTGTTATTGTTGTTCGGTTGAACATTGTTGTTTCACTTGAGTTGTTGTATTTACCGTATTTAAGTTTTCACTTAAACACATACAACTGTAATTCGTTTTCTGAGTTCTGTCGTCACACGACTGTTCACGTACTGTATTTACACACAGTACATGGTGACAGTACACGCACTGTACGGACTTGCCGTACGGTTTAGTACTAGTTGTCACAATTTGTTATTGGAGGCTTTTTGCAACAGCTTTCTGATCGTTTATGTGTTCAATTCATGTTAGAATACATCAGGTCCATCTCCGTCATGTTTAGAATACATAGATGATAAACTGATGGTGTATTTCCACCTCGCAAAGCCTTGATCTTTGAACGCCGCCGGTCATTGTTGCCGCCGGTTGCCGGAGCCGTGAAAACCCTAGTGGAGTGGGGAAGAAGATGATGATGAAATGACCATTTTACCCCTCATGTGACAGGCACATGGGGGTTTTAACGGAAATAATTAACGGGGTTAGTGACAAAGGACGTAACCCGTGCAAAATTTTCAAAAAAAGGACATTCCTAGTAATTTTCGAAGTCAAAGGACGAAACCAGCAAATTGCTATATTTTTAAAGGACAAAATCAGTAATTTACTCTTAAATATATTATCTGTTAGGTATTAGATTATAAAACTAGTGTTATTATAATGAATGTGTAAAGAAAAATTAAATAGTAATTTGTATAGTAAAGAAATTCTAAGAATTATAAAAAGATTATATAATCTGGTTGATAATAAACAAAAAATTGATTCAAGTATATAAAATATTATAAACAAATATATATATATATATATATATATATATATAAAAGTCATATTAAATATTCTTTTTTAATCTAAATTATTATTATTTTTTTAATTTAAATGAAAAATCATTTTTGTAATTAAATAATAATAATAATAATATTTTAATTAAGCTCTATAGGACGACTTGTCGTCGCTATAGGTTAATCTGTTGCGACGACAAGTTCGAGCAATTGCGACGAATCAATAGGGAAGACTTGCCAGTGGCGACAAATCGTCGCTGTAGCCTATAGCAACGAAAAGAGGAGGCTATTGCGACGACTTTTATCGTCGCTAAATTTTCTTTTTCTTGTAGTGTATATGCATAGTAAAATAGTGATAGTGAGTCTCAATATCATATGCATACACAGACACACACACACACACACACACACATATAGGGTTTGTATCATGTGAAACCCGATCTTAAAAAGAAACCCTTAAACCTATTTGGGTTGTCAATTTGTAATCTTGAAAATAAACATATAGTCAATATTAACCCATATAAAAATTGATTTGATTATTCAAAACATAATTTTTTATTCAAGTTTAATGTAGGTGTTTGTTTCATATAGTGACGTTTTGATAATTTAGACTTGGACCACCAAGAGTTTTTTAACTTTGAAAGGCAATAAACAGATATGAGGTTATTAAATTTGAGAGAATTTGTGAATATTTTTTTTCTGTTTGCGTCGCACGGATCACATGCAGACATTGTCACATACAAATTATTTGTTTTTTTAAAGATGTTTCATTAGAAAATGTCAAAATGTATGCGTGAGCTCTTATTTATGCAGATCTTGATCTGTCATTTTTAAGATCTTCTAAAGTCTGTAGACACTACCCATCACCATTGACCACCAACCCTCCACCACCACCAACCATCCACAACCACCGTCCAGCACCACCGTCGGACACCACAACCACCGTCCGTCTCGACCGTCAATCACCACCATCGTCGGCCACCCCCACCATCGTCGACTACCCCCACTATCGCCACCATCGTCCATACACCACCACCAATTTATTTTAGCAGTAAACAAACGCTAAAAAACAAATAGTCTTCTTCATGTAGACTGCAGATATTTAATTTTTAAAAAACAAACACAACCTTAGTAAAACTAGAATTTAGAACCATCTACTTATTTAATAGCACATCATGGTCAATTTACATGTTTATTATTATAGCAGGTAATATCTCATGTATTACACAGAACGAATAAAAAATTTATTAAATTGTTTACTAATAAAAATATAAGATTTATCAAATATTTTTGGAGATATAATATGGTTAAAATTAAGATTAAATACATATTTTCAAGTAACAAAACTATAATATCATTTTTTAACTTTTGTTTTACGAAATTGTTTTTTAACATTTTATAATAAAAAACCATTTTACAATAAAATCATTTTTGTATAAAAATCTCGTTCAAAAACTCTAGCTTTAGCTTTTTATTTTTATATTAATTAAAAAGAATTTTAATATAAAAAATTACAACTAATATATTACTATTTAGTTAAATTATATAATATGAAAGAGAATGTAACCATTTAAGGGGAGAGATAGTGGAATAAGATTGTTAGATGTGATAAATGTTAAAGATGACTTAATAATTTAACAAATGTTATTTTAGTTACTAGCTTTTTAGAGTAGAAGATTTCAAGACTACTTTGACTAAAGATGGATTTAGGTGGGCAAAAAAAACTGGTTCTAAAATTAGACATGACGGTTGGAAGTGAAACTGAAACCGGTTTTATCTAGGGTGTAAACAAATCAAGCCGGCTCGTAAAATTCTTAGATCGGTAAATAGGTCGAATGAGCCTAGCCTAAACAAGCTCAAGCTCGAGCCCAAAAGTATGGCTTGTATAGTTATCGAGCCCGAGTGTTACATATCGACTCAAGCCAGCTAGCGAGGCTAAACGAACTTTTTATTATATAATTTTATTTATTATATTAAGTTTATATTTATAAAATTAATTATTTTTATATATAAAATAATGATAAATATATTTAAATAATATATTTTATGTTAAAATTGGAAAGTATAATTTATAAATATACATTAAATTAGTAATTAAGATTAATAAATTGAATAATTAAAAAATAAACGAGCCGAGCCGTACTCGAACATAATAATTTTCTGACGACGGGTACAAGTGGTTCTGGTTTCTCAGAGAAATCGTAACTGAGGTTCAACTTTGCCCTAAAAGAACCGAAACCGGCCAAAACCGATATAAACTAGTCAAAAGCTCAAACATAACCGAAACCAGTTCTTAACTTTATTAACCAAAATCAGAACGAGTTCCAAAAAAACCGGTTTGTGCACCTCTTGGAGTTGGAGGGTTGATTTATATATCATCACTAATAAAAGGATTATCCAGCCCACAAAGTTTGAAACCCGAATGAAGCCCAATTTACATAACCAGTTGAAAACTCAAAAACTGTATTGAAAACATGTAGAATACATCAATACAACAGTTCAAGACCAAGTCAACTCATAAAAGCATATCATGTATCCCAGGTTGTAGTGAAACCAATTTCAAAATCAGATCATCAAAGCATCTTTTAACCCACCGACAAAGGTTTCATTCAAGGTGATGAAATGATATTAAAAACTAAACTGACTTTTTAAGTTTTAAAAGGTAACAACTTTAATAAAACTGTCAATAAATTCGGCTAATGCTAGCTTTATACAATAGACACAACAAAAACCATTTTTTATTGTTAATAACTTAAGTTTCAATCTTTGACTTTTGCTATTTTTTTTTAACTTTTGACTTTTACCTAATCAACCATTAAATTAAGTTTAAGTTTTGACTTTCGATCACTTAATTAAATTATCTTTTCTTTTGTCATAAGATCACATGTAACACGATTTAAAGAGTAGTATATTGTGGCATGGTTTATAGCCCACACTTTTCTTTTTAGGGTAAATGATAGCCTCCCTCTTGAGTGTTGCCCACACTTCATTTAGGGTAAATGATAGCTTTCTCTTTTCTCATTATTAAAGTGGGTTTTGTATTGTGAAAAAAAAAATAAAAAGAAAAGAAAAGAAAGAAATGAGCCCGTGTATGAATTATGATATTGGTTGTGTAGGCGAGAACTAGAGGTGGGCAAACCGGTTTCTTAACCGGTTCTGGTTTCAAACGATTCTGGTTGCGGTTAACAAAGTCAAAAATCGGTTTCAATTATGGTTTTTAACTAGTCTTGACCGGTTCCTGTTCGAGTTTTGAATACTTTTGGTTTGGGTTTTGGTCGGATAAAAGTGAAACTGCTTCAGTTACGATTTCTCTGACACTTGTACCCACTGGTTCCGGTTCTCATCCTGTTCAGGTTCCGGTTCTTGATTTTTTGTCCACCTCTAGCGAGAACTATTTGTATCATATTATATTTGGGATTATATTATATTTGCGAGTAGGAAATTGAGCATTTATAAGATATAAAATGTGTTGATTAATTAACTATTGATAATATTGTGTTCTTGATTTCTTATATTATATAACTATACTTATATAATTGTAATTGTGAGATTGTTAATGGTAAGTAAATTACTTTGGATTATCCCTATGATTGAGAATTTTGTAAGATGTGTACTACAGTTTTATTAAAATAAATAAAAGAGTAAATTACCGTTTTGACCTAAGTGGTTTAAGTGTTTTAATTATTTCGACCAAAAATAAAATTTTTTATCAATACAACCATTGTGGTTTAAAAAACTAACTGTCTTGGCCCCTAATTTGGGGGCCAAAACCGTCAGTTGGTTAAACCACTGGGCTGCATTGAAAAAAGATTTTATTTTGGGTTGAAATAGTTAAAACACTTAATCCACTGGGGCCAAAACCGCAATTTTCTCTGAATCAATTTATAAAACAATAGCCTATTTTTTCAGTTTTTCTTTGATTTTATCTCATCTCTCCTAATCTATAAACTATAATAAAAGACTAAATTTTTGTCACATGTCGCATTCTCACACCATTATGTGCTACATGTCACATTCTCACACCACTATTAACATTTGTCAATTTCTTATCATTACACTTAATTCTCTCTATTATTAAATAAATATATATTCTCTCTATTATTAAATAAATTCTTTCTTTTATTAAATAATTATAATACTAATAACTAATATATAATTTATCTTTCTATAATAAAATACACTTAAATTTTTTTATAAAATACATCAAAATTTTCTAAAATCAAAATTTTTTAAAGAAAGAAATATTTTATTTTCAAAAAAAATTATGTCAAAAACATGTTATCTTATAAAACGATTTTTTTTTAAATATGCCATAAAGTGAGTTTTTAAACAATGAAATTTTTGTAAAATGACATTTTTTAATTTATTTAAAAACTGAAGTAATAAAAATATAGAGAAAGTTAAATAATTATTGATTTATAAAAATCATTTTTTAATATAAGACAAAATTAGGTTTTTAGTGTCAGTTATTTCAAAAAATATTAATTGGTATACATCATAAGGTCGTATATCATTTTTATAGTGATTAAAACTTTTAATTATTTATTCATTACTTAAATATTTATTAGTATGTCAAATATCGTTTTATAATTGCTAAATTTTCATTACTTATTATTTAATACTTTATACTAAACTTGTGTAACACGTATGTTGATAACCTAGTTTATAATAAAAAAGAAAAAAAAAGTATATAAGCATGCCTTTGTGCACACACATGCGCATTTAGCATTTGCGCAAATAAGCATTTTTGAAAAATAAATATACGTATTATATATTTGATAAACAGATCTTAAAAATAATTAGTGGCATGTATTTTGGTCGATCAATTTATATATTTTTAAATAATACAAGTCAAAGCAATTTCTTGCCCTTCTCTATATGCTTGTGGTTTAAAAAAAATTGAAAAAACGCACCCACACCCACAAAGACATTTCAAAATCCTTCATATTCTAACACAAATTAGAAATTCAAATTGAGCTGACACAAATTAAAAACCCTACAACCAGTTCTGATCACAGGCTGTTTAGCTACACATGCTCATGGTTAAATAATGATACATTGCCATTTTTAGGGGTGTAAACGAACCAATGCACCTCGTGAAATATATACTCAGTATTGGATCAGTAAAAAACTCGAACGAGCCGGGCCTTAATGTGCCGGAGCCCGAGCTCGAGCCCAAAACTGTGGCTCTTTTAGTTATCGAGCCCGAGCTTGAGCTTTACATATCAAGCTCGAGCCGGCTCACGAGCCTTAACGAGTTTTTGTTTATATAATTTTTATTATATTAAGTGTCGTTGCTACAGTCTCGTCTCTATTGCTCACTGATGTCGTCGCTATACATGTCGTCTCTATAGAGTAGCTTGTAGCGACGACAGGTCGTCGCTACTGTTTAAAATAAAAAAAAATCAAAAACCTTTTTTCCACGTCAGCAATACATATTATTTTTTTTGAAATTATTTAGCGACGACATGTCGTCGCTAAATATATTTAATAAATTATTTTTATTTTAATAAATTGAATTAAATAAAACGAAGACCATGTTTAGCGACGACATGTCGTCGCTATTTCTGAACAGCTGATAAAATTTGCAGGGTTTTTTGCGACGACATATCGTCGCTATTTATGTTTTCCCAGATTTTGATTTCTGCTGAAATTTTATATTTTTCCAGATTTTTTTACAAAATCTTACAAAACCCAAATTGACAAACCTGGAAATAATTCAAACATATATCCTACATCATTCAAACATATATCATACAAACACAAAGTTTAAACATTTAATCCTACATCATCCAAACCAAATCATCCAAAAGTATTATCATACTACCATCAAACTTGGAAATAGTTTCATGAATTCATTGTCAAGATGCATGGAACCTAATCACTCTCACTTGCTTCTTCTTCTTCTTCATTTTGGAAACTTTTTGTTGTTGAAACGGTTGGCGCATTTCTTCAAATTGTCTGGAAAAGTCCGCTTGCATCTTGTTGAAGTTTTCGTTCATTTGGGCTTGGACTTCTTGTTGCACCTGCTCTCTCATTTGTTGTTCCCAATTTTGTTGTCATCCTTGAGATTGAGGGGAATAAGAAATTGACATTTCAGCAGGTACGCTTTTAACAACTCTACCCACTCCACGAATATGTCCACGCCTTTCACATAAGGCGTGTTTCATCACATCATATTCGTCGGAAATTTCCGAACTTGAGTTGTCACCCAACCTTCTTGCTTCGTTTTGAATCCTTTGCTATAATAAACAATAGAATTAATTAGATGTAAATATTTTTACTAAACTTTGACATTTTAGGTTATTTTCACCCATTTAAACACAACTTGAACATTTTAACCTTACTTGGCAAATTTAAAACACAACTTTGACACTTTAACCTTATTTTGACCCGTTTAAACTAAAGTTTGACATTTTAACCTTATTATAGCTAGTTTGGGATATTTTTACCAGTTAAAACACAAATTTGACACTTTAACCTTATTAAATCAAGTTTAAGTTATTTTGACCTGTTTAAACACAACTTTCACACTTTAACCTTATTATAGATAGTGTAAGTTATTTTGACCCGTTTAAACTAAAGTTTGACATTTTAACCTTGTTATAGCTAGTTTGACTTATTTTGACCACTTAACACACAACTTTCACACTTTAACCTTATTATATATAGTCTAGGTTATTTTGACCCGATTAAACTAAAGTTTGACATTTTAACCTTATTATAGCTAGTTTGACTTATTTTGACCAATTAACTCATAACTTTGACACTTTAACCTTATTAAAGCTTGTTTAAGTTATTTTGACCCGTTTAAAACAAAAGTTTGACACTTTAACCTCATTAAAGCTAGATTGACTTATTTTGACCAATTAACACACAACTTTGACACTTTAACCTTATTAAATCAAGTCTAACCTTATTTTGATCCGTTTAAACTAAAGTTTGACATTTTAACCTTATTATAGCTAGTTTTACTTATTTTGACCAATTAACTCACAACTTTGACACTTTAACCTTATTAAAGCTTGTCTAAGTTATTTTAACCTGTTTAAAACAAAAGTTTGACACTTTAACCTCATTAAAGCTAGTTTGACTTATTTTGATCAATTAACACACAACTTTGACACTTTAACCTTATTAAATCAAGTCTAACCTTATTTTGACCCGTTTAAATTAAAGTTTGACATTTTAACCTTATTATAGCTAGTTTTACTTATTTTGACCAATTAACTCACAACTTTGACACTTTAACCTTATTAAATCTTGTTTAAGTTATTTTGACACGTTTAAAACAAAAGTTTGACATCTTAAATCTCATTAAAGCTAGCTTGAGTTATTTTGACCAATTAACACACAACTTTGACACTTTAACCTTATTAAACCTAGTTTGGGTTAAAATTTCAAAGTAAGCACAAACAATATTTCCTAAAATGCCTAAATGCACACAAAGACAAGGTATGGCTCTCCTTGTTAATCAAAGTCAACTACTGGTACGTCTAACCCAGCCAGAAATGCCTAAGATGCAATAACAAAGTCATAAAAACCAAAGTTTTTACTAACCCAGTCTTGCTCTGCCAAATCATTTGCCCAACCTAATCCTGGTTTATAATGCGTCTTCTTCCAGCCATCAACAATGCTTGTGGTCCTGTGCTTCTCCATCTGTAAATAACAAAGGTTTTAGTTTCGTTCTAATATGTCTATTAATACGTAAGTTTCTGTCACACCCCGACCCGCAGCGGAAGTCTTAGCAGAGTCTTGGTGTCAACAGTAAATAACATAAGCATAAGCTAAGCGAACGATTTAAATAAAACATGGATATTTATTTATAAAAGTCATCGATAAATTTATTTAAACATTACAAGTTCAACATCCAGTTTATAAAACATCAGTTTTAACATCTCGATAACCGGTCCCAGATAAATATCCCAAGTACGCTCGCTTTCAAGAACCGGTTTTTCCTTTCCCCAAACAGCAATGCTACTTACCTGAGAAACATACCAATTTAAAAACAAGTGTCAACCAAACAGGTTGGTGAGTTCACAGGTTTTATAATAAAACATTTCAACAGTTATCATGGAAAAGAAGGTAATATTTCAATGCTGTGCTAGTGAACATCTCGTAGACTAGCTAGGTCCTACGAACCGATAGACACCATGAGCTCATAATCAAACCAAAACCAAGGTGCGAACACCCCTCAACATATATTGCTCCCGTTACTCACGGACCATGACACCTGGTCGGGGAGTGGGTTGTCAAACCCGATAGATCTACCAATATATCCTGCGGTCTCTCCCCCGAGACTAATAATTACGACTGCGGGCACAAAACCATGCGCAATAACACTCGGGAACAATCCACGAGAACCAGGCCCAACTGCACTTACTCAAGATCTATCAACCATCACATACCACACAAGCATAAATATTACAAATATCCTTTTCCAAAACATAGGCAGTTTCTCCCCCGATTTTAAAATCAAAACAGTTTAAAATGGGCCGTGAAACTCACCTTAATGCGTTCCTGCTAGCAACAGAGATTTCCAAATAACCAGATTGTTCTCACTAGTACCCTAAAACCCAAGGGACACATTAACAATTTAAATAAAAGTCCATTATGTAAGTTGTTCACCCAACCTAACTAGACTTAAACGCATTCCACTATGGAACCAGATTTCGCACAAACGACCCGTTGATGACTCGAATTTAGTTATTATAAATCATAAATATCCAAATAATTAAGTCATATTTGTTAAAATCTATTTTAACTCCAAACTTAATTATTTATAATAACTTGTCAAAAATGACAATTTTATCGTATTTTACCGATAAAACCAACAACGCAACATACAAGCACATCAACATGCACTATGACCTAAGTGACTTCTAATACTTAAAAATAAGTATAAATACTTATTTTTACTCAAAATTTTCTGTTTAAAATCAGTCACAAATTTGTGTCGAAATTTTGCGTTAAAACGACGTTTTTACACCATTTTTAGACATAGTTTTCAAGTATTTTATTTTATACTTTTCTTACAAAACTTATACATTAAAATTTACATATTTTTATCATAAAAACTTGTAAATTTTCTGATCAAAATCAGATTCACAAAATGATTATTTTTATATGTTAAAAATAGTCGAAAAACGCGTATTTTCGGTCCTCAATAACCGTTATGTCATTACAATTCTAAAACCACTTGATTTTATACTTTAAATAAGTTATAAAATTTATTTTTATAGTTACATAACCTGTTCCAAATTATTTTTATAGAAAACTCTATTTTTATAATTTTTATCATATCAAAACATCAATTTTAAAGTACTAAAAATTATATCTAAGTTATATAACCCTTCTTTATTCTTTTACCACAAAAATATTTATATTTTTAAGTATATTATAACTTTTAGATCAAATATAATATATTTCATAAAATAGCAATTATTATTATTATTTTTCACAAACAATAATTATATAAAGAGTTACATACATACCCATGCATGCATACATATACAACCATCATGCATGTCATGTTTTCTACCATATATATATATATATATATATATATATATATATACACTTATGTGTGTGTATATATATACATTATTCTCATGCACATGTATACTTGAAACAATCATACATACATACACATGCATGCATGTACAATCAAATCATGTATACATTCATCCATGTATGTAAAATCATTATTCTTTCATATACATACATATATACACACGCGGTCACATACATATATATATATATACATGCATGTCAACATACATACATATGAGTTCATGCATGTAACCATCTCACCTATACATACATATGTACATATATATGAACACATACATATACATATATATATTCATGCATGTAATTTATTTCCCATCTACATACATATATATGCATGTATATGTACATGCATGTGATTGAAATCACCATCAAACTCATCCATTTATGTATGCATGTATATTCATATACACCCATATGTACATACATTGCTACACACCACATCCTTGTGTGTGTATATACATCACGTCACACACATACATATATGTATGTATGTATGTTTTTATGACCCACACACACATTCATACACACACATACACACACATTTTCATTTTTATACTTAAAAAACCCATTTGATCCAAACTCTTTATTTGGGTGAACAACTTGTATAAAACCCATCTAATATGAAGAGATTTACCTTAGTTATGATAAGAAAATGGGTTGTTTCTTGATCAAAGTTCTTTCAAAAACACCAAAAATCCTCAAAAACTCTTAGAAATGAAAGAGTATAAAGCTTGAATCAAGAAAATGGTGGAAGATAGTGAGAGAGTGAAGGTGTACGTATGGTAGAGAGAGAGTAGGAATGTGGTTGCTTGTAAATGTGGGTTTTGAAGATATTGTTGGGATTTCACAAGATTTAAAGAAATCTTCCTTCACCTTTTTATGACATGTGTAAGACACTTGTCTTACTTCCACTTAATTTAGACAAAACACAGATAAAAACAGGTATTGTCTGAGTCCTACGGTGTATAGACTTTGTACCAAAATTTTGATAAAAATACGATTTTTATTCTAAAATTAATAAAATATTTAATCGTACTAAAACGATCAAATTTTTGTCAAAAATAATGACCTTAAATATTATTTGAATAATTAATTCCATTTCGTCCGGTTAAAACGCAGATAAAGCGGTTGTCAGTAAAATCAACAATTTGTACCGAAATTCACGGTTTTCATCGTTAACTTTATTTATACATTTAAGATTTATCATTTTATGCTTAACCAAGCATATCTACTAATTCGTTAATCGAGTCGTCACCAACGCTCGTTAAAACACCACTGAACGGTACAGAAAACTCAAAAATTCACCAAATGCAAATCCATGCATTTAAACATCACTCTGTGCTAGACTTTTTAATCAACATTAATTTAATAATAAATATTAAATTATTAACACATTAAATAAATCAAGTTTAGTACACTAACCATTACAGATTATCGTTCGTAAAAATACCGGATGTCACAGTCTCCCCTGGTTTAAGAAATTTCGTCCCGAAATTATAAACCACTACGACCTTTTCATATCATAAGGAAGCAAGTGGGGATACTTCTTTCTCATCTGATCCTTGGTTGCGTCTTGAATTCCATCTCACTTTCACTAGTTTGATCCGACTACGTCGAAGCTTATGAATTTCCCAATCTAAGATCTCAATCGGCTCTTAAAAAAAATGAAGTCTTTCATCAACATGAATCTCTTCAATCGGAATAACAGTTGTTTCATCAGAAAGACACTTCTTCAAGTTAGATACATGAAATACATCGTGCACACCGCAAAGCTGCGACGATAACTTGAGTCGATATGCAACTGGACCGATTCGATCTAAAATCTCGAAAGGTCCAACATAACGGGGACTAAGCTTCCCTTGATTGCCAAATCTAACGACTCCTTTCCAAGGCGAAACTTTTAACATTACATGATCTCCGATATGGAATTCCAATGGTTTCTGTCGATTATCAGCATAACTTTTCTGCCTATCCATGGCAGCTTTCTACCTATTCTTTATTCGAAAGACCTTATCAGTGGTCTCTTGAATGATTTCAGCTCCAGTAAGTTGTTTTTCACCAACTTCTGCCCAACATAATGGCGAGCGACACTTTCTGCCATAAAGAGCTTCGAATGGTGGAGCTTTAATGCTCGAGTGGTAACTATTGTTATAAGAAAATTCTGCTAGCGGTAAATGAACATCCCAGCTACCACCGAAATCAAGTACGCATGCCCGAAGCATATCCTCAAGTGTCTGAATAGTTCTTTCGCTCTGACCGTCTGTTTGTGGATGATAAGCAGTACTCATATCCAAACGAGTACCCAAGGCTTATTGCAAAGATTGCCAAAATCTTGATGTAAGCCGACTATCCCTGTCAGATATAATTGACACAGGAACACCATGCCTAGAAACAATTTCTTTCAAGTATGATGTCGCTAACTTCTCCGTTTTATCAGTTTCTTTAATTGAAAGGAAGTGTGCTGACTTAGTTAAACGATTGACAATTACCCAAATAGTATCATAGCCACTAGACGTTCGGGTTAATTTCGTTATAAAATCCATTACAATACATTCCCACTTCTATTCTGGGATTTCAGGCTATTGCAAAAGTCCGGACGGCTTTTAATGTTCCGCCTTTACCCTGGAGCAAGTTAGACGTTTACCGACATATTCGGCAATTTCCCGTTTCATATTAAGCCACCAATAAAACTCTTTCAAATCTTTGTACATCTTGTCCGATCCTGGATGGATTGAATATCGAGATTTGTGAGCTTCATCCATAACCAGCTCACGAAGATTACCAAAACAAGGTACCCATATACGATCCATGAAATATAAAATTTCGTCGGACTTTGGAATTAACTCCTTAACCATTCGGTGTAGGCCTTCGGTTTTGACATTTTCAACTTTAAGTGCTTCGAGCTATGCATCATGAATTTGAGCAGTAAGACTCATTTGGATGGTTAATCCCAATGCACGCACTCGTAAAGTTTTGTCTCTAACCTTTCTGTCAAGGCATCCGCCACTATGTTTGCTTTTCCAGGATGATAACAAATTTCACAGTCGTAATCCTTGAGCAGTTCGACCCACCTACATTGTCTCATATTTAGATCTTTTTGATCAAAGATATGTTTGAGACTTTTATGATCGGTGAAGATGGTACACTTCGTTCCATAGAGGTAATGTCTCCATATCTTGAGTGCAAAAATAACCGCTCCCAATTCTAGATCATGGGTGGTGTAATTCTTCTCATGGATTTTAAGTTGTCGCGAAGCGTATGCTATCACCTTATCTTGTTGCATCAAAACACATCCAAGACCCTGTCGTGATGCGTCATAATATACCACAAATCCATCATTCCCATCAGGAAGTGATAAAATGGGTGCAGTACATAGTTTATGCTTTAACAGTTGAAAAGCTTCTTCTTGCTTGGCGCCCCAGTGAAACTTTTGATCCTTCTGAGTTAACAGGGTTAACGATTGAGCAATCTTAGAAAAGTTCTCAATGAACCTTCTATAACCAGCCAGTCCCAAAAACTGACGTATTTCAGTTGGAGATGTAGGCGTACTCCATTTCTTAATTGCTTCAATTTTCATGGGATCCACTTGGATACCTTTCTCGTTAATTACATGACCCAGAAATTGAACTTTGTGAATCCAGAATTGACACTTGGAGAACTTAGCATAAAGCTTCTCATTCTTTAACAACTCCAACACCAAACTCAAATGACGTTCATGGTCTTCCTTGCTTTTTGAATATATAAGTATATCATCGATAAACACAATTACAAACTTATCCAAATAAGGTCTACCAACCCTAGGTCCATAAATGCAGCAGGTGCATTTGTTAACCTGAATGGCATGACAAAGAACTCATAATGCCCATAACGCGTTCTAAAGCCAGTCTTCGGAATGTCTTCCTCCACAATCTTCAATTGGTGGTATCCTGAGCGTAAATCGATCTTTGAATAGAAACTCGAACCACACAACTGATCAAACAAATCATCAATCCTCGGCAAAGGATACCGATTCTTGATGGTAAGCTTATTCAACTCTGTGTAGTCAATGCACATCCTCATTGACCCATCTTTCTTTTGACGAATAAGACTGGTGCTCCCCAAGGAGAAAAACTTGGTCTAATAAATCCTTTGTCCAACAATTCTTGTAACTGATTAGACAACTCTTGCATTTCAGAAGGTGCTAATAGATATGGAGCCTTCGCAATAGGTGCCGCTCCTGGAACAAGGTCGATTCTAAACTCTATCTGTCTTGACGGAGGCAATCCCGGCAAGTCTTCTGGAAAAACTTCTGGATATTCTCGAACAACAAGTATCTCCTCAATCTTTGATTTCTCAGCTCTTGTGTCGACAATACTAGCTAAAAATGCAGAGTATCCTTTGCGTAGAAACTTTTGCGCCTTCATAACGTTGATCATCTTCAAGGGAGGTTTCTTCAGTTCACCACGAATGACTAGGACTTCACCGTTTGAAAGGGGAAGACGAATCACCTTTTCATAACAAACAACTTCCGCCCTATTCTTAGATAACCAATCCATACCGACTACAATATCAAAGCTACCAAGTTCTACAGGTAAGAGATCAATGTTAAATGAATGATCCTCTAGCTGCAACTTCTATTTCTTTCATTTGGCCTTACAAGTAACTTAACTCTATATGTTTGAATTTGGTGTCTTATCTTACAACATCGTTCACATACCAACTTACAACATGGAACTCCAGATGTGTTTGCAGTGTAGAATTTTCCCAGACCCTGATTCCTACTTTTCTAATTACCAAAATGATTATCAAAAATTTTCCTCTTTCTCTCAAAGGGTTTCTACTCTACACTAGCAGGTGTCTTACTTGCTTCCATCACCTTATTGTCTAGATTACCATCTCCTGACAGAGTTTCCATTTATCCAAAGGTGAAAGTACAAACCCAAGCAAATTCTTAACACCTTACCTATTTTCAATGACCTGAATATAAAATGATATCCATAAGATCACATTCATATCATGGGTATACTAATATGTTGGCCAGGCATAATAGTATACTTATCATATGTTTGTTTTCTTATTTCTCTCATTTCATACTTAGGACAAAGATTTCGGTTCAAACTAACCAATCAATAACATCAATTAAAATTTCCAAGTTCCACAATCAATTCAATCAATGATCTACATGAATTCTATGTTCTAGTAGTGAATTGGGATCAGCAACCATGCCTATAATATGAGGTTCCAAACACCAAATTTATCGTTTTGTACTTACATGCTCAGGGTAATCATTCTAGGAACGAACCTCGCAAGTTCATGAAATCTAGTTGTATATGCTCAAATATCTGCACCTATCATAACATGATTCTAAAACTTAACCTCTAGCTTATACACTTTACTTTTTGAGCAATATTCCTACAACAGTAGCTCCTTAAACTCAACTCAAGAGAGGCTGTGTGTAGCAGTTTCTCCTCTGGTTTGTAACAGGGTGTTCCAGCATGTTAATGCTTCATTATGAAATGAACAAACAACCTAATTTACTTGTTGGTTTGGGGTACGACCACTAATGTTCATAATCGATTCCATTCTCTCTATCCAATGCATTATATATAGTGAACCTCGGTGTTGCTAAAAGATCGTGGGTTACACACCTAGAAAGTTTGTAGGTACAAACTCATGGTTGATCTTTCCTGTTGTTGATGTTTGTGTCCTATTAAGCTAAAGACACTACAACATGCCACGAGATAATCTATGTTAATTCTTTCGCGCTTGTGGGAAAATGATTGGAATCGATTTTCCCTCCGATTTCATGGGAAGTAGCCATGAATGATTTCTTGTATAATTCAAATAAATGAATTTATACAATACATATTGTCAACGAAATACTTAGTCTCACTAAAGATATATTTGAACTAACAACTCAAAGTGATTACCATATTCTTAACAAAATAAACATATTTCTTGGACCAACTACATTGGTCTAGTAGGAGGATCCTCAAATAGAATGGTGAGCAACAAATCATTACATGAATTGGCAAATGCTTGAACTGAGTCTAAATCCTCACTTGGCATGCGTATCCGCTGATCTGTGGCCACCTGCCACCCCTTAATGGACCTAAACTGGCTTCTAGGGTGCTCACCTCTGATCACAAAAGACTTAGGTGGTCTCATGCTTAGTCAACCTAAAGTGCATCTGATGTAATGCACTATCAGCCAGCAGCCGATCCTTCCCCTTGGACATCATACGTCCATCTTGCGTTGTCACCTCGTCATCGTCATTGTTTCGTCTCCTACCGAGGTCACGTCTCATCCGACGTGTGTATACCACCCTAATAGGTGGAGACAATAATGTGAAATCAATATATGTGTGGACTAAGGAACTTTTTTTTGTGAGATATATCTCGTCAACTGACGCAGATAGCCATTCACAACCCTCAGACCTCAATGGATCTAGACCTAAAGCAAAATATGAGTAATACAATAAATCGGGCTCACTACCAGCGCCATACACGTCAATCATAGGATCAACCATCTAGAGAAAGAATGACATCCATAAAAATTTGGTTAGTCATGTACTAATAAAGACACATCAACGCTTATCAATTTTCTCAGGCTAAGTACGCATACAGTACCATGTTGGGAAAGAAACCGTTCTTAAAATAATATTTAATTGGTGATAGTCTAGATTTATAAAAATATTTTACTAGTTCGCTATAACCTAGGCTCTGATGCCACTTTTACTGTCACACCCCGACCCGCAGCGGAAGTCTTAGCAGAGTCTTGGTGTCAACAGTAAATAACATAAGCATAAGCTAAGCGAACGATTTAAATAAAACATGGATATTTATTTATAAAAGTCATCGATAAATTTATTTAAACATTACAAGTTCAACATCCAGTTTATAAAACATCAGTTTTAACATCTCGATAACCGGTCCCAGATAAATATCCCAAGTACGCTCGCTTTCAAGAATCGGTTTTTCCTTTCCCCAAACAGCAATGCTACTTGCCTGAGAAACATACCAATTTAAAAACAAGTGTCAACCAAACAGGTTGGTGAGTTCACAGGTTTTATAATAAAACATTTCAACAGTTATCATGGAAAAGAATGTAATATTTCAATGCTGTGCTAGTGAACATCTCGTAGACTAGCTAGGTCCTACGAACCGATAGACACCATGAGCTCATAATCAAACCAAAACCAACGTGCGAACACCCCTCAACATATATTGCTCCCGTTACTCACGGACCATGACACCTGGTCGGGGAGTGGGTTGTCAAACCCGATAGATCTACCAATATATCCTGCGGTCTCTCCCCCGAGACTAATGATTACGACTGCGGGCACAAAACCATGCGCAAAAACACTCGGGAACAATCCACGAGAACCAGGCCCAACTGCACTTACTCAAGATCTATCAACCATCACATACCACACAAGCATAAATATTACAAATATCCTTTTCCAGAACATAGGCAGTTTCTCCCCCGATTTTAAAATCAAAACAGTTTAAAAGGGGCCGTGAAACTCACCTTAATGCGTTCCTGCTAGCAACAGAGATTTCCAAATAACCAGATTGTTCTCACTAGTGCCCTAAAACCCAAGGGACACGTTAACAATTTAAATAAAAGTCCATTATGTAAGTTGTTCACCCAACCTAACTAGACTTAAACGCATTCCACTATGGAACCAGATTTCGCACAAACGACCCGTTGATGACTCGAATTTAGTTATTATAAATCATAAATATCAAAATAATTAAGTCATATTTGTTAAAATCTATTTTAACTCCAAACTTAATTATTTATAATAACTTGTCAAAAATGACAATTTTATCGTATTTTACCGATAAAACCAACAACGCAACATACAAGCACATCAACATGCACTATGACCTAAGTGACTTCTAATACTTAAAAATAAGTATAAATACTTATTTTTACTCAAAATTTTCTGTTTAAAATCAGTCACAAATTTGTGTCGAAATTTTGCGTTAAAACGACGTTTCTACACCATTTTTAGACATAGTTTTCAAGTATTTTATTTTATACTTTTCTTACAAAACTTATACATTAAAATTTACATATTTTTATCATAAGAACTTGTAAATTTTCTGATCAAAATCAGATTCACAAAATGATTATTTTTATATGTTAAAAATAGTCGAAAAACGCGTATTTTCGGTCCTCAATAACCGTTATGTCATTACAATTCTAAAACCACTTGATTTTATACTTTAAATAAGTTATAAAATTTATTTTTATAGTTACATAACCTGTTCCAAATTATTTTTATAGAAAACTCTATTTTTATAATTTTTATCATATCAAAACATCAATTTTAAAGTACTAAAAATTATATCTAAGTTATATAACCCTTCTTTATTCTTTTACCCCAAAAATATTTATATTTTTAAGTATATTATAACTTTTAGATCAGATATAATATATTTCATAAAATAGCAATTATTATTATTATTTTTCACAAACAATAATTATATAAAGAGTTACATACATACCCATGCATGCATACATATACAACCATCATGCATGTCATGTTTTCTACCATATATATATATATATATATACATTATTCTCATGCACATGTGTACTTGAAACAATCATACATACATACACATGCATGCATGTACAATCAAATCATGTATACATTCATCCATGTATGTAAAATCATTATTCTTTCATATACATACATATATACACACGCAGTCACATACATATATATATATACATGCATGTCAACATACATACATATGAGTTCATGCATGTAACCATCTCACCTATACATACATATGTACATATATACGAACACATACATATACATATATGTTCATGCATGTATATGTACATGCATGTGATTGAAATCACCATCAAACTCATCCATTTATGTATGCATGTATATTCATATACACCCATATGTACATACATTGCTACACACACATCCTTGTGTGTGTATATACATCACGTCACACACATACATATATGTATGTATGTATGTTTTTATGACCCACACACACATTCATACACACACATACACACACATTTTCATTTTTATACTTAAAAAACCCATTTGATCCAAACTCTTTATATGGGTGAACAACTTGTATAAAACCCATCTAATATGAAGAGATTTACCTTAGTTATGATAAGAAAATGGGTTGTTTCTTGATCAAAGTTCTTTCAAAAACACCAAAAATCCTCAAAAACTCTTAGAAATGAAAGAGTATAAAGCTTGAATCAAGAAAATGGTGGAAGATAGTGAGAGAGTGAAGGTGTACGTATGGTAGAGAGAGAGTAGGAATGTGGTTGCTTGTAAATGTGGGTTTTGAAGATATTGTTGGGATTTCACAAGATTTAAAGAAATCTTCCTTCACCTTTTTATGACATGTGTAAGACACTTGTCTTACTTCCACTTAATTTAGACAAAACACAGATAAAAACAGGTATTGTCTGAGTCCTACGGTGTATAGACTTTGTACCAAAATTTTGATAAAAATACGATTTTTATTCTAAAATTAATAAAATATTTAATCGTACTAAAACGATCAAATTTTTGTCAAAAATAATGACCTTAAATATTATTTGAATAATTAATTCCATTTCGTCCGGTTAAAACGCAGATAAAGCGGTTGTCAGTAAAATCAACAGTTTGTACCGAAATTCACGGTTTTCATCGTTAACTTTATTTATACATTTAAGATTTATCATTTTATGCTTAACCAAGCATATCTACTAATTCGTTAATCGAGTCGTCACCAACGCTCGTTAAAACACCACTGAACGGTACAGAAAACTCAAAAATTCACCAAATGCAAATCCATGCATTTAAACATCACTCTGTGCTAGACTTTTTAATCAACATTAATTTAATAATAAATATTAAATTATTAACGCATTAAATAAATCAAGTTTAGTACACTAACCATTACAGATTATCGTTCGTAAAAATACCGGATGTCACAGTTTCTAACCTCAGTCCATCGCTTTTGTGAATATGATTCACTCCCATGATAACTTGGATATTGTTGTTTTGATCTGTTTGCTTTATTTTTCTCGGATCTTTTCATGTAAGCATCAGATTTAAACAGCTTATCAATGACTTCAACCCACTCAGATTGATTCATGTACTCTGGAGGAGAATTTTTGGCCTTTTCAATATTTTCATAGCCACTATTGGCGTCAAAATGTTTTTTTGCTTTTTGTTTGCGATCTTTGTAGCTTCGTGCACACTCGGCATTGATTCCAAGCTTTACTCCCTCCCATAAACCTTCATCTTGCAAAGCTTGAAGATTAAAAAAATTCCTGCAAAACAAATGTAATAGAAAGAATTTCAAAAGTTATGAAATTTAAATATAAATAAAAATTACAATGTACACTTACAAAGAGTGTCGGATATATGGCCTGTTCTTATTCATTAGGCACATCTTGCCAACTAGCATAATAAAAAGGAACAGTCTTTCCCACCTCATTTGATATGAGCCTTATAAAATCCGAGCTGTTATCTCCAACAAACCTATATTGATCTTCATCAGTAGTCACCGCAAGAGGTAAAGGTCTTTTGTTGTTTTATTCATATTTTTTGTATAAAGTTAAGTTTTTGCCCTTCGATCGTCTCTTTTTGGGTTGTGCTGCATCAATACATGAAACTAAAAAGTTAACAAGTTTAAAAGAGATTATCAATTGAAACAAATATATATTCATCTATAATAGAAACAAGTAACTTACAAGACTCACAACCACCAGGAAGCCTATTTGGATTCCAAGGATCTTCATTTCCTCCATCCCCTCCATGATATGTAGCCATGTCCATAACAAACACAAATAAAGTATAGTAAATATATAAATATGCATATATTTATAAATTTTAACTACAACAAAACTACACTTTCATCATCCAAAATCATGGGAGTAAATTTTAACAATAACAACAAAACTAAATTGCAAACATACATTTAATCAGAATCATCACTACAATAAGGTGTGTTTTCAAGACCATTATCGTCATCGTCATCATCCTTATCATCATCTAGTTCTTCTTCTTCATCTGAATGGTATGCATCTTCATCTTCTTCACTACTATCAATTAAATTTTCATCATCCTCACTCAAGTCTATATTAATTGGGTCACCACCTTCACCATGACTCGTGCTCATAGGCAAGTAGCCTAAGTCAACAACCAAGTTACAATGAACATCTTGAGTGTCTCGTAATACACATGTCTCATCATCATTAACTCGTACACTTGACTCACCAACTTCACAAACTGAATCGACAATGAAATTATAGTCAGATGATTGAGTGTCATGCAATATATCTATCTCATTAACAACACTCATACTTGGATGGTCCCAAAGTTTTCTATGATGCACATCTTGCACACTCTCCAATTGGTAGAGTTTCGATAAGGATCTTGGAAATAAAACACTTGTTTAGCTTGTGTAGCTAAAATATATTGTTTGGTGTCATACCATGCATTACCAACATACCATTCACGACTGACGTCAATAAGTGTGATATTGTCTTTCTTAATTAATCTTTTACCCGACGTGTCGAACCATTTACAACGAAATAATACAACCGAGTGATTGTCTATGTAATTTAACTCTATGATGTCCTCTAGTTGACCATAATATGGAGTGACATCTTCTCCTATTGTAACAACACCACTATTCTAAGTAGTTCGTCGAACATCACGATTGTTTACCACAAATCTAACACCATTAACTATGCATGCACTATAAGAATATGCGTTCAAAGAACCATGTGCCAATGCCTTCAATTCGCTTTTACATTCCGGAGACAAATATGAAGATGAAGATGTATTTGCTTTATATTTAAACCATGAAGCAAATTCTGTTTTCATATCACTATTTGGAAATTGTGATAGAAATTCGCTGAACAAGTAACAAAAGGTTCAAATTAGTGTATGATGATTATAGAAAAAATGAATAAAAAAAGGTAAACAACTTACGATTTATGGCTTGAATTTCATCACAGTTGTTTAGTACAAACCATTCAAATGATTTTTTTGCATCCACACATAGTCCAATGATTTTTTTTCTTTGAAATTGGTCTACATTGTGATGAAAACACATGTAGTTGTCTCTTAGGAATATCAGCATCTGCATTTCTATCAAGACGGTTGAATTTGGTTTGCATACCTTCAGGTAGTCTCACTCCTCTAATAAACTTACAAAACCGTTCTCGATCACTAGGTGTGAAAGAGTAAGGAGCATGTGGTTGGTAAACCTTGTTGTTATTTTTTATTGGCCACAGATTTTTTCAAATACCCAAATTTTCTAAGTCTTTTCTAGCATTTGGCGTGTCTTTTGATCTTTCATTCATGAGTAAAGTACCCAGTAAACTCTCACATACATTTTTCTCCACATGCATAACATCAAGATTGTGTTTTAGCTCCAGAGAAGACAAATAATCCAACTCAAAGAAAATACTCTTTTTGTTCCAATTAAACTCTGATGCATCACGCTTTCTTTTGACACCTCCATGGCTAGGATGTTTTCCCGAAACACGATTGGGTAGACTATTGAGTTGTTCTAATATTTGTTTATTATTCAATCGTTTAGGTGGACCTGTTGTCTCTTTTTTCCCATTGAACATCAAATTTTCCCTCCATTTATGTTTGGGGTCTAAGAATCTTCTATGACCAATAAAAGATATTTTATTAGTTACACGACATGAAGGTGTGTCTATGTTACAAGTTGGACATGCTTTATAACCTTGACCACTCCATCCAGACAAGATGCTACGAGCAGGAAAATCATTAATAGTCCACAATAGAGCCGCACGCATCTTGAATATACTTTTGGTTGAAGCATCTAGCATTTGAACGCCTTCAACCCATAGCATTTTCAATTTATCCACCAAAGGCCTAAAAAAACATCAATGTCTTTTCCAGGTGATTTAGGACCTGGAATCAACAAAGTTAACATAAAAGAAGACTCTTTCATACATAGCCAAGGTGGCGTATTATATGTTGTCAACACCACTGGCCACATACTGTAAGACAGATTCATGTTGCCAAATGGGTTAAAGCCATCAGCCGCCAAACCCAAACGAATATTCCTGGGTTCATTGGAAAAATCAGGGTGTCTTTTATCAAATTCTTGCCATGCCTTCCCATCAACCGGATGACGCATTATACCATATGTTGAGCGTCCTGTATTATGCCATATCATATCTTTAGCCATGAATCTAGAACTAAACCTTCGTCGAAGCCGAGAAGTTAAAGGAAAGTAACGTAACACTTTTTTTGGAACTTTCTTTCCCTTTGTATTTTTGTCAACCCATCTGCTCTCGTTACACAACGGACAATTTTGCAAGTCGTGATTTTCTTTCCAGAACAAAGCACAATCATTAATGCAAGCATGGATAGATTGATATCCCAACCCAATCTTTTTTAGCTTCTTTTTAGCTTGATAATGTGAGGCCGGGATATTATTTTCTTTTGGGAATGCATCTCTTAAAAACTCTAAAAGTTGATCAAATGAACTATTTGTCCATTTGTTGATTACTTTAATATGCATCAATTTTGCTATAAAGTTTAAAGAAGACATCCAACTACAACCAGGGTATAACTCGGTGTTCAACTCCTTGAACAATGCATCAAATTCCGGGTCTAAACCACTTTCATCATCTTCATGTGTATTTTCTTCATTTGCATTGTGCTCTGCCATAACATCATCAATCGCATCGAACATTTCAAGACTTCTTGTATCATGTTCATGTGTTCTTGAATCAAAAAGGGCTTCTACTTGGTCAGCATTAGCATATCTTTCACCATGATAATTCCATGTCTGATAAGATTGTAGAAACCCACGACTATGTATGTGCGCATAAACCGTATTCAAATCAGGCCGAATAGAATTAACACATCGTCTACACGGGCAAAACGTTTTACCTTGGCTATCGACATGGTTTTTTGCTATCTCTATAAAGTTGAGAAGGCCTTCTTTGAAAGCAGTAGAATTTCGATTTCCCAATGTAATCCAACTCTTAACGATTGTCATAATAATTTATTGTTAAAAATTAGATTGGGTGCTCTACATACAAACAAACAAACAAACTTAAATTGAACTAAGGTATATAAGCATTATGTAATCAACAAACTTAACAAACATAAAACCCTTTAAAATCTACGCAAAACAATCTTGATATAAGTAATATGTTAACTACTTATAATATTTTTCATAACAAAGTTAACATACACATAACAAAGATAACATACAAACATACATATTTATAAACATAAAAAAACATACTTATAATATTTGTGATCAACAAAGTTAACATACACATTGGTCTACATTATGTAATCTAATCTCAACAAAGTTAGCATAAACATATAAGCATATGTAAACAAATCTCAACATACAAACATGCATCTATAAACATATGTTAACTACTTATAATATTTTTCATTATAAAGTTAACATACACATAACAAAGACAACATACAAACATACATATTTATAAACATAAAAAAAACATACTTATAATATTTGTGATCAACAAAGTTAACATACACATTGGTCTACATTATGTAATCTAATCTCAACAAAGTTAGCATAAACATATAAGCATAGGTAAACAAATCTCAACATACAAACATGCATCTATAAACATATGTTAACTACTTATAATATTTTTCATAACAAAGTTAACATACGCATAACAAAGACAACATACAAACATACATATTTATAAACATAAAAAAAACATACTTATAATATTTGTGATCAACAAAGTTAACATACACATTGGTCTACATTATGTAATCTAATCTCAACAAAGTTAGCATAAACATATGAGCATAGGTCAACAAATCTCAACATACAAACATGCATCTATAAACATATGTTAACTACTTATAATATTTTTCATAACAAAGTTAACATACACATAACAAAGACAACATACAACATACAAACATAAATATTTATAAACATAAAAAAAACATACTTATAATATTTGTGATCAACAAAGTTAACATACACATTGGTCTACATTATGTAATCTAATCTCAACAAAGTTAGCATCAACATACTTCTAAAATTTGTCATAACAAAAATTAACACACATACAAACATGCATCTATATTTATATACCTTTAATAAGCACCAACACATGTCTTCAACCTTAAAATTAAGAACATACCTTTAAAATCTTCAATAGATCAACAAATCTTCAACCCTAAAATTAGATCAAACAAAAAAAGTTAACAAAAACAATCAAAAACATGGGTATACAAGAACTATCAACACCAAACGGCCTAAACCATGTTAAGAACAACAAACATGAGAAACCCCATGAAAAACCCCCTAAAACTAAATACCCTAAAACTACTAACATTTCATGAAAACACCCAAATAATCACTACAAACACTCAAATAATCACTCAAAATGAAGAAAAGGTTGAGAAAAATCAACTAACCTGCTGATGGGAACCGAAATCGCGTATTTGGGGAAGAAATGTCTGAAAAACGGAGAAAATGAGTAGTCCGTATATTAAAATCGACCGCAATAACTATAGCGACGACATGTCGTCGCTATAGGTATCAACAAAACGACAGCGTTTAATTTAATGAGCATTTTTTACAATTAAAAAAATCAAATAATCCTATAGCAACGACATGTCGTCGCTAAAATTTCACCACTTTTCATCAGGCGCCAACTTATCCCGCCAATATGTTAATCTATGGCGACGACAGTCGTCGCGACTATGAAAAATAATTTTCTGATTTATTAAATTTCAATTATCTGGATATTTCAGAAATTCCCAAAAAAAGGACATAATTACTTATAGCGACGACATGTCGTCGCTATAAGTAAATTCTAATTTTATTATTTATTAATTGTTTTATTTATAACCAATATAAAAAAATAATATAATTTTAATATAATATTACTATATAATAATATTTTAACATAAACTTATTTGTAACTAACTATTATAAAATAATAGTATAATTTTAATATAATATTATTATACTAAAAACAAAAACATGATATTAATAATATTATTTTTATAATTTTAATATGGTATTACTAAACTAAACACAAAAACATGCATGTGCATCTATACCTACATGTACATATACGTACATGACATACACACATAATTACAAGTTATATTAAAGGTGACATTAATTACATGACATATACATTAATGATATACACACGTAATTAGAAGTTACATTATTCGATTGCTTGTGCATACATGTACATATACAAATATACATACATGACATACACACATAACTATAACTAACATTATATGTGACATTACACGTGCTTATATGTGTCTCTAACGACACATATATACATACATGACATACAATCATATTTACAGCTAACATTACAAGTAATATTACATGTGCATACATGTACATATAACGACACACGTATACATACATGACATACACACGTAATTAGAAGTTACATTACACGTGGTATTGCTCGTACGTACATGTACATATACACATATATTACATATACACATAATTACAAATAACATTATATGTGACATTACACGTGCATACATATGTCTCTAACGACACACATATACATACATGACATACAATCATAATTACAACTAACATTACATGTACATATAACGACACACATATACATACATGACATACACATATAAGTACAAGTTACATTACACGTAGTATTGCCCGTGCATACATGTGCATATAACGACACACATATACATACATACATGACATACACACATAATTACAAGTTACATTACACGTAGTATTGCTCGTGCATACATGTACCTATACACATATACATACATGACATACACACATAATTACAAGTTACATTACACGTAGTATTGCCCGTGCATACATGTGCATATAACGACACACATATACATACATGACATACATACATGACATACACACATAATTACAAGTTACATTACACGTAGTATTGCTCGTGCATACATGTACCTATACACATATACATACATGACATACCCACATAATTACAAGTAACATTATAGGTGACATTACACATACACACAAGTGCACCTAACGACACACATATACATAGATGGCATACAATTATACTTACAAGTAACATTACAGTTAATATTACACGTGCATACATGTACATATAACGACACACATCTACATACATGACATACACACATACTTACAAGTAACATTTATAAGTGACACTACACGTGCATACATGGGCTTCTAACAACGCACATATACATACATGTACATATAATGACACAGATCTACATACATGACATACACACATACTTACAAGTAATCTCTTATTTTATTATTTATAAGTTGTTTTATTTATAACCAATATAAAAGAATAATAATATAATTTTAATATAAAATAAATAAATTATCTATTTATAATTAATGAAATAAATTATTTATTTATAATCAATGAAATATATATATATATCAGTATATATAACGACGACATGTCGTCGCTATATGTTATCAAAAAAATTTTATTTTATTTTTTTATTTAATCTGAATTGGGCGGGCAATCTTTTTTTGGCGGCTTTTCTAAAAAAAAATGGCGACGAGATGTCGTCGCTAAAAAACAGATGGTTTTTTGCTATTTTTCAATGTTTTAAAGAAATTCAAAAACTGAAAAAAAAATTGGTTTTTAGCGACGACACGTCGTCGGTAAACCCTTTTTTGAAAAAAGACGTTTTCCCTTTCGTTGACCGGCGAGTTATATGCGTACACGTGTAAAGAAAAGTGAAAAATTTAAGGTCACCCTATTGCGACGACTTGTCGTCACTAAAAGTGAAGCTGTAGCCACGACATATGTCGTCGCAATAGATGTCGGCGCTACAGAATGCTTTTCTTGTAGTGCCAAGAGATAAGGTTAAGGTTCAATTCATGTCAAAGATGGATTTGAAATGATTTAAGCTTGTTACTAGATTAGTAGATTGTTGTTAGAGATTTTAGTTTCATCAATGTCATGTTAGTGTAATTGGATTTTCTTATAGCTAAAAGAGAAGTTAGAATAAATATTGATTGACTAAGGATGGCATCCCCTGCTGGAATCCAAGGGCTTCGGCAAGAAATGTTATATACTAGCATGTTTGTTATGAGTCGAAAGTTGCTTCGAATTCACTTAAGTGAAGAAAACTCGACGAATTCGTCCACCGATCCAAGAGGATCTCCTATTCGTTATTAATGTTGTTGTTCATAAATACAAACCCATCAATGGATATGATTATCATATTCTTTTGAACAATTACATGTATTAGTTGTGTAAATTCCTCATCATATAAAGATAATTTTTGGCAAGTATTTGATACAAAAACACACACACGTGTATATATATATATATATATATATATATATATTATTCTTGAAACCAAATTATATAATGTATATGCATAATGAGTCACCTACTAATTCGGTATTATAATATTTTTTTTGCAGTGTTGTAAAAATCGACATAGACAGCCGTCTAGGCGCTAGGCGCTCTGCAACTGTGTCGATTTCCCTTAGACGGTGCCTAGACGGCCTAGTAAATCTTTTTTTGACTTTTTCGGGTAAAAAAGACCATATCTATCATTATTCGACACATTTTCAACTCAAAATCTTTAATATGTCTCTAAAACATTGAATTCAACATCTAAAACATCAAATCCAGCCACTAAACATAGAAATTCATCTCTAAACTTTTAATTCGGTGTTTAAGTTTAACTTTGAAGTACTTGACTTAGCATGTTTAAGTTTAGTTTTTAAATTATTTGAATTATTATATTGAATTATTGATATTGATTTGTGTATATATAATATATATTTGTAAAATTACATATGAAAATTCAATCCGTCTAGCACCGATTTAATCTTTAGACGGTATCTTACCGCCCGACTATCGCCTAACGACTTTTACAACTATGTATTTTTTGCCTTTAAGAATGTTTTTTTTCATCCAAAATTCCATATTCAAAATATAAAAAGTAATTGGAGCAAAAATTGAAGATGTCATCATTAACCTAGTTTCATTTTTCCACATAACTTGCAACTCAAAACATCTAACCATTTCGATACTAATTCAAAAAGCTACATCATCTTTAATCTGGCCAAATGAACACAACATTAACTCCATCAGCTACCGGGAAACATGGCGGACGCCGACGACCACCACACCGCGGCGGCGACTAAAACAACACGATCATTCATCAACAAGACAAAACTCTTAATCTTTGACATTCTTTTGGTCGGAGTAGTATCCCTTAAAAGCTCGAGGAAGATAAACCGGCAACAAAACTCCGAACAAATTGAAGGCCCAATACACCAAATTCACAACCGCTAATATCCTCCCCATCACCAACCTCCTGCTACTTCCATGAAACTCCGATTCAACCTTCGAAATCTCACTTCTGACCCACTCCATCAACGAAAAGATTCGGGTCGAATTATACACCACCGGCACCATCACCCTCATCGGAACCGAAAACCGATCGGTGTACGCAACTCCTTCCAAAAACAACTGGCTAGCCAGCAAGAACACATGAGGGGTTGCAGCTTTGATACCCTCTTTATCTCCTTCAAGAATCCCTTCGAATATGTAGGCCACCGGAAGAAAGATCCCGACGACGGCTCCGGCGAAGGAGTAGAGGTTGAGAAACCGGTTGTTGTTACAACTGATGTCTAAATAATCGTTGTTGCATCGGGTGGGGAATGCGAATTTTGAGAGGAAGTACATGTAGAAGAAGGAGAAGATGACGAATGCGAAAGATTCGATGGTGATCATGCCGGAGGCGGAGAGGACGACAGCGACGGCGAGGGCATTGAGTTGTTGGAAGGAGAAGATGCCTCGCCGGAGCTGGGATTTGGAATGTTCTCTGAGGACTATCTCGTCGGCCGGGACAACCCCACCTGACATTGTTTCCGGTGACTTGTAGATATTTTCTTGAAAATAGAGGTGGTGGTGGTGTTGGTTTTAGAAAGGCTGAGAGTGAAAATAGGCCTGGTTTGTGAGGATACGATAAAAAGATGGAGGAGGTTGGGTGAACGAGTGTTACACGTGGCTAGAGTACCTGAGATGAGAACACGTGGTTCTTGTTAAGGTTGACCGTTGACTTTTGAAACATCGTCCTAAGTTTAACGGACTAGGTTTTTGCCACTCAAGTGGTTCGGTTATATTCTCAAAAGTGGGAGCATTCGTTTTCGGATATCCAGTGATTCGGCTCTTCGAACTTCTGATATCTGAAAATTTTGGATAAGGAATTTAAGTATCTGAATACGTATCCAAAGTTTCATATATTTGAATTTCGTTGGATATCCGAAACTCCGGATACAGATTCGGATATATGAACTTATAAAAAATTAAAAATTTCTTTAAAAAATAGATGTCAGATATCCGAATATCCATAAATTATCCAATATTCAAAAAATTATATGTTAAATATCCGAAAAATATCCGCGAAATATCCGAATTATTATCCAAATAATCCAAAATTATTCGAAATATCCGAAAAATTATTCGAAAAAAAAACTATTTCAGATATCAAATATTCAAACTATCCGAAAATTTTCAGATTAGGTATCAGAATCCGAATTTCACATTATCCGAACTTTTCAGATATTTTGGATTCAGATTTTCGGACATTTCATATTCGTATTCGGATTCAGATACGGATTTTTTTTAGCACTCTTATTCAAAAGTGTTGTTGGGTGAACTGTTTTTTGGCTATATAATATTATAATTTTTTAATCCTTTTATTTATGTGTGTATATATATATATATATGTAAATAATTTATGATATCATTCGGTTTTTAAATCTTGTCAAAACTGTTACAACTGCTAAACCCTCAATTATATGATGTTGTGATCTGTGTATTGGTTAGATAGGCAATGACAGAAAATTGTTCGATGAATAATGATACCAAAGATCAAAACACTTTAGCTTTGGAGATTGTTGACACTAAAATTCTTCACAAAATCAGTCCGCTTCATAATTTAAATTATTTACAAAATCAACACAGATTCTTCAGCTTTAGGTCATCAATTTTATTTGTCATGTACCATAGAAATGAAATCTACATACTTATTCTTCAATGATCGTTGGCATTTGTAGAACCCATCAGTACATGTTGATCGATTTATTGTCATCGTCGACATGTGTCGAACCAGATAGAGAATGCAGATGCAGTGTCATGCATTAGAAATGGTGATCGTAATTGACAGTGATCAGAGGCGGCCCGGGGGAGGGGCAAACCCGACCCCGTCCCGGGCCCATTTTTTTAAGGGACACAATATTTTTGACGTATACGTTTATAAAGAGATTCATTTAAACGAGAGCCAACAAGTTATAGATAACGAAAAGGAACTATTTATAAAAACACGGTTTAATAGTTACAAAAAGTAATTCCTTATAAAGCATAAAAAATTACTTTTATGTCATTTAAATCAACGGTGTTCATTGGTTTGATTTAACCGGTTTCCATTCTATCCGAAAACCGAACCAAATAAAAAGGTTACAAACATAATTCAACCAAATAAACCTGTTAAAAACCGAATAAATCGAATTTTATCTTTTATAGTGTTTATAAAATAATAATTTAAAATCTGAATTAGGTTTATTCGATTAACTGAATAAACCGAACAAACCAAATTCAAACTAAAATGGAACCAATAACCGAACCGAAAACCGAAATTCAGAATTTGGATACGATTAGGAACCTAATTTGGAACTCGGATATGGTTGGAAACCGAACCAAAAACCAAATTCAAAATTCGTTTTTTAGTTACAAATACGGTTCGATTTTCGATTTTCGATTTTTTTGAACACCCCTGCTTTAATATTTGTATTCGCTGAGGCCTGTTTTTCCCGGCCCGTACTAGGTACCTCAATTCTTAGAGCCGCCCCTGACAGTGATGATGCATGGTGGTGTAGTAGGTCATGAACAGTGGTGGTCGATCTAGTTTTCAAACGAAACAGCTGACCAACTGGATGTATAGATTTGGTTCTTATCACTTCCATCGTTTAATGCTTTTTTTTTTCTTGTGATTTTATTTTTTACATTTGTTTTTTTCATTCGTTCAGTGTTTTCGACAAATTGACAATTGTTGCAAGTGTTTTTAAACTAACTCATTCACAATCGTTAGGGTTGTAAACGAATTGAATACTCAACGCACAGCAGTCAACATGTTACTAGACTTCAAATTAATTAAAAAAGGACTCATGATTGCTTAAAAAGATAGAAGAGACTCCTTTTTGCTTAAAAATATCGGAATATAGACTTAAAATGTTTTAAAAAACTCGGATTGTTTTGTCCAGACCGGTTAATAAAATTCATATTGCACGCATCAAGCACCTTTTGCAATGGCAGCACATAATGCAAATTGCGGCACAACATTGGCACATCATGTGATCGCATCACAACACCCGTTGCATTGCGCTCGCATCACCGCATTAGCGCAATTTAAAACCAAGATACTAACGTGTTTCAAAATGCGAATTTATATACACTTAAATATAAAAGAAATTGTTCAAGAACATAATTTCACAATGCTTTTACAAGCCTACTATATACATTTGTGCAACACAGTCAGCCAAACTAGAAAAATAAGGGTATTTTAGGAATGTTGTTGCCATTCTTGAATTGCATAGGAAAGGGCATGATTAGGAAGCAAGTCACAGTGGTCTAGCTTAAGGTTGGTCATAGGAGAAGTCTTGTGACCACTATTCAACCAACCTTTTATGGCATCAGCTTCATATGTAAAACCATCTGCTGCTATGAGAGGATCTTTCATTACTTCCTGAAAATTGTCAAATAAATAAAACTTCTACAGCATATATAATATACCACTGTCATCATATAACTACTAAACAAACAAACAAATATACATATCCAGTAAAATTTCACTACTCAGTAGAGTCTGGGGAAGTGTAGGGATGGCAGAAAACCCGAAACTTTAGAGTCGGGTATTGGCCCAAATATTAGGGTATGAGACCGGGTATGAGATGAAAAAATTTATTTTTTTCGGGTTCAGGTATGGGATTAAGGAATACCCGGCCCACTTATCCGAAGTAACACCCGAAATAATACTCGTAATATTTTATTAATATTTTTAAATTCCTTTCTAAAATATAATTCTTTTTTATGAAAGATCAGAACAAGTGGTAACTTTTATCTTTTTATTTTAGATATGAAAGCAAGTATTAAAAATACTAATCTTGTTTTGAATATTAAAATAACAGTTTATGATAGCATCTTTTAGGATATATATATCATGAGATTTACATTTTTTTGGTTTATATTTTATGGTGTTGATATTTTATGTATTTAATTAATGGATTCTAGTTTATTTTTGTTATTAAACAATAACATTATATAAAATTAATATTATACAAATGTACTCGGAAAATCACAAAATTTTTTTAATACCCAATTCCAGTGGGTATGCCTGATACCGTCAGGTAATTATCCGATAGATACCTGACGGATAATGGGCCGGGTATGGATTCATTTTTACAATCGGGTATGAGACTGGAATTAGCAATAACCCACCCGAACCTGGCCCATTGATATTCCTAGAAAGAGGAATGGGACGAAGACAAACCTTACCTCTGTCTCAATGGAATAGAGAGACTCCCATCATACAACTACCAACAATTACTAAAAACAATGCTATGATGAATCTAGTTTTTGTTATCTGTCCATTAAATAGGCTTAAATTTCCACACATTTGCTTATAATGTGGTCTATATTTCTACCAAAAAAGTTGCAAAACTCTAAACAAAACGTGACCCATTTCAAGCCATATAAAAAATTGATCGTTTTAAGTCCATCCCATTCTGTAGTGTTTACATGGAGTATTAATGTGTTTTGTTTAGAAATGTACCTGAAAAATGGGGCAAACAAAGTAAGACGGAATCCGGTGATGATTCTCAGGCTCAACTGGGGATACTGTTACAAGATTTCTCATTGTCTCCAATTTTGTCAATATTTCATCCCCTAAATCAGGCTGGTTCTTTTCACAACATCTTAGACCCAAATATGCTAACTCCTTTGCATGCTCAATTGGCCAATCACCACCAGTCAAATCCAAAATTGTACCAAAATTCTCATTTTCTAATGCACATTTTGTATCATTTACAACACTTAAAACAGGTCTCCCTGTTAGCATTCTTAATAATACAAGTCCAAATGAGTATACATCCGAAGAAACAGAAATCTTTTCAAATTCTGTAGTTACAGGATCCGACTCACTGATATTAGGAATCAAACGGTTTATTCCTAAGTCACTTAGTTTGGATATTTGGTTTGAATCAAGAAGAATGTTGGTAAGCTTCAAGTTTCCATGGATGATTTGAGGTTTACTGCCATGGAGGAAGACTAGAGCAGAACATATTTCTGCGCAGATTCGTATTCGATTATACCATTGAAAAGAAGCAATTTGATCTTCAAGGTTGCCATTTTCAAGGTATTCATAAATTAAAGATCTTGTTTCAGGACAAACACCAATGAGTGTCACAATGTTTGGATGCCTTACTCTACTCAAAATCTCTGCCTGAATCAAAAAAAAATATAATTACCCAGGTCAAGAAACAATAGTTTAGTTTACTGGATACTTGATAGTCATCTAAGATACCAGTGGTGAAATGGGCAAGTCAGTAATGGGTCAAATTGGGCAACCACTTGTGCAAATCGGATGGATTGACCTTTTTCTTCGATTTTTCTGCAATTGTGTTGAATTTGATAATAGAGATCTTACTATTCCACATGCAGTCTAATTTTTTTTATCAAAAAGATTTAAAATGTTTTAAATGTGCTACTTTAGACCCAACACATTTACTTTTATACTATTATATTAAGTCAACATATCAGGTACAAAACACAACCCAAATCGACAGAGTAAAAAGGGTCAAAATTGACCCGGCTAAAACAAATTAGCAGGGGCGCAAAATTTTATGTGTTACATGGAGGCAGGTCGATTTGGATTGTCGAAGTAAATAAAAATTAGCTAAAATGAAACAGGGTAAAAGAGTCAAGAGTGATCCAAAGTGTACGCAGATGCTTACAGTGTCCTAATTCCTAAAATTATTTGTATACAAACAAATTATACTTCTGTTTTAGATTATAGACTTATAGTTGTAGATATATCTAACACTTATGTATTTAAAAAATTAGAAAAATAAACACGTGGGCAAATAATTAGTTGATGGGCAGGCCCAGCCCAACCAGCCCACTTTGCCACCTCTAATAAATAATAATTAGCAAGGATTTACCTCATGTTCAAATTCTGTATCACCCTGAGAACCAAGGGAAGGTAGCATCTTTATTGCTACCCTGAAATGGCAAAGAATCCCTTTATAAACACTACCGCGTTTCCCTTCTCCAATCTTCAAAGATTGATTAAAATCTTGAGTAGCCTTCATAATTTCCAAAAAAGATGGTTTATAAAATTCTGCAAGTGACAAATTTGTGCTCTCCTCATGTAGCCTATTAATATGTCTCCTAGTGTTATTAAGCTTGTCTTGCAAGTTATCTCGACTATCTTTAAATTTAATCAACAGATCCACAGCTTGAATAATCCTCTCCTCTAATTCTTTTTCTGTCTTACAGGCATTTGAAATTCGGTCAACAAGTTCCTGTTTTTGGTCTTTGACCATCTGAAGCTCTTTTATGAATTGATTTTGCTGATTTTTTATTGTTTGTATTTCTGTAGTTTTTACTGTTAGAGTAGCCTCTATTTCTTTTATTTTAGTAATTTCCTCTGCTAATGATTTTTCTGATGCTTCCGCCTATCAACAAGTCAGAAAAGTTACAGCAAATTACATAATATTAATTAAATTAAAACGGTGAACAGTTCAAATTAAATTTACATTATATATAACTAGGTCAGAAATTGGAAGGTACTGATAGAATAACATGGCCAACTGCAATAAACTAGAGAATTAAAAATTAATAAAACTATACCCATTCGATCACTAGAAACACAGATGTATTCAGGTCAAAGTAATTGCACAGGAGCTAAAAAATCTTAAAAAATAGAGTAACTTGTAAACATTCCTTTAGTATAAAAACTGGCAAGCTGCATTAAGAATAAAATATGATACCCTATAGCTTTTCAACCATGTAAAAGCACATATGCGTCGAGGTCAAATTAATTGCATTTGCATATAAGTTAATAAATCTAGAAACATCAGAGCAAATTACAAAAGCTTTCCCTTTGATGTTGCATTTGTGTTCCAAAAATAACTTTTTATAACAATTGGTATGTTAAATGCCACTACTTGTATGGAAAATGAGGAGCATTTATGGTAATTCTAAACATTTTGTGTTTTCAAATCACTTTTATCATATAATCACGAACAAATTTTGTGGTAGCAGATCCAACACTTCATTTAAAAAAGATTCTTCCATTATTACCTCCTAAATTCTAACTAATATGAATCAAATACAACTCAATTACTAATTTTGAAAAAACATAACCAATATCAACAAATTCTAAGGTCTATAAAAAGTGTTTAGATCACCAATTATCTCATAAATTTATTCTGCAATAATATATATTTATAATAGATTGATGGCCAAAACCAACAGCGGTAATAAACAAAGAAAAGTGATACAATAAGTGAACTAAACCAAATGGGAAATAGTTAAACCAAAATTTACCACATTTAAAGCCTCATTGGCATCTTCTTCAGCTTTCCACCGTTTTATCGACTCTTCAAATGCTTTCTGCTTTGACTTTTCTGCATCCTTGGTAGCATATCCAAGTCTATCATGCAAGTCAGAAGATGAAACCCCTTGGGGTCTTTCCTGAAAGAAAGCATGCAATTTCCATATAAATATATATATATATATATAGGGGTCGGTTATTGTACAAAGGAAATTAACGTGAGAAGTGTAGGAAGCCACGTGTAATAAAATTAACATGAGAAGTGTAGGAAGCCACGTGTAATCTGAGAAAGGGGTATAATGGTCCGTGTAAAATCACGAACCATATTATATAAAATCACGGACCATCGTTTAACAGACATAATCAAGAACCAACTGAATAATCACAGACTACTAATCACGGACCATATGTAACAAATCACGGACCACGTATAAAATTCAAAATAATTAAGGGCAAACTGAATAATCACGGACCAATTATCACGTAACAAATGTAAAAATCATGGACCAACTGATAATCACGGACCAATAATCACGGACCACTTAAAAAAAACGAAAGAAAACCGTAGCAATATTATACTCAAATTAAAGATAATAAAATTATCTATTTTATGGTGTAATTTTTTTAAAAAAACGATTAACCATTTAAGAGTTATTCGATTTATAAAAAAATGGTGGAACTTGATTTACCCACAAAAAAAGTCAACAAATGTAGGCTATTACTTTTTTGCCCTATAAGCTTTAATTCACGCAAGTTTTAACTGAATTGTGGGGACCACTAGATCCTAACCATTGATTAATTTGATCAAGGGCTAGAAATGCTTCTTATCATTATCACGTTAAACCCCCTTGGTATTGGATCCATCTCCTATATATATATATATATATATATATATATATATATATATATATATACATACATCTATATTACTATATAATACTTATAGGAAGGACACAATGGTCTTTTACTTACTCTTAAAATTAAGAGTTTTACAACTTTTAAAACATAAAGTACAACAAACAAAGCTTTAAGAACCATCAACTAAATGATTTTCTTTTACTTTTTAGTTTGTCTCACATTGATACATTTAAAAAAATAAAGTGTCATATAATATCTATAAAAGTAAACTCTCTCAAATCAAATAAATTACTTCTTGACACGTTTGTCATATCATATTTGGTATTTTTAATTGTGAATTTTATCATAATAACTTTTTTAGTTAAAAGAGTTGATTTGAAAGAAATTAGGTGGTTTAAGCTTTTTACGAGTCAAAATCAGTAGCCAAATTGTTTTGTTTTCCGCCGCATCGCGCGGGCATCTAACTAGTATATATGCATACATATATATGCATACATATATATGTATAGGGGAAAGATCAAATAAAAATTATATTTTACCTAAGAAGGCTAAGAAGGATATTTAAAATCTCCAAAACTGACTCAAACGAACTCCGATTGAACTCATTTCGATGGCATTGGAACCGTCTTATCGAACCCTACAATATTAGCTTTTAAGTTTTCGTTTTAACAACTAGATTTAGATTTTAGGTTCTAAGGCTTGATTTTTAGCTTTTAAGTTTTATCTATGTTAAAAATTTGTTTTTAAAGTTTTGGTTTTAGTATTACAGTTTATTGTTTATGATTTAAGGTTTAGGTTTTAGGGTTCGACAAGCCGGTTCCAATGATGCAAAAATGAATTCAATCGGGTTTTGTTTGAGTTGGTTTTCGAGTTTTTGAAAATCCTTCTTAGCCTTCTTAGGCAAAATAGACTTTTTAGGGGAACCTTACTCTATATGTGTGTGTGTGTGTGTGTACTTGACAAGAAAACAAGTAAACAAATACTGTGTTATTACCAGAAACACAGCAGAAAGTGACTGAACCAGTTTGTCTTGTGATTCATGAGGTGAAGGCAAAGTTGATCCATTTCGTCTATCATCATCAATAGGAAAACAAATGTAAAAATCATACAACATAAACAACTTTCATATCAATTATCAACTATATTAAAGATCTTGTTTGACTGGCTTGCTAAGATCAAAATATGCCAAAAACTACCTTGTATAGATGAGGTGGCCTTTACAAGCAAACCAGATTTGACATGAGATTGGTGCTTGTTGGCAAACATATATAGCTTTATTAGACTTGAGCTCTGACATAGCCCTGCAGACTTCAGATCAATAATGCGATACAATATCAACAAAATATATCCTAGTCCTAGCAAATTGAAAATTTGGAATATTATCATTTTTGGAATAAAGTAATTGTATATTTCATTCGTACTTTGAATATAGCTTCTCTGATGCAGCTCCCATGACAAGCCATTGAATGCCATGCACCTTGATAGTTTGTACAATACCAATTTCAACATTATCTGCTTCTATATAGACCTTAAGCATGTGCACCTGCAGATACCAAAACCAAAAGTTCTCAAAATGTCTTGAAATGCATCCATTATGCTAAAAAACCTAACAAAAAAAAGGGGAGTGATAAAAAGCAAGAAATAATACCCCAGCTTGAGAAGATGTGAGACTGTACTCATTCTGAATAACTTGGTGCACAGAGAATTCATCATCCACTGTGGGCATGTACCGAAAACAAGCATTGTAAACATATATATAATCAAAGAAATCATTGATTCTTTCTATCACAATATTCATTAACAAGTCTGCAGATTGTTCTCTTCTACGGGACATTGGGATGTGACTCTTCAAAATGATTTATTGCTACTTTCAAAACTAAGGATGTTTGGATGTAAATTATGAGGATCGCATTCAATTAAAAGTGTTTATGGAATGTGAATTTTTTTTCTATTATTGAAATATGACACCCCTATATACACCAAACCAAGAAACCTATAATTAAAGGATGGATAATCTCTACTAATATAAATACAATATAATGCATCCTCTAATAGTCCCCCACAGTTCGACCATGAGCAAGGCAAATGCAGAAATGCTTAAAGTGTATCTAAGAGCTTGAAGAAGATGTCAAGGAAGCCTTTTAGTAAATATGTCAACATCTTGAGATGAGGAGGGAACATGCAAGACTTGGATATGGCCTAGATAAACTTTCTCGCGGATAAAATGGATATCAACCTCAACGTGTTTGGTCCACCAATGTTGTACCGGATTACCAAACATGTAGGCTGCAGAAACGTTGTCACAATAGACAACAGTTGCCAGGTTGCTTTTCAGAGGAGAACATGAACATTGCAACTCAAGTAGAAGGTTTTGAAGCCAGCTCGTTTCAGCTACAGCATTAGCAAGGCCTTGATATTCGGCCTTAGCTCTAGAGATAAAGATGGTAGGTTGACATTTGGACAACCAGGAATGTAAATTGTCTCCTAAAAATACACAGTACCAAATGTCGAGCGTCGGGTGTCATGGCAAGTCCCCCGCCCCCCAAAAAAAAATCAACATTCGAGTATGAAGTAAGAGATTGGCACGAAGAGGTTGTGAGACAAAGACCACCATCAATCATACCCTGTAAGAATCGAAAGATCCATCTATGGAAAAGTGTGGTTCCTGCAAAGCAGGCTGAAAAGGCACACACTTGTTAGACTACATAAGTATATCCGGAAGCATGAAAGTGAGGTATTGTAAGCTCCAACTAAACTATGACACTCACTACCATCAGGTAGTAATCGTCCATTTGTAGAGGTGAATTTGGAGGATTTATCCACCAGAGTGGTGCAAGGTTTGCATGAACTCATAGAAGCATGTTGTAATACATCATTGGCATGGAGCTAGGAATAAAGTTGCCAATACACCGAATCTCCAAAAATGATGAAGACCCCCAAGATCTGTCATGGCAAACTCTCTACACAATGTAGCAATAACATTGCATAAAAAACCAGGATCAGAAGCACTGAAGAGTGAGGACAATACCGTGAGGCAGTGCTGTAGAAACCACAAGGCATTAGTCGAGCGGTTGGGCAGGGACGGAAAGTAGGGCCCATGGGTTGGGCCATGTCCGCGGTGAATTTACAGGTGTTAACTGGGTCATGCTGGTGGATTGTCAGCCCGACACGAACCCAAAAATTTAACATGAACTTGAACACAACTCGAACCCGAAAATCGTGCATACATATGAACCCAAACACATCATGAATATTCACGGATTTACACATGACCCGATTGACCCGAAATTTTTTATTTTGTTAATTTATAGTATATGAATACTTTTAAAAATATAATTTTGTGAAAAAAAATACAGATATACAAAAAAAATATTAGTACGTTTAATTATAAAATTTCATGTAACCCACTCGGATTTGACGATGGAATCGGTGTCAAGGACGCGAACCAACAAATCATCAGAAAGTAAGAACTATAACAGAGAACCGAATAATCTCCACCAAAAATATAACATATCATCTGATACCAAACACCTCTAAACTATCAAATTCTAATCATAAAGCAGAAGCAGGAAGTGAATTGATCAACTTACGGAGTGTGATCAATTGATCAGCTTGATGAACATGAAGGAGGCAAATCTTCATTCCCGAAAAGTTGTGTAATGTCCACAATATGAGCGATTTACTTTCCTCAACATTCTTCCCCACTGCTACAAACACGGTATTCCTGACATCTTCAAATGATTCATCGATCACTTCCACCAAACTCCCCATCGATCTCAAATCCAAATACTTTCAGTACGGATTGACGAAACCTAGAATTAGAGATAGGAAATCACCTGGAACAAATGATACGATTAGGGCATTGCGATTTGGCGGTTGAGATTGAAGATTGGTTTATCAGGATTGTAATTATTGGTCATTGGTTTTCCTTTTCATGTTGAAAAATGATCCAAAAGCACTTGAGCGGAGACTGGTTCGTGGTGTTCTTTGTGGAGTCAAGCGTGTAGGTCGGTTTGGTGTCCAAGACACTAACGATTGATAAAGTCGTCACTCAACCACACTCATTTAGTCATTTATAAGCCATTTCTTATGTATTTTTTTTTAACGATAAAAGGTCGATTGATAGCGCGTCTTCAAAAGAAAGCTTGTATAACAATCAGACCATCTCTACCTCATCAATTCAAGAGGAACTTATCACTGTTGTAAAACACTATGTTAGGATTAAACTTGACACCTTAAGATGTTCAAGTTTTATCTCTCATTCTCTATACTAATAAACCATAAGACTATTAGTATAAGGCATTTTTTTTATTTATTTTTTGATTTTACTATATGTTATTAATTATGTATTAAACAAATAAAATATTTAATAGTTACTAGAAATATTTTAAAAAATATAAAATGAAATTTTGATATGCATTTAACCTAACCCATGTTGTTCTCATCTTTAGCTATATCTAATTCACAAACAACTTTCTGAATATTTTTTATCTTTCTTAAATTTTTATAAAGAAGGTGAATATTGAAACTTTATACTTAAAGATTCATAATTTTTAAAATTTTAAATTTTAAAAATAGAAATGAAGATGAAGAACCTGATAAATATAAATAAAACAAAAGAATTTTTAAAAATTTAGAGAGATATAAAGATCCTACAAGCAAAAAATATACTCAATGCATTTTGGGGCGTCAAAACGTATAGTAAATTGAATTTATACTGTCGAATGAAAAATATTAAAATAACTCATTTCCAAACAAATTTTACGTCGAAACATAAACCAATTAAAAATGCATACAAACTAAACTCGAAAACTTACATATTTAACTTGACTCATTTCAAAAAAAAAATGATCGGAAGTAAAAAGGTGGGTTGATGAAATCACTTTTCTCCGACGAAAGCCGGTACCGTAGAGATTTTCGCTGTTAAAGTATTAAAATTGTAAAGCTCTCAAAGCCCAAAAAAACAATAATAAGGTTGCCATGAGTTTCAAATCCATCCACTTAAACTCGTACGGCTAGTAACTAACAAACTCCACTACCTAAGCTTAGTGTATTGTTTCTGAAATAAAGTATAATTAAGATGTGGCAAAATCTGAATAAAGAAACAAAACATAAGACTTTTTTTTATTCATGCACCTAAGGACTCGTATCTTTTATGTTTTCAAGTGAAATAAAAACAAAAATAATAAAAAATTTACAGACAAATGCACCAGTAACCTTGAGAAAGTCAAAAATACTTACCTCGTATGTATAAGTCAAAAAAATACAAAAAGAAATCAATTTTGAATTCTGTGTTTCAAAAAATGAAATTGAGACACTGCCATTATCACTTTAATAAAAAAAACAAGTGATTTTTAAAACAAATAACATGTTACTAAATAATTTCATATTTGTGTTAAGAGAAACGAGACAATTAATTATCATATTGTGTTCGTGTCATGTCCTATCGTATTGTTTATAACTTATTAACTTTTTAGGGTAGCACTAATCAAAATACGTCCCAAAAATAAACTTAACTAAAATAAAAGATACTTAAAATTAATTTAGTACATGTGGTAAAATAATATCAAAACCTAACTAATAAAAAAATTGAAGTCTACGTGTGTTGTGTGCGTATGAAGCCAAAAGAGTTAAAAAATATATATATATTAAAAATAAAATAATAAAAGAAATTTGTCACCTTTATGTGCTAGAAAGAAAAAAAAAAGTTAAAAGGAAGAATTCCATTGATTTTAACATAGGGCTAATGCTTTAAGATATTTATCGGTTCATCTAGATAAGCATGCATCTCATTTATTGCAACCAAAATAAATTTATTTGCAAAAATAAAATAAAAAATTATTATTATTTTCTCACTTTTCTTTGTATATAGATAATAACTTAATTTAATGTTTTATAAGTATTTACATGTGTAGAGAGAAAAAAAAATTCTAACTCAAAGAGAATAAAGATATTTAATAATAAACTTGGTATATAGTTGTTTTACATATTAAAAATATACAAGTTAATGTAACTATTTTTTTTGTTTAGTTTGTGTTAGAATTGAAAATGGATTATCTTATAAATAAAAAAGTTAAATTAAACAATTTTGTGTATTTGTGTTGTCAAAAAAATTTATTTGTTAAAATTATAATTGCAAGATATACCTTGTGGTTTATCATATAAATGAACGAATTATGTTTTAAACCAGGTTAAGATGTTTTGGTTATTTTATAACTATTTGTTGCTCTTTACCCGACCCATTTAAATTTAAACTAAATTTCACCTCTTATAAAAAAAAAATTATGAATATATTGCTACTAGAAAGTCTAGAATATCCAAAGGTATTTTGAGAAGAAAATTAATGTACACGTTAATTGTCATGTTAGCTTTAGCTTGCAATGATAGCCTTCCTTTGAGGATGAACCATCTTAGGTTACAAGATTGTGATTTTTTATTAAGCATTGAATTTATCTATAAACGATTTATTGAATTAAATTATTTGCTTATATATGTTCGTTCAATAGTGAGTTTATTAATGATTTTAACTTGTTTATAAATATAAACAAATATATAATATTTAGAAAGTAAAATACTATTTTTAATTTCAAATATTATACACATGTTTTAAATAGATATAAAATTAATCATGTGATATAGAAATCATAAACATGATTATCTTAAATAAAACAAAAGGTAGAAATAATTATACCAAAGCCTCAAAGATTTAAGTTTTCAAATAATTAATCTTTAACAAGATACCATCTTCAAAAGACTAGTTTATACTTTAAATTTGAAGGTAAATTAAAAACTAAAAATTAAAAATATAAAATATGTTTAATGATTGGACATAAAAAAACAAACATAATCGAACACACTACTGAAAATTCATGAACACAAATAAACAAGCACAACTCATATGAGCGTTTGAAGCCAATGAATATAAACAAAATTTCCGTTAAACCGTTCACGAACTGTTTGTTAAACATTTACTTCATTTAGAACTCTCTCTACATATATTAGAAGAGATTTTCTCACGATGCAAACTTCTTTTTCACAGGTAACGTATTTCAACAACTGAGTTGAATCATACCAAAATTAAAAAAATACTTACGCTTATAGAAATACAAGTTAAGGTGACTCAATTAGTAATCTTCCATCCGATCTAGAAGTTGAGCTTGTATTCAAATCATGTATAACTCGATCTAGCTCGTGATTGGTGAGTTTGTTATTTATTTTTATTTTTTTTACTTTTGAAGATTATGTATTAGACAAATCTTAAACAACAAGCTAGTTAGTAAAAATCTTAAATTATAAAAGTCTCAAATTATCGAGTATGAGACCACCGATATACTACGAAAACTAAGAATGTAAACATATTTAAGTAATCCAAGTGATGAACTATCTTCATATCAAACTCATCACAAATGTTTATATAAACCAAACAAGATCGAGTTAAGTTACTAGTGAGTTTTCATAAAGCTAATTAAAGATGGTTATGTATGTGACACTAGATGAAATATAGGTGATGTGGTTGATAGGTACTCGTACCCTATAAAAAACATTGCCCTTCATTTTGGAGTAGGGTTGTCCAAAAAGCTCGAAGCTCAGATTCGGCTCGTAGCTCGTTCGGAAAAAGCTAAGATAAAACTCGGCTCAAATAAAGTTCGTTTGTAACATAGCCAAACCGAGCCGGCTCGTTTTGTAACCAAGCCAGGGCTGGCTCGGCTAGTTGTTCGGCTCGTTTGTATAACATGTTATACTAAAATATAAAACTATAGGTTACTTTCACTAATAAATATACTTTTGTGTTATTTTGTAATTATGTAAAATAAATAAATAAAAGAAAAGAGAACGAAATATGAAATGAATCTCAATTTTCACGTGCTCCACTAATTCCGAATTTCTAAATCATATTATATATATATATATATATATATATATATAAAGCTAATTAAAGATGGTTATGTATGTGACACTAAATGAGATATAGGTGATGTGGTTGATAGCTACTCGTATCCTATAAAAAACATTGCCCTTCCTTTTGGAGTAGGGCTGTCCAAAAACCTCGAAGCTCGGATTCGGCTCATAGCTCGTTCGGAAAAAGCTCAATAAAGATCGGCTCAAATAAAGTCCGTTTGTAACAGAGCCAAACCAAGCCGGCTCGTTTTGTAACCAAGCCGAGTCCAAGCCAGGGCTGGCTGGCTGGCTCGGCTAGTGGCTCGGCTCGTTTGTACAACATGTTATACTAAAATATAAAACTATAGGTTACTTTCACTAATAAATATACTTTGGTGTTATTTTGTAATTATGTAAAAAAATAAAAAGAAAAAAAGAAAAGAAAAGAGAACGAAATATGAAATGAATCTCAATTTTCACGTGCTCCACTAATTCCTAATTTCTAAATCATATTATTAATTCATAGTTCCACATATTAATGCATCTTCTCTTATGTAAAAAACGAGTCAAAAACGAAACGAGTCGAGTTGAGGTGAATGCAATTCAAATATTAAATTTATTATGTAAAATCCGAGCCAAAAACGAGCGACCCGAGCCAGCTCGGTTAAAAACGAACTGAGTCCGAGCCAAAATTTCAGGCTCGGTTTACAATCCGAGCCAGACTCGGTTTAAATCAAAGCAGAGTCCGAGCTGATGCCTGGCTCGTTTCAATTCGGCTCGTGAACACCCCTATTTTGGAGTACCACTCCAATGCAATCCCTCATATGATAAAGTCATCTCCATCTCTCTTGTAGATTGTACTTCATGCTTAACAATTTGAACCTTGAGTACAAAATAGATTATGGGAGGAATAAGAAATATGGGCATTTCCAATATCAAAAGACGGTTGGTAAATATTTTTTAAATCATTTATTTTGTTACAAAAATTTATACCACCATCTTTTTTATGAAAAACTATTAAAAATAAAAGAATTTATCTTTTCCGTCAAAAGGAAAAAGAAAAAGTTTCATATTATGCGCCACATCCGAGTCACGACTCATAATGACTAGGGGAAAGATGGATAATTGACTTTTGAATTCTAAGAATACCGTTGAAAGGAAATAAATTATCCACCACAATTTTCTTAATTTAATATTGCAATTTTCATTCAATTTTTTATAAGGTCTATTGGAAAAGACTTTAATTACTCAAAGCCTAACTTCCTGGAAACTGCTTCTCTAACTTTAATTCATTGTTTCCTTCGATTTGGCCAAGGCTTTTCTTTTCACTTATTGTTTTAAAATTTATATATTTAAATACTTATAGGAAGGGTTGTGTTATTCACACACTCACCCTACCCTCCACACCCCCTATACGTCTCGTATAGGTCTATACGAGGAGTATAAATTTGGTGGAGATATTGAATTAAAAAATGTGGGTGTGTGAATAACCACTCCATTTAGGAATTATCATCATCAGCATAATAATAAAAATTATAAATAATTAAATACTTGAACACATAATTTTTATATAAATCTTTGTTTATTAATAACTAGGTTAAAACCCATGTATTAAATGGGTTTAATAAATCTAATATGTTGCAAACAATAATTTTTTAATTAAAATTTGTATGTTTGATATTATTAATTTTTTATAAAATAACAACTATTGAATGTTTAAAAATAACATATTACAAAAGATTAAGAATTATAAAATTATATTTTAAAATATTATATAATTGAAATTTTCTTGTGATTATTAATTTTTACGTATTTTTTATAATAAGAAAATCTATATATTTTATATTTAATTGTATAATTTAATCATTTAAAATGATTAATTATTAATTTTTAGTACAAAAGTTAATTCATATTTAGTAAGAGAGAGAGTCCGGAAAACAATTTTTAGGATTCATATGGAAATGACAAGTGTCAAAGATAACTATTCTTTTATTAGAATACTAGATTAATATCTCGTGTATTACACATATTGTATAAAAAAATTATATAGTAATTAATAAAAAGTTTGAATTTAAAAAACGATTTTTTGAGATAAGATATGACTGAATTTAAGTTATTTTTTAACATTTCAATTTTAAAATTTTATTGAAAACTATTTTTTATATACAAATCTTGTTTAAACTTCTGGGTTTTGTTTTTTTTTTTATAAAAATTGTTTTTATATAATTTTTATTTTCAAAATCTATTTTTTAATATAAATATTTGATTTATAATTTATTAAAAAATTATTATTAATATATAGATGTATAACTAAAATCATTAGTTATTGTTTTAATTTTAAATGCTTATGGATATTTTTAGTTAACAACTAAAAACATTAGGTTTACTTGTATATATTTAAAAAGCTTAAGGAGGGGGTATCACAAGTAAAAAATTACAAAATAGGGTATATTTAGCATAACCCTTTAATAATTTGACAAATGTCATTAAATGGTTTAAGAATTTGCCAAGTGTCTATTGAGTTACTTTTTTATTATAGGTAGTAGATATAAGGATTGGACGTGTTGTGTTATAGTAAAAGGTGTTTAATTTTGTAAAAGTGTGAGAAAGATTTTATTACTTATAATTGGCTCAAAGGAACTCTAATAAACGCATTCCGGTTGCATTAGAATCGGCTTGTCGAACAAAATCTTAGCTTTTAGGTTTATATTTTACAATTTAGCTTTTAGATTATAAAATGTATTTTTTTCAGCTCTTTATGTCATTTTTCATCATCATTGTGCCTTTTTCGCTTGTCATCATTTTGTCTATCCTGCTCTTTATTATGCATTAAGGTTTAGTATTATGGTTTGGCTTTACATTTTAGGTTTTAAGGTTTAGATCCTAAGTTATAACTTTTTGATTTTAGAATTTAAGTTTTATAACTCATTGTGTCGTTTTGTTTGTCAATGTGACTTTTCTGCTTGTATGATTGTGCTTTAGGGTTTAACTTTACGATTTAGTTTTAAAGTTTATGATTTAGGGTATATCTTTAGGATTTAGTTTTTTTGGCTTTAGTCTTTATTGTTTATCATTTAGGTTTATAAAATTTATGTTTTTCAGCACATTGTATCTTTTATGTTTGTAATTGTTTTTACGATTTAGTTTTAAGGCATAGAGTTTAAGGTTTATGACTTGATGAATTTATTCCAATGTCGTTAGAATGAACTCAATCGGAGTTCGTTTGAGCCGGCTTATGAGTTTCAAAAAAAATCCTTCTCACTATTTTTTTTACAAATTAGTGTCTTTTTACTACCTTACTCTAATTGCACTTGTATGTAATTGGTATATTGTTGTCACACCCCGAGCCGGTGGGCTGGATCGAATTTCCCGTCGGGCGGAAGGTTCATGGGGCACGATATCGTTGGGATAATCATAGTGATTAGATTGTTTACATGCACATGATATATAATGAAAAATGCTAACATGACATTGATATAGAATTACAAAGTTAAATTACACAGTATATGTTCATAATTTAACTAAGTAAATTTACATAAAAAGAATCATTGAGTTTTGTCACACCCCGAGCCGGAGGGGTTGGATCGGAGTCCCCGCCGGGCGGAAGGTTCCCGGGGCGTGATATCGCGGATGATAATCATGATGATCAGATTGTTTACATAGCATCAACGTTTAAGAATATCTAAAGCACAATCAAATGATATGTAGGATTACAAAGTTAAATTACAATAGCAATGTTTTGCAATTTAACTAAGTAAACCTAACCAAAAGAATAATATATATATCTTGTATATGTACAAGATATCAAAAGTAATATGTGTCATCAACAAAAGTTGTGCTTCCCAAAAGTCTACTAGGTCCTCTAACTGGGCAGCCTAGTATGCATATCCAAAAGCTTAAGATTTAAACCTGTTCTTCACCTGAGAAAGCATGTAAAAAGATCAAGTCAACACAACGGTTGGTGAGTTCATATAGTTTATAAGTTTAAAAATAGTTTCACAAACCTCTTTCGGTAAAACCTTAACCTCATTAACTCCACCTGTAATATCCAAGTCGGTATGCTTATATATAGGGCATATGTAAGGGAACAAGCCCTAGCCAACATCCCACCACATACTAACTCGGATATGACATTGTTGTTAATAATAATTAAGCATTTTACCTACCAATCAATTCAATCCTCATCAAAGCCTTTGTTATCTGTTTCAATGTTTTCATGTCTAATGTATTCGTAAGTGTTAGCTTTTCATCATATTTATCAAGCATCATAGATTCACACACATACATAGTTTAGCAATTACATATCTCCTATAAGCAGACAAAAGCTCTGGAATACCAGAAGTTTAGCAATTACATGTCTCTTATATAGATAACAGCTTAGCATTCAACAAGTTCATGTTTAGCCTTTACATACCTCTTATAAGACGACAAAAGCTCTGGAATACCAGACGTTCAGCAATTACATGTCCCTTATAACCAGGTAATAGCTCCGTAACGTTACGTTTATGTTTAGCCTTTACATACCTCATATAAGCCGACACAAGCTCTGGAATACCAGACGTTCAGCAATTACGTGTCCCTTATAACTAGGTAATAGCTTAGAATCGATACTTTCATGTTTAGCCTTTACATACCTCATATAAGCTGACAAAAGCTCTGGAATACCAGACGTTCAGCAATTACATGTCTCTTATAACCAGGTAATAGCTGAGTATCATTACGTTTATGTTATTACATGTATCTCACCCCATAGGTACAAGCTCTGGAATACCAGTAGTTTAGCAATTACGTAGTCTATGGTTAGATACATGTATGATGGCCTAGTAGCATGTAATAGTATCAAGTCTCATGTAATATGTAACATCTGTGCCGGAATCGTCACCGGAACAGTAAATCGTAACAGTAAGCATGTACAGTAACTCAGGTACACATCACGGGAAACTATGTTATGCTATTGATACATTTCTGATTAACGTGAAACTATTAAATGATTGTCTGAATCTGACTTAAACCTTAGGGTTTAACAGTCAGAGACATGTCAGACGACACAGTGTTGAAACATAAATACTTGATGTGACATTAGCTGCATAAACGTATGTGAGGTTAAACAAAATAAAACCTTAACGGTTATTGTTACGGAATGCTAAACCGACGAGTTATTCGTATAGGTGACGATCTGTACGAATAATTCTGATAGTTTAACGTTCTGAAATAATGACTTAACAGTAGAAAACAAGAATCGGAAAGCCAAACCATCAACGTGTTCGTTCGAATGACGATTCGAACGAATACGCGCGATGGCGACGCGATCTGATGAAACGATAACGAAAACGAATAACGACACGAACGATCATAAATTTAAAGAAATATTATATTTCTTATTTTACAATTTTGAAACTCATCATAAAACAAAATAACTTGAATTATTTTATTATATCGCGAATAAATTTAACGAAACGCGAAAATTAATTAAACGCGTAAAAATAATTAAGTTCGACAAATAAATTTATTAAACGGAATTTAAAATAATTATTAAAGACTTTATAATATTCAAATTTCTAAAAATAATTCTTTTTGTTTTATTTACGAAAAACACGCGTAAAAATCCGGTTACACGACGAAACCGCGAACCGAGCAACCAAAACGGACCCGAATACCCGTGGGGTATTTAAGCACCAAATGTGGTGTTTTACTCATTTTCAACCAGCCACATTCTCTCTCTTGAAGCCATTCACGAACCTTTCTCTCTATCACTAGAAACCAACTTCAATCCTTCATAACTTGCTCGTTTCTAGCCCGATTTGAGTGATTCTTTCGCCTACACGAAGCTCTTGAAGCCTTCTACAAGGAAGTACAACGGATCTACGAAGTTACCCAGCTGATTTTGAGGTATGAGCCAGAGAATATCACGAAAATTAGGGTTTTCTTACCCTAGTCGACCACATCCAACTCAACTGTGTAAAACCTTAAGTCACGCATGCTTTACACCATTGTTAGGCCGATATGTACTCCACAACTCTGTAGGAATAACGTGTAACCAGTTCATGAGTTGGGGATGAAGATGGAGTGCAGGGTTCGGGAACCACCAGGTCAAAGACGAACCTGCATGCCGACGAACCCCATGAAGACGAGCCATCACAGCCGAACCAAGAGGAGTAGCGAACCTTACCCGAGCCTTTAAGAGGAACGAACCCTTCATCCTGTTGTAGCCAAACCTGCACCGAACCATTCCAGTCGAACCATGCATACTCGACGAACCCTGTTTCCATGTTAGCCGAACCCTCCATGTTTGCCCTTGACCGAACCTAGTTTCAACGAATGCAGAAGGTTCGCTGGTGGGAAACTGTTGTGAGATGCAAGATAGCGTAGATGATAACCTAAGCTGTATTATGGAGGTCTGAATAGATTACGGCCCAAACTCTTGTGCACTTGACCAACTTAGCTTCATCTTGGCCCAATAGTAACCCAATTCATTAAATGTTCGGCCATGTGGGGACATCAGTCACAGAAATTAGACTGATTAAATAAAGACTCAAATGTGAATTTTTGGCCCCATGTAGCTCTCGACCAAGATCACAACAGGCCCAACAACAAGCTCCTTAGGCCCAACATGTATAAATTCAGCCCAGTGAGGCCTTAATCGGCCCATTCTTAATCGAACATCTATCATGGCCCAACAATAGAGCAGCCCATTGTTAATTTGAGGCCCAATTTATTTACAAAAGCCACCATTTATTCTCTGCCCAAACATGTTCCGGCCCAATAGCACAATAAACGGCCCACTAATGTGTGAAGCCACATATTCATTAAGCCTAATAATAATACGAATAATTTATAAGATTATCCGGCTCAAGGGATGTTAAGTAATTTATAAACGTTTGAATGAAAACATAAAATAATGATAATAAAGAACCAACGCTTTAGTGAAACAAACATTTCCTTAAAATGGTTATAAAATGTTCACAAGTGTTAAACAAGTTACAAGAAGTGTTGAAAATCTTAAATAACAATTTATGGGTGATGATCAAGTAAGACATCTTTAACAAAGAATAATTGGAGCCGGATAACATACAAGAATCGTAAGTGTTAGTCAACTTTAGGACTAACACTTACACGCACAACAAACCCTTACAATCTTATATTTATAAATCATAAATACTATGAAATCAATACAGGAGATTGAACCTCATAACGAAAGCAAACCAAGAGCGCGTGCATTCTTATTCTACCTAAGTCAAGCACTTCGGACCTAAGGTGAGTTCATTTGTCCCTTTTCAAACTTATTTGTTTTTACTTCGGGACTGAGAAGCATGTTAAACATTTTCATAAAACTCTTGAAATGTTATTTAATGCTTTAAACATAAACATGATGCCTATAGTGAAACTTATGCGGAAACTTAGAATACTTTGAAAAGCAATAGACTTGAAACTTATACTTAAACTTGAGGCTTGAAAACATATGTTGGATGCCTATGAGACTTGATCTTTATGCTATAACAATATGCTTAAACATGGTGATTGATGCTTATGTTGCAAACTAGAAGCTTAGATTATACACTCGATGCTTAAACTAAGTGCTTAATGCTTATGTAATAAACTATATTCATAAACTATATTCTTAAACTATATTCTAAAACTATATTCTTAAGCTATACTCGTGATGCTTATGCTATAAACTATATTCATAAACTAGATGCTTATGTTATAAACTATATTCTTAAACTATACTCGTAATGCTTATGCTATAATCTATATTCATAACCTAGATGCTTAATGCCATATACTAATGCCCAGTGCCGATGCTATAATGCAAATACCATATGCTTACTATGCTTAAAAGCTCGAAATGCGTGGAGTGCTCTTATTGCTATAAACTTTAAAAGCTATAAACTTATTATGCAAAAGCAACGGGTTGGCCTCTCAGTGCTTGCCTCTCAGGTTGCTAAACTTAAAAGCTATAAACTTGTTATGCAAAAGCAACGGTTTGGCCTCTCAGTGCTTGCCTCTCCGGTTGCTAAACTTAAAAGCTATGAACTTGATAAGCTAAAACAACGGTTTGGCCTCTCAGTGCTTGCCTCTCCGGTTGTTAAACATTGGATGCTATAAACTATTGACTATGGAAGAACAATAGTTGGTCTCTCAGTGCTTGCCTTCATGTGTTCTTCCTAGTCGGGACTTGAAGAACAATAGTTGGCCTCTCAGTGCTTGCCTTCATGTGTTCTTCACAGTCAGGACTAGAAGGCACCTATTATGGTCTCTCAGTGCTTGCCATAGGGTTACCTTTATAGTCGAGACTTGAGGGATAGACTTATGGCCTCTCAGTGCTTGCCATACAGTGATTCCTCAATGTTCACTCATGCTATAAAATTAAACATAATGCTAAAGCTATAAACGAAATGGAGGGTAGGTAAGACGCTTAATTATCATTAACAGCAATGTCCTATGCGACTTAGTATGTGGTGGGATGTTGGCTAGGGCTTGTTCCCTTACATATGCCCTATATATAAGCATACCGAGTGGGATGATACAGGTGGTGTTAATGAGATTAAGGTTGTTACCTAGGGGATGTATGAATGCTTTTGGGTCAACATCATAAACTTTTAAACATGATGCTTGTTAAACTTATGGAAGCTATTACATAAGAATGCTATAGACTTGTAAACTTTGAAAACAGTAAACTAAAGCTATGACGAAGGATGGATTGATTGGTAGGTAAAATGCTTAATTATTATTAACAACAGTGTCATATCCGGGTTAGTATGTGGTGGGATGTTGGCTAGGGCTTGTTCCCTTACATATGCCCTATATATAAGCATACCGGCTTGGATATTACATGTGGAGTTAATGAGGTTAAGGTTTTACCGAAGGAGGTTTGTGAAACTATTTTTAAACTTATAAACTATATGAACTCACCAACCGTTGTGTTGACTTGATCTTTTACATGTTTTCTCAGGTAATGCACAGGAGTAGGCTTAAATCTGTTGGATTGCATACTAGGATGCCAGTTAGCAGACCTAGTAGACTTTTGGAGAAGCACATATTTTGCTATGGATGCGATACACTTTTGATATCTTGAACAGTTACAAGATATGAACATAATATTCTTTTGATAGGTTTACCCAGTTAAATTGCAGAACATTGACAATGTAATTTAACTTCGTAATCCTAATTATCATTTGATTGTGCTTAGTTATTCTTAAACATTGATGCTATGTAAAACAATCTGATCATCATGATTATCACCCACGATATCACGCTCCGGGAACCTTCCGCCCGACGGGGACTCCGATCCAACCCCGCCGGCTCGGGGTGTGACAGATTGGTATCAGAGCTCAAGGTTATAGAGAATAATAGGTCATTACATAAATGGTTTGGCCTAGACTATAACTTAGGGACCCTTCATGTAGAGAACATAGGAATTAGAAAATTTCTTGCATTGTGTCTTCTGCATTCGATCACTGCACTAACCAAATTCCTTTGGTTATGATCAGAATGCCGCCTAGAAGACAACCTACACCGGTACCTACACCACAGACTTCTGCACCTCACTCTTCCACACCATCACCACCAGATTCACCACCGCCACCTCCTCCTCCTCCACACAGTCCTCCTCCAAACCCGAATGCAGGCATAAGCACGACTTTGGTGTTAGACCCTGCTACTATTGCTTTGGCAACATTACTGAGTAGTCAGTTGACTAATCAGATGAAGGATATCATCCCGGAGATGATCAACAGGATTCAAGGCCATGGCAATAACTCTGGTCATACTACAGGAGAAGCTAGTGGAAACACTAAGCACACTTCAGACTACTCCTACAAGTCATTTGTTGGATGTAACCCACCAAGCTTCACAGGCGTTGAAGGAGCCGTTGGACTGATCCAATGGCTGGAGAAAATGGAGAACACTTTGGACATAAGTAGTTGTCCGGAACATCACAAAGTTCGTTATGCAGCTGGATCCTTTAGCAAGCGAGCTCTAACATGGTGGAACGCACAGATCAGGGCTAAGGGAAGAGACGAAGCAATGGCAATGCCATGGTCGGAATTCAAACTCCTTCTAAGGAATGAGTTCTGTCCGAAACATGAACTGCAGCAACTAGAGATTGAGCTCTCGAACCACGTGATGAAGGGAGCCGATCACATGACTTTCACCACACGCTACCATGAGCTAGTAGCTTTGGTGCCAGAGATGGTGCCAACTTTGGAAAAGTTGATTGACAGATATGTAGCTGGATTACCATCCTGCATACAGAGTATTGTTTTGGCTGCAAATCCTGCTACTTTGGAATCAGCCATTGCCCTTTCAGCTAAACTTACTGGGGTAATGGTGAAGTCAGGAGTTCTGAAAGACGAAGCGGGAAAAGCTAAGGAAACAACCACAAATAAACCAGGATATCAACAAACGAAAAAGCAAAAGGTCATCGGAAACTATGCGATGACCACACCTTTGAGACAAACACCTGCTGTACCTGTCAACACTGCACCCAAAAATTATGTGGGAATGCATCCTCAGTGCACACACTGCAAATTTCATCATCCTGCTACGGTGCAATGCAGGCAATGCAACAACTGTGGCCGACTAGGCCACCGAACTCAACAATGCCGTGCTCCAGTCACACAAGCTACAAACAATGTCGCAGTAGCAATCCCTCCACCACAAAACACTGGCAATCATAACAACAACAATCGAGGATGCTATAACTGCGGGGAATTAGGTCATTACTCCAGGGACTGCCCGAAAAGAGTACAACCAGGAGTTCAAGCCCCTCGTGGGAGGGCATTTATGATTGGAGCCGCTGCAGCACGCCAAGACCCGGAAACGGGTACTGGTATGTAGTATCTCCTCGCTCATAAGATTACATTTTATTTTGATACTAGTAGGAATAAGAAATTTATCTTCTTCCTGTCAGTACAATCACACGAGTATTCCATGGAACTTAGGAATTCTTCTATTTCAATAGAGGTAAAGAAAGAATCCTTGGTTAATGCACATAACATATGTAGGAAGCCATAACTAACCCTAAAGTTGTGTAACAGCTGATGCTCATAGCATCGGTTAGTTTGAACAATGAGGTGTTAGAGCCACACAAGGATTAAGAAAACAATAACGATAAGACAACTATAAGCAATAAGACTAGCAAAACTTTGAGGTTATATGAAGGAAAATTCCAAACGCAACCTAGAGTTTAATCTGGGAGCGTAAGGATATCACATTGACCAAAGTTTTCTCATTGTTATAGAAAGAGTAGTACCCGATAGAAATTTTAAATTTCGGGACGAAATTTCTTTAACAAGGGGAGACAGTAACATCTGTGCCGGAATCGTCACCGGAACAGTAAATCGTAACAGTAAGCATGTACAGTAACTCAGGTACACATCACGGGAAACTATGTTATGCTATTGATACATTTCTGATTAACGTGAAACTATTAAATGATTGTCTGAATCTGACTTAAACCTTAGGGTTTAACAGTCAGAGACATGTCAGACGACACAGTGTTGAAACATAAATACTTGATGTGACATTAGCTGCATAAACGTATGTGAGGTTAAACAAAATAAAACCTTAACGGTTATTGTTACGGAATGCTAAACCGACGAGTTATTCGTATAGGTGACGATCTGTACGAATAATTCTGATAGTTTAACGTTCTGAAATAATGACTTAACAGTAGAAAACAAGAATCGGAAAGCCAAACCATCAACGTGTTCGTTCGAATGACGATTCGAACGAATACGCGCGATGGCGACGCGATCTGATGAAACGATAACGAAAACGAATAACGACACGAACGATCATAAATTTAAAGAAATATTATATTTCTTATTTTACAATTTTGAAACTCATCATAAAACAAAATAACTTGAATTATTTTATTATATCGCGAATAAATTTAACGAAACGCGAAAATTAATTAAACGCGTAAAAATAATTAAGTTCGACAAATAAATTTATTAAACGGAATTTAAAATAATTATTAAAGACTTTATAATATTCAAATTTCTAAAAATAATTCTTTTTGTTTTATTTACGAAAAACACGCGTAAAAATCCGGTTACACGACGAAACCGCGAACCGAGCAACCAAAACGGACCCGAATACCCGTGGGGTATTTAAGCACCAAATGTGGTGTTTTACTCATTTTCAACCAGCCACATTCTCTCTCTTGAAGCCATTCACGAACCTTTCTCTCTATCACTAGAAACCAACTTCAATCCTTCATAACTTGCTCGTTTCTAGCCCGATTTGAGTGATTCTTTCGCCTACACGAAGCTCTTGAAGCCTTCTACAAGGAAGTACAACGGATCTACGAAGTTACCCAGCTGATTTTGAGGTATGAGCCAGAGAATATCACGAAAATTAGGGTTTTCTTACCCTAGTCGACCACATCCAACTCAACTGTGTAAAACCTTAAGTCACGCATGCTTTACACCATTGTTAGGCCGATATGTACTCCACAACTCTGTAGGAATAACGTGTAACCAGTTCATGAGTTGGGGATGAAGATGGAGTGCAGGGTTCGGGAACCACCAGGTCAAAGACGAACCTGCATGCCGACGAACCCCATGAAGACGAGCCATCACAGCCGAACCAAGAGGAGTAGCGAACCTTACCCGAGCCTTTAAGAGGAACGAACCCTTCATCCTGTTGTAGCCAAACCTGCACCGAACCATTCCAGTCGAACCATGCATACTCGACGAACCCTGTTTCCATGTTAGCCGAACCCTCCATGTTTGCCCTTGACCGAACCTAGTTTCAACGAATGCAGAAGGTTCGCTGGTGGGAAACTGTTGTGAGATGCAAGATAGCGTAGATGATAACCTAAGCTGTATTATGGAGGTCTGAATAGATTACGGCCCAAACTCTTGTGCACTTGACCAACTTAGCTTCATCTTGGCCCAATAGTAACCCAATTCATTAAATGTTCGGCCATGTGGGGACATCAGTCACAGAAATTAGACTGATTAAATAAAGACTCAAATGTGAATTTTTGGCCCCATGTAGCTCTCGACCAAGATCACAACAGGCCCAACAACAAGCTCCTTAGGCCCAACATGTATAAATTCAGCCCAGTGAGGCCTTAATCGGCCCATTCTTAATCGAACATCTATCATGGCCCAACAATAGAGCAGCCCATTGTTAATTTGAGGCCCAATTTATTTACAAAAGCCACCATTTATTCTCTGCCCAAACATGTTCCGGCCCAATAGCACAATAAACGGCCCACTAATGTGTGAAGCCACATATTCATTAAGCCTAATAATAATACGAATAATTTATAAGATTATCCGGCTCAAGGGATGTTAAGTAATTTATAAACGTTTGAATGAAAACATAAAATAATGATAATAAAGAACCAACGCTTTAGTGAAACAAACATTTCCTTAAAATGGTTATAAAATGTTCACAAGTGTTAAACAAGTTACAAGAAGTGTTGAAAATCTTAAATAACAATTTATGGGTGATGATCAAGTAAGACATCTTTAACAAAGAATAATTGGAGCCGGATAACATACAAGAATCGTAAGTGTTAGTCAACTTTAGGACTAACACTTACACGCACAACAAACCCTTACAATCTTATATTTATAAATCATAAATACTATGAAATCAATACAGGAGATTGAACCTCATAACGAAAGCAAACCAAGAGCGCGTGCATTCTTATTCTACCTAAGTCAAGCACTTCGGACCTAAGGTGAGTTCATTTGTCCCTTTTCAAACTTATTTGTTTTTACTTCGGGACTGAGAAGCATGTTAAACATTTTCATAAAACTCTTGAAATGTTATTTAATGCTTTAAACATAAACATGATGCCTATAGTGAAACTTATGCGGAAACTTAGAATACTTTGAAAAGCAATAGACTTGAAACTTATACTTAAACTTGAGGCTTGAAAACATATGTTGGATGCCTATGAGACTTGATCTTTATGCTATAACAATATGCTTAAACATGGTGATTGATGCTTATGTTGCAAACTAGAAGCTTAGATTATACACTCGATGCTTAAACTAAGTGCTTAATGCTTATGTAATAAACTATATTCATAAACTATATTCTTAAACTATATTCTAAAACTATATTCTTAAGCTATACTCGTGATGCTTATGCTATAAACTATATTCATAAACTAGATGCTTATGTTATAAACTATATTCTTAAACTATACTCGTAATGCTTATGCTATAATCTATATTCATAACCTAGATGCTTAATGCCATATACTAATGCCCAGTGCCGATGCTATAATGCAAATACCATATGCTTACTATGCTTAAAAGCTCGAAATGCGTGGAGTGCTCTTATTGCTATAAACTTTAAAAGCTATAAACTTATTATGCAAAAGCAACGGGTTGGCCTCTCAGTGCTTGCCTCTCAGGTTGCTAAACTTAAAAGCTATAAACTTGTTATGCAAAAGCAACGGTTTGGCCTCTCAGTGCTTGCCTCTCCGGTTGCTAAACTTAAAAGCTATGAACTTGATAAGCTAAAACAACGGTTTGGCCTCTCAGTGCTTGCCTCTCCGGTTGTTAAACATTGGATGCTATAAACTATTGACTATGGAAGAACAATAGTTGGTCTCTCAGTGCTTGCCTTCATGTGTTCTTCCTAGTCGGGACTTGAAGAACAATAGTTGGCCTCTCAGTGCTTGCCTTCATGTGTTCTTCACAGTCAGGACTAGAAGGCACCTATTATGGTCTCTCAGTGCTTGCCATAGGGTTACCTTTATAGTCGAGACTTGAGGGATAGACTTATGGCCTCTCAGTGCTTGCCATACAGTGATTCCTCAATGTTCACTCATGCTATAAAATTAAACATAATGCTAAAGCTATAAACGAAATGGAGGGTAGGTAAGACGCTTAATTATCATTAACAGCAATGTCCTATGCGACTTAGTATGTGGTGGGATGTTGGCTAGGGCTTGTTCCCTTACATATGCCCTATATATAAGCATACCGAGTGGGATGATACAGGTGGTGTTAATGAGATTAAGGTTGTTACCTAGGGGATGTATGAATGCTTTTGGGTCAACATCATAAACTTTTAAACATGATGCTTGTTAAACTTATGGAAGCTATTACATAAGAATGCTATAGACTTGTAAACTTTGAAAACAGTAAACTAAAGCTATGACGAAGGATGGATTGATTGGTAGGTAAAATGCTTAATTATTATTAACAACAGTGTCATATCCGGGTTAGTATGTGGTGGGATGTTGGCTAGGGCTTGTTCCCTTACATATGCCCTATATATAAGCATACCGGCTTGGATATTACATGTGGAGTTAATGAGGTTAAGGTTTTACCGAAGGAGGTTTGTGAAACTATTTTTAAACTTATAAACTATATGAACTCACCAACCGTTGTGTTGACTTGATCTTTTACATGTTTTCTCAGGTAATGCACAGGAGTAGGCTTAAATCTGTTGGATTGCATACTAGGATGCCAGTTAGCAGACCTAGTAGACTTTTGGAGAAGCACATATTTTGCTATGGATGCGATACACTTTTGATATCTTGAACAGTTACAAGATATGAACATAATATTCTTTTGATAGGTTTACCTAGTTAAATTGCAGAACATTGACAATGTAATTTAACTTCGTAATCCTAATTATCATTTGATTGTGCTTAGTTATTCTTAAACATTGATGCTATGTAAAACAATCTGATCATCATGATTATCACCCACGATATCACGCTCCGGGAACCTTCCGCCCGACGGGGACTCCGATCCAACCCCGCCGGCTCGGGGTGTGACATAATAGTATCAAGTCTCATATAATTGAATCAAGTATCATGTATTTGTATCAATTCTCATGTAATTGAATCACATCTCATGTAATTGAATCAAGTCTCATGTAATTGTATCAAGTATCATGTAATTGTATCAAGTATCATGTATTTGTATCAAGTATCATGTATTTGTATCATGTCTCGTGTAATTGAATCACATCGCATGTAATTGAATCAAGTCTCATGTAATCGTATCAAATATCATGTAATTGTATCAAGTAATCAACAATTGATTTTAAGCATCAAGCTTAAAGTAAAGGTTTCCATCATAAGAAATCATGTTTATGTTTAAAGCATTAAATAACATTTCTATAAAAATGTTTAACATGCTTCTCAGTCCCGAAGTAAAACAAATAAGTTTGAAAGGGGACAATGAACTCACCTTGTGTCCTTAGTGATTGACTATGAAGAATAAGAATGCGCTCTCTTTGTGTTTGCACTTGTTATGATGTTCAAGCTCATGTATCGAATTCATTATATTGTAATTTATAAGTATAAGTTTGTAAAGGTTATTGTGTTTGTAAATGTTAGTGTTAGCCCTAAAGTTGGCTAACACGTGCGAGTCTTGTTTGTCATCCGGCCCATTCATTTCAAGTTATCATCTTCGTATGAGACTTTTAAGCCCTTATGTAGTTTGTTTACGACTTGTTATTACCTTATAACAACCAAATGAGATCCCATAAGTATCTTTATTCATTGTTTTGATCTTTTCAAACATTCATTCACGCGTTTGTCATTTACTTAGAATCCTTTGAGCCGGATAACATTTTTGGACTAATTTACGTGTAGTTGGGCCTAGTGTTTGTGTATGTGTGCCGTAAGATAGATTGGACCGATAAAGTTTCATGGCCAAAGGCCTATTGGGCTGATGCAATTTCTATGGGCTTATTCACAAGGTGGGCCGAATTAAACCAAAATTTTGGGCCTGTTAAACCTTTCTGGCCAAAGCAATTTATTTGGGCTAAGGAACCATTGGCCAATTGGGAAAACGCTTGGGCCTTGTTACACCCTAATTGGGCCTATAATGATAGATGTGGGTCAACTATGTGTGTTGGACCAAAAGAAATCTATTGGGCCGAGTAGGGAAGAGTATTGGGCCGTCACAAATGAATTAAGCCACGTGTTATGAAGATGGGCCAATGAGTCTATGCTGGGCCGAGAGTCTATAGGGCCTAAAGAAAACATATGGGCTGCACAAGATGAGACTAATCCTACTGTCTTGGGCCGAAGGCTGCTATTGGGCCGACTAGAGTAAAAATTCAACAATTTGGGCTTATTTCAAAAAAATTCTGTTACACATATACACAGGTCTATTTCGAGAGCATTGTTGGGCTGAAAGGATATAAATGGGCCCAATAGGATTCGGTAATTGCCACTATACTAAACCGACTACAAAGGATCGGCCGGTGGTGGTTTGTTCCATCCAACTACAGCGAACCCATTGGTTCTACTCACTAAGGTTCGGCCCAATCAAGATGTTGAGTTCGTTGCTGGTTTGTTGGGTTGCAGGAGGGTTCGTTGCATATAGGTTCGACAGCCTCATAGGGTTCGTGGTCCATCAGGGTTCGGCTAAAGTGGCTGTAACAGGTTCGTGATCACAGGGGTTCGCCTCCTACATGGGTTCGTCTGCATGGTTCGGGAGTAGGAAGGTTCGTAGTTCTAAGGGTTCGGCTAAGACCATGGGATGATGGTTCGTGGCTTGGGTGACTGCTGCCAAAGGTTAGGCCAGAACCTTACAGGTTCGGCCCTTGAGGGCTGTTCACGAACCATGCTTCATCATCTTCGTTGTGTGCTGGTTTCCAGGTTAGCTAAACGATGATGTCAAGTAGCAGGTGATTCTCGAGACCATGGTGGTGACGATATGCATCTAGAACCGGCTAAGCCCATGTCGAACAACTAAACACACAACACATGCTGAAAACCCTATTTCGTGATGTTTAAATCTTGAATACCTTGAGTTTGGCCGGTGATTGTGACACCTCGTAATTTCCAGGTCAGCAATTCTATTATTTTAATAATAATGTTTATTATTATTTCATACGTGGCACTAGAATAAATGCATTTAGTGTGACACGTGGCACAACAGTCTGAACACACCGATAATTCGAGGAATTATCGCACAACAATCGCACGTGTCTTGAATGACGAACGTTGGTGAACGGATCAATCTGTAACACAAAACACTGCACTTAGGTTCGGTGAACCTAATTTAGCTGGAACAAAGCCAATGTGTCGAGAAACGATGATCGTATTCGAGAAATACGAGAAATTCGGTTCAAAACAATGAAATTGGGCTTATTGGGCTCAACCGAGATCCATCGCGGTACGCGATGGGCAACTGACTGGGCCTTCGCGATACGCGACCCTTGAGCGGGAGAATTTGAATTCACCGAAAAACGTCGCGGTACGCGACGACCGATCATCTTCACCCATCGCGGTACGCGGCGTGTTTCGGGAACAGAATGATTATTTTAATCATAGCGGTACGCGATGATACTTTTTGGACAGGCTCCGCGGTACGCGACGACCCCTACACGCAAAAATCTTTATAAAACCAAGACTTAATCATTCTGTTACCTTCCCCTCCGATTTCTCTCGACTGAACACTCAATTTCGACCTAGAAACCTCTGTTACAACCATCTCACACCAGAAGGGAGCCATCTAGGAGCCATTGAAGACCATTCTTGAGGATCAAGGCGTGGTGAAGGCTTCAAGAACGTCCAACCATCGATCCCCTCTGCATTCGAACGAATCTCAGCCTCTCTAGGGCTGTTCCAGAGGCTGCTCAAACCCCATTTCGTGGATTCAAGGCTTTGTGAGGTAGTTTCTATAGTCAATAATGCTTAATAACACCCAAAATCACACATGCAAGCCATTTAGGCCACATGCATCATCACCACCACTATTGTCACGAAATTTTGGACTTGTGAACATGTTATTAGATGCTAATGCTACTGATTTGATGAAATGATTATGATCTATGATGATTATTATTGAAATAAATGACCATGTGTCGATTTTATGATAAAATGGGTACTTTCACCAACATGCATGCACGATCCATGAGGTGTTTGATGATACTTGATATGGAAATGTTGCTAGATATGTTAATAATGATGTTCTACATGATTTAGGATGATGGATGATATCAAAATAGGTTATTTGGGGCGTATTGCTAAAAATAGTAACTTTATAGTTACAAAAGGTGCAATATTGATAAAATGACCACATTGATATGTTTAGATCTATATGTTATGCTAGGAAATGATGTTAGAAGTTAATATGATGATTATTGATGCATTGGGATGATTAGAATTATTGAAAATATGATTTTTATGGTTATTACCATAAATAGAAACTTTTTGTTACAATGTTGCTAGAGAATGATGAATTTGAGGGATGTTGTATGTTTGGTATGCATAACTAACCTTGTTATGATGTTGATAATTGATTTTAAGTCCTAAAATGGTTGAAAAATGTGTTTTATCAAAAGTTACTATAAATAGTAACTTTATTTTACAAAGTCTATGAATAGCAATATGTTTGTTGAAACGAATATGATTTTATGATAATTTAGGACTAGGGTAATGATCTTTAGAAAAGGTTTGTTACTAATCTTGGTTAAACATGCTTATTTTAGTACCTTTCCATAAATGGAAACTTTTACGCGCAAACTATGTTAAACCGGCTATGTGTATTTATGTGCTATGTGATAACATGCTCATTTAGGATAAATATGCATGTTAGAATAATCGGAATATAACTATATGCATAACCTGCCAAATTTGGAAACTTTCCTAAAATAGAAACTTACCATAAATAGTAAGTTTCCTCATAGGAATGATTTTGGTATCCGTACACTTCACACGACACTAAACCGCACGATACACGAACACTTGATCCAAACCGTCACCAACGGGTCGTTAGGTCAAACACGATCGACACGGCCAGACACGGTCAACTCGACCTACATAACCACTTAGTGTCGTTGAACACTAACACGGTCCGGTGAGACCCACACTTGTGAACACAAACTCATAGTACCTATGTGATATAGGTGACTACTAGCCGGCGAGCTACACGTACTTTTTGAGCTAACGCATATCTAAACTCAGGTGAGTTTACGGCCCCACTTTTACTCTTTAACTGCTTTTACTCAATCTTGGGGTGAGAATACTATGCAACTGTTTTAGATGTATGACTGGTATGTTGTTAAACTATTTTTGAGTGTAACTATTATCGCATAAAGTCCTCACTTATCCTTACCGTTAATTGTTACGAACGAGTCGTTATTACGTAGTACTACTGGGTTTGACTAGCCCCACTCGGCAACAACTTTGACTGGAGGTCATAACGAGTGTAATAATCGATGTGAATTGCGAGTTCAGCGATGACTCGCGGAGGCAAATGGAAACAGTCTAGTTTCGGTAAGATGACATGACACACTCACGGATCGTAGATCCAACAACTAAACTTAAACATGTCCAGTATATATCTGTCTACAATTTCTGTCTGTCTAAACCTGTGAACTCACCAACTTTTTAGTTGATACTTTTCGCATGTATTCTCAGGTAACTAATGGAGCACACGCTAGGACGCTCACAAGGACACACTAAGGAGTCAAGCTTACATTTAGACTCATGTCCTAGGCTTGTGTGCATTTGCTACGTTTTTATAACAATTTAATCATTTGTAGTGTTTATTTCAACAATTACTTTCCGCTGCTACATATGTATTTGATGATCTACATTTTCCGCTGCATACTTATATAAACTTGTTTGGTTTTGCAAACTGTGTGATTGTGTAACTCATATAGAAGTCGTTCTATATGACCAAGAGCTGTGATTCCTGGCCACGTCACACCCACGTGGACTGACACCACGAGTGGGAAATTGGGGGTGTGACAGACTGGTATCAGAGCCTTGGTTATAGGGAACTAGGTTTGCATATAGTAAACTTAGACTATAGCCACTGCTCTACAATAGACACTACACTAGAATTCGCACCCTGATGTTAATTCTTTTATTGAACTATTATGTACTAACCTGAAAACTTACAGGATGGCTGACAGCAACGGAAACGCTGACAGGAACCCGGGCAGACGCCCAGCCCTTGACAACTTGACTGAGGACAGTCGACGTAGGATCGACAGCATAGTAGCACAGGTAGATGCAGAGATGGAGAGGAGGACCCAGATGTTAGCACGGGAGCGCTATTGGGGATGGTTGCCTAACCTCCTACAAGAGTGGGTTGTAGCTGAGCGGGTGCCTACCCCGCGATACAGAGGTGATACCTCTGAGGGTCCACGACTGCCGGCACTTGGGATGCCGATGGAGAGAGCCTTCGCGGCTCATGTTGCCGTAACCCGGCGGGAGTTACGGAGGAACGCCGAGCTATCCGATGAGGTTCGTGTTCTTCGCGAGAAGAACGATCGCCTGGAAAGGCGAAGTGACCGGCTGGAGGAGGAGAAGGATCGTCTAGAGGAGACGGTGGAGACACTACGTCTCCAAGTGGCTCAGCTCATGTCCCAGCATGGGCAAATAGTTGATGTTGTGCAGGAGCACGACGGGCGTATTACCGAGAACCGGACAGATATCGTCGAAACGCAGGCGATGGTGCAGGCGAGCGACGCCATGCTTAACGCATGGGCGGCGCAATTTATCGAGGAGCCACCAGCTGAGGACGATGAGCCACAGTTCGAGGCCGAGGACCTCGAGGGTCTCGACGAAGATCCGGACGAGGACCCGGAAGAGGACGAGGATGATGATGAGGACGCAGCTAGCAACATCTCCCATGTCTCCATGGATTCGGATTAGTGGGTTTTATTATTTTGGTACTGTTTGTTTCATTTTATTTCCTTTTGGCCTAGACGAGCGGGATGTGCTCGGAAAATTCGCATTGTACTTTCTTTTCAAATTATTGTACTTCAAGATTGATATTAATGGAAATTATGCTTTATTATTATTATCTGCTTTATTATTACTACTGTATTTGAAGCTTTGTTACGATAGCTAACTTGACATTTGACATGACAACTATTCTAACTTGGGCTAACACTTAGCATATGATGACTAACATTCTAACCCCTCTATATAGAAACATGTCTGCAAGAGGAAACAACGCTCTACGACTCAAACGCAAGGCCGAAAAGGCACGGATCGACATGATGGTCGAGCGAAAATTCAACAAGGTACTCGCAGAGTACGAAGCCAACCGTCACACCAGTGAGACGAGTGGCACTAACAACGGTATTAGCTTTTGCCTAACGTAACTAGCATAGAATAGACAGCCTAGATACTAACACGTTGTATTGAACTACCGATGCACAGGACCCCAGGGAGGAGCGGCAAAGGGATGCTCGTTTAAGGCATTCCTAAGCTGTCATCCTCACAAGTTTCAGGGCACGGAAGGGGCAGTGGGACTGCTCCGATGGATAGAAAAGGTGGAATCGGTTTTCTCTATGGCCGAATGCTCTGACGGGAACCGAGTGAAATATGCCACAGGAGTACTGGAGGGACCGGCCCTCACCTGGTGGAACTCTCATGTCCAGACACTCGGACTGGATACTGCAAACTCCATCCCATGGGAAAACTTTACGAGAATGCTCCACGAGGAGTATTGTCCTCGGGACGAAATTCGGAAGCTGGAAGAAGAATTCTGGACGCACAAAATGGTGGGATCCGAGATCGAGAAATACTGTACTCGATTTCACGAGCTGTGCAAGTTGTGCCCGGCAATGGTGACGCCGGAGTACAAAAAGATAGAGCAATTCATTAGTGGATTGCCCGAGCAGATACAGAGCACAGTGACAGCAGCCAATCACACCACCGTCCAACCACTGATTCGCTTGGCGCACAAGCTGACTGACCAGGCGGTAGCCCAGGGGAAACTGCCAAAAAGGGGGGAACACCTGAAACCCCAAGAACCCAAGCGAAAGTGGGAGCCCAACAACAACAACAACAGCAACAACCGAACCTTTTCACCCCAGCAGCCAACTCAACACCGACCCACACCAGCCAAAGTCTTCACTGCCACACAACCAAACAATCAGGACAAAGGGGGATATCGGGGCAACAACCCCAAATGCAACAACTGCTCATACCACCATCACGGCCCATGCCGAAAAGTTCGGTGCAGCAACTGTGGCAGGAACGGACACCTGGCCAAGGAATGCCGATCAAACCCCAACCCTAACCCCAACAAGGATAACACATTAAAGGGGTGCTTCACTTGCGGCAAGCCCGGACATATGCGCCGAGACTGTCCGCAAAACAAGAACGCAGGAGGCAACCCGGCTAGGGGTCGGGCATTCGTGATTGGATCCGGTGAAGCCAAAGATGATCCGAACGTCGTCACCGGTACGTTTCTTTTAAATAATGTCTACGCTAGTATATTATTTGATACCGGTGCCGATAGGAGTTTTATCTCTAGTGAATTTAGCAAATTGCTTGACATGACACCAACACCACTAGATTATAAGTATACCGTAGAGTTAGCGGATGGAAAACTCATCGAAACACAACACATCATCAAAGGATGCGTTCTGACACTGGCAGACCATCAGTTGGTGATCGACCTGATGCCAGTAACTCTCGGAAGCTTCGACGTGGTGATTGGAATGGATTGGTTATCTGCAAACCATGCTGAGATCGTGTGCAGCGAGAAGGTCGTACGAGTTACGTTACCGAGTGGTGAGCAGATCTCAATCCAAGGAGAACGACGCGGGATACCACTAAACATCATGTCATGCATGAAGGCCAGCAAATATCTAAAGAAAGGATACACGGCTATCCTGGCTCTTATTTCCGAACAACCAAAGAAGGAACGAAAGATTGAGGACATTGCTGTTGTTCGCGATTATTCAGAAGTCTTTCCTGACGATCTACCGGGACTACCACCGGCACGGCAAGTGGAGTTTCAGATAGATCTAATGCCAGGAGCAGCACCGATAGCCAAGGCACCATATCGGCTGGCTCCTACTGAAATGCAGGAACTATCTAATCAACTGCAAGAGTTATTAGATAAGGGATTCATTAGACCGAGTTTCTCACCATGGGGAGCTCCGGTCTTGTTTGTGAAAAAGAAAGACGGTTCATTCCGTATGTGCATAGATTACCGAGAATTGAACAAGGTAACGATCAAGAACCGATACCCTCTACCTCGAATAGACGATCTGTTTGACCAGTTGCAAGGGTCAAGCTTCTATTCGAAAATCGATCTGAGATCGGGTTACCATCAACTCAGGATACAAGAGGACGATATACCAAAGACCGCATTCAGGACGCGGTACGGACATTACGAATTTCTGGTCATGCCATTTGGGTTGACTAACGCACCGGCCGTATTTATGGATCTCATGAATCGGGTGTGTAAACCGTATCTCGACAAGTTCGTAATCGTATTCATAGATGACATCTTGATCTACTCGAAGACTCAGGAAGAACATGCCGATCACTTGAGACGTGTCTTAGAACTACTAAAGAAGGAACAACTATACGCGAAATTCTCCAAATGTGATTTCTGGATTCGCGAAGTTCAGTTCCTTGGACACGTAGTAAACGAGAAAGGGATACACGTAGACCCAGCCAAAATCGAGGCAATCAAGAATTGGGCAGTACCTAAGACCCCAACTGAAGTGCGACAATTCTTAGGATTGGCCGGGTACTACAGGCGGTTTATCGAAGGGTTCTCGAAGATCGCACAATCGTTGACGTCCCTTACGCATAAAGACAAGAAGTTCGAATGGGGAGAAAGACAGGAAACTGCTTTCGAACTGTTGAAGCAGAAGTTGTGCAGTGCACCAATCTTATCGCTACCAGACGGGTGCGAGGACTTTGTGGTGTACTGTGACGCCTCAAAGCAAGGACTCGGTTGCGTGCTGATGCAACGCGAGAAAGTTATAGCATATGCGTCACGACAATTGAAAGTGCACGAAAAGAACTACACAACTCACGACCTAGAGTTGGGAGCCGTAGTGTTCGCACTAAAGATTTGGCGACACTATCTATACGGCACCAAGTGCACGATATTCACTGATCATAAGAGTCTACAACACATCTTCGACCAAAAAGAGTTAAATATGAGACAACGCAGATGGGTCGAACTGATAGGTGATTATGATTGTGCAATCAAATATCATCCCGGTAAAGCCAATGTAGTCGCCGACGCGCTAAGCCGGAAGGAAACAACCAAACGCGTGCGCGCACTACAACTCACCATTCACTCCGAATTACCTAACCAAATTCGGGTCGCACAACAAGAAGCGTTGAAAACCGAGAACCTCACTCTCGAAGCCATGAGAGGGATGGATAAACAGATGAAACAAAAGGACGACGGAGCTTACTACCTGCTGGACCGTATTTGGATTCCACGATTCGGAGACTTAAGGAAGGTAGTAATGGATGAAGCTCATAAGAGCCGATACTCAGTACATCCAGGCTCTGACAAAATGTATCATGACCTAAAGGCAACTTATTGGTGGCCTAACATGAAGTCAGAAATCGCAACGTATGTGAGTAAGTGTCTGACTTGCTCAAAGGTCAAGGTAGAATACCAGAAGCCTTCGGGATTACTTCAACAGCCAGAAATTCCAGTATGGAAATGGGAGCAGATTTCCATGGATTTCATCACAAAGCTGCCAAAGACAACAAATGGCTGCGATACCATCTGGGTTATCGTAGACCGACTTACGAAATCGGCACACTTCCTGCCGATCAAAGAAACTGATAAATTGGAAAAGTTGACCCGAACCTACTTGAAGGAAATCGTATCCAGACACGGAGTCCCGACCTCCATAATATCAGACCGAGACAGCCGTTTCACGGCTCACTTTTGGAAGTCCTTACACAAGGCACTCGGGACGAGGTTGGATATGAGTACTGCTTATCACCCACAGACGGATGGTCAGAGTGAACGAACCATCCAAACTTTGGAGGACATGCTTCGGGCATGTGTAATTGATTTCGGTAACAGCTGGGAGACTCACTTACCTTTGGTAGAATTCTCATATAATAACAGCTACCACACAAGCATTGGAGCTGCACCGTTTGAAGCACTTTACGGGCGTAAATGCAGATCACCACTCTGTTGGGCGGAAGTTGGGGAAAGCCAACTGACCGGACCCGAACTTGTGCATGAAACAACTGAAAAGATCGTGCAAATACGCAACAGAATGGCAGCAGCTCGGGATCGACAGAAGAGCTATGCCGACAAAAGGCGCAAACCTTTGGAATTCCAAGTGGGAGACCGAGTACTACTTAAAGTCTCGCCTTGGAAGGGAGTGATTCGATTCGGGAAACGAGGAAAACTAAACCCTCGTTACATTGGACCTTTCGAGATCACTAGACGGATAGGCCCGGTGGCCTACGAACTACAGCTACCACAGGAACTAAGTAGCGTACACAACGTGTTCCACGTTTCAAACCTCAAGAAGTGTTTGTCGGACGAAACTCTCACAATTCCCTTAGAGGAAATCCAGATCGATGAACAACTACACTTCATAGAGGAACCGGTGGAAATTATGGACCGGGAACTCAAGAAGTTGAAACATAGTAAGATACCCATTGTAAAAGTTCGATGGAACTCACGACGAGGACCGGAATACACCTGGGAACGGGAGGATCAGATGAAAAAGAAATACCCTCACCTATTCGCCGAACAAGCCAACACCGGCACATGAACTGAATTTCGGGACGAAATTCCCAATAACTGGGGGATGATGTGACACCTCGTAATTTCCAGGTCAGCAATTCTATTATTTTAATAATAATGTTTATTATTATTTCATACGTGGCACTAGAATAAATGCATTTAGTGTGACACGTGGCACAACAGTCTGAACACACCGATAATTCGAGGAATTATCGCACAACAATCGCACGTGTCTTGAATGACGAACGTTGGTGAACGGATCAATCTGTAACACAAAACACTGCACTTAGGTTCGGTGAACCTAATTTAGCTGGAACAAAGCCAATGTGTCGAGAAACGATGATCGTATTCGAGAAATACGAGAAATTCGGTTCAAAACAATGAAATTGGGCTTATTGGGCTCAACCGAGATCCATCGCGGTACGCGATGGGCAACTGACTGGGCCTTCGCGATACGCGACCCTTGAGCGGGAGAATTTGAATTCACCGAAAAACGTCGCGGTACGCGACGACCGATCATCTTCACCCATCGCGGTACGCGGCGTGTTTCGGGAACAGAATGATTATTTTAATCATAGCGGTACGCGATGATACTTTTTGGACAGGCTCCGCGGTACGCGACGACCCCTACACGCAAAAATCTTTATAAAACCAAGACTTAATCATTCTGTTACCTTCCCCTCCGATTTCTCTCGACTGAACACTCAATTTCGACCTAGAAACCTCTGTTACAACCATCTCACACCAGAAGGGAGCCATCTAGGAGCCATTGAAGACCATTCTTGAGGATCAAGGCGTGGTGAAGGCTTCAAGAACGTCCAACCATCGATCCCCTCTGCATTCGAACGAATCTCAGCCTCTCTAGGGCTGTTCCAGAGGCTGCTCAAACCCCATTTCGTGGATTCAAGGCTTTGTGAGGTAGTTTCTATAGTCAATAATGCTTAATAACACCCAAAATCACACATGCAAGCCATTTAGGCCACATGCATCATCACCACCACTATTGTCACGAAATTTTGGACTTGTGAACATGTTATTAGATGCTAATGCTACTGATTTGATGAAATGATTATGATCTATGATGATTATTATTGAAATAAATGACCATGTGTCGATTTTATGATAAAATGGGTACTTTCACCAACATGCATGCACGATCCATGAGGTGTTTGATGATACTTGATATGGAAATGTTGCTAGATATGTTAATAATGATGTTCTACATGATTTAGGATGATGGATGATATCAAAATAGGTTATTTGGGGCGTATTGCTAAAAATAGTAACTTTATAGTTACAAAAGGTGCAATATTGATAAAATGACCACATTGATATGTTTAGATCTATATGTTATGCTAGGAAATGATGTTAGAAGTTAATATGATGATTATTGATGCATTGGGATGATTAGAATTATTGAAAATATGATTTTTATGGTTATTACCATAAATAGAAACTTTTTGTTACAATGTTGCTAGAGAATGATGAATTTGAGGGATGTTGTATGTTTGGTATGCATAACTAACCTTGTTATGATGTTGATAATTGATTTTAAGTCCTAAAATGGTTGAAAAATGTGTTTTATCAAAAGTTACTATAAATAGTAACTTTATTTTACAAAGTCTATGAATAGCAATATGTTTGTTGAAACGAATATGATTTTATGATAATTTAGGACTAGGGTAATGATCTTTAGAAAAGGTTTGTTACTAATCTTGGTTAAACATGCTTATTTTAGTACCTTTCCATAAATGGAAACTTTTACGCGCAAACTATGTTAAACCGGCTATGTGTATTTATGTGCTATGTGATAACATGCTCATTTAGGATAAATATGCATGTTAGAATAATCGGAATATAACTATATGCATAACCTGCCAAATTTGGAAACTTTCCTAAAATAGAAACTTACCATAAATAGTAAGTTTCCTCATAGGAATGATTTTGGTATCCGTACACTTCACACGACACTAAACCGCACGATACACGAACACTTGATCCAAACCGTCACCAACGGGTCGTTAGGTCAAACACGATCGACACGGCCAGACACGGTCAACTCGACCTACATAACCACTTAGTGTCGTTGAACACTAACACGGTCCGGTGAGACCCACACTTGTGAACACAAACTCATAGTACCTATGTGATATAGGTGACTACTAGCCGGCGAGCTACACGTACTTTTTGAGCTAACGCATATCTAAACTCAGGTGAGTTTACGGCCCCACTTTTACTCTTTAACTGCTTTTACTCAATCTTGGGGTGAGAATACTATGCAACTGTTTTAGATGTATGACTGGTATGTTGTTAAACTATTTTTGAGTGTAACTATTATCGCATAAAGTCCTCACTTATCCTTACCGTTAATTGTTACGAACGAGTCGTTATTACGTAGTACTACTGGGTTTGACTAGCCCCACTCGGCAACAACTTTGACTGGAGGTCATAACGAGTGTAATAATCGATGTGAATTGCGAGTTCAGCGATGACTCGCGGAGGCAAATGGAAACAGTCTAGTTTCGGTAAGATGACATGACACACTCACGGATCGTAGATCCAACAACTAAACTTAAACATGTCCAGTATATATCTGTCTACAATTTCTGTCTGTCTAAACCTGTGAACTCACCAACTTTTTAGTTGATACTTTTCGCATGTATTCTCAGGTAACTAATGGAGCACACGCTAGGACGCTCACAAGGACACACTAAGGAGTCAAGCTTACATTTAGACTCATGTCCTAGGCTTGTGTGCATTTGCTACGTTTTTATAACAATTTAATCATTTGTAGTGTTTATTTCAACAATTACTTTCCGCTGCTACATATGTATTTGATGATCTACATTTTCCGCTGCATACTTATATAAACTTGTTTGGTTTTGCAAACTGTGTGATTGTGTAACTCATATAGAAGTCGTTCTATATGACCAAGAGCTGTGATTCCTGGCCACGTCACACCCACGTGGACTGACACCACGAGTGGGAAATTGGGGGTGTGACAATGGTATCAGAGACACTCCTGTGCCGTTCGGGATGTGAGGCAAACCTCATCCAGGGCGATGAGTCCCGGGGGGTGTCTGGAGGACACCTTAGGCAGATCCTACACGCCAGAGAGGCTAGCGGGGCAAACCTCATCGAGGACGATGAGTCCCAAGGGGGGGTGTGTGTGACACCTTAGGCAAATCCCACATCGGCCGTGGACAGGAGAGATCCTTGGTTCATATGTAATAACCCGCCTCTTATACCAACAACGCGTTTTGGGGCTTAATGGTAGTGGATGAGAGGAGAACTCCACAGTTAAGCGTGCTCAGGTGACAGTAATCCAGGATGGGTGACCCCCTGGGAAGTTTTCACCCGGGCGACCAAAAGCAAAACCGTGAGCTATAATTTGGCAAAGCGGACAATATTGCTGGTAAAACGAGGCGGGGTGTTACAGTGATATCCTCAGATAAGTTGTACTTTCGAGTAGAGCTCGTTGAGATCTTCGTTTAGACTCCAAGAACACACGATTTGACTGAGTTTTGAGCAAGATCCAAAGCTTCAAAGTTCAAAAATGGTGTTTTTTTTGGTAGAGAGAGAAGTGAACGGGAAAGGTGTTAGGAGGGAGAAAGTTTTGTGTAAAAATGAAAGAATTGCTCTTGTTCAAAGCTTTTATACACCGGGGTGGTCCGGGTTCGTTTCGGTTGCTCGGTTTGCGGTTTCGTCGCGTATCCGGCACGTTACACGGCTTTTTCGTAAATAAAATAAAATAAACATTTTCAAGATTTTTAGAACCCAATTATTATTATGAAAAATAATTAAATGACGTTTCATTCAATTATTTTTCGAATTATAATAGTTTACGCGTCTTGTTTAATTATTTCGCGATTTAGTAAAGTAGTTAAGTTTAATTTATTTTATGATGAGTTTCAAAATTGTAAAATAAGAAATATTATATTTCTTTAAATTTATGATCGTTCGTGTCGTTATTCGTTTTCGTTATCGTTTCATCAGATCGCGTCACCATCGCGCGTATTCGTTCGAATCGTCATTCGAACGAACACGTCAATGGTTTGGCTTTCTGATTCTTGTTTTCTACTGTTAAGTTATTATTTCAGAACGTTAAACTATCAGAATCATTCGTACAGATCGTCACCTATACGAATAACTCGTCAGTTTAGCATTCCTCAACAATAACCGTTTTAGTTTCGTTTTGTTTCCTCACATACGTTTATGCCAACTAATATCATATCAAGTATTTGTGTTTCAACAATGTGTTGTCTGACATGTTTCTGACTGTTAAACCCTAAGGTTTCAGTCATTTTCAGACAATCGTTTAATAGTTTCATACTAATCAAATGCATCAATAGTTTAAACATAGTTTAACGAAATGTGTACCTGAATCAATGTACATGTTTACTGTTACGATCACTGTTCCGGCACGCGTCCGGCACTGATGTTACAAGTTTCTACCTTGTGTATGCATAAGATTTACAAAAGATGATTCAAAGTTACGTCATTCAAAAATATGCACAACACAAAAATAAGCTAGGTCTCTTCTAAAGTCCACTAGCTTAGTCCTGATGCTCGGTAACGAGACATGTTCATCACATGAGAAAACATGCATTTAAACAAAGCCAACACTAGGTTGGCAAGTTCATAAGTTTAGTTATTTAAAAATTGTTGAAATTATTTACACAACATCTTGTAATACACAAGTATTAGTTATTCTCACTTGGCGTTAACTCATCCCCATGTCCTCTCTATAGGTATACCTACATATAGGATATCGTCCAGTTAAGCATGCTTATATATAGGGCATACGTATCACGAATGAAGTTGCCAGCCCACCACACACTTAACCGAACTCAATACCACATGTATTGTAGCTATAGATACCCATTTTATCACCCGTTTCATCACACGTAGACTTTTTCACAATCAAAGTTTCCCATATGATAACCCGTTACATTACCATGATATTAACATGGCACAATATGTTTCTAAACAGTACAATTTTCCACGGTTATAAATGGTGGACTACTATAGATGTCACACCCCGGGCTCTCGGCGGCCCGGGCGCTGCAGCCCGATTGGTTTCATGGATAATACAGTCTCGGTTTACACGGGACTTGGAGGTATAACTTCAATCGCTCCTCGGTTTTGCCACAAGATTTTATTTAAGGCGTAATAGGCCCTAAACCTCTAATCTTGTTTCTGATTTGTCATTCATTATCACCTGAAAAGTTTTTGAAAATAAAACTTCAACATAAAGTTGGTGAATACAAGTAACAGACTTGATATGTAAGCATAGCATGTTCAGTCCTTTAACCATAAGTAATATTGGCAATACTACACATTTAGCAGGTTATTTCACTGATCGATACAACAACTGCATACACTGATTTATAACTGTCACTGGTTAGGAACTACAGCGCAGCGCGTCTTACGTTTTGTTCCCTCCAGCCCACAGCTGGTCACCGGTTAGGTTGCCTGCGCAGTACGTCTTACGTTTAACCTTCCAGCCCACCTGTACCAGCCACGTATGGGAATTTCACCCATATGCAGATACAATTTGCAAATCATACGTATACTAATAGCCTAAATGCCGGTCCAATAGTATCCCTTTATGCGTCAAAGTTTAAACAAACCATGCTCAAAAATGCATTTATATTTAAAAAGAAGTTAAATGTATTCACCTGAATTTTGGGTTGGCAGGGTGACAGCTTTAAACTTGTTATTGTAAATTGGGCAGCGTTTTCGCTTAATTTATGCTTATAACTGTTCTGCAAAGAACATTTACTTATTTATTTATTTATTATTATTATTATTACGACGATGATGATTATTATTATTATTTTTATTTTTATTATTATATTATTATGTTATTATTTTTAAGTAAACTAAAATTTTTAATATATACATAGGGTCGGATCTTAACCCTAACCCTATAAGTTAATATTATATTAAATTCTTAAATTTATAAGATTAACTAAGAATTTAGATAATATACCTAAACGAACCAACTCTTTAATCTTGACTTTGTATTTTGATCAGTACCTCCTAGCATCCATATCTCCTCATCTCTTTCTTAAATATGTGCGTATATATACTTATAGATATATATATATTTTTTCTTTGTGTGATTTCTGATTGTGTAAATTTGTGAGTTTAAACAGACAAATTAAATGTGATGGCGAAGGAATCATAGATATAGGTTTTCCACGTGTGAGTTAATTGACATTCTAAATCATTCATAAGTTCATTTGAAGTCTAAAACACGTACGTTCATTTGAAGACACGTACGTTTTCTTTCAAATTCAAGAATGTAAAGATTTTTAATATTTTATTATTATAATTAATTTAGCTCAGATTTTGTTTTTCGCTTATAACTTTTAAACTATAATGTTTTATAAAATTCTAAAAATACTGCTAGAATCGGCTCATTTTTCTCTACATTTTGACCTAAATTTCGCTAAAAACGGAGAAAGTTTAATTATAATATATTTTATTAATTTTGAGCGGTCTCCTATAACATTAACTGACCGAATAAGTGTGTCAAAAATTTTTAATAATCATTTTACTCGTTACTTACTAGTATGTAAGTGTCACATATGTGTATATAATAACTAGATAATTAAAATTATAATATTGAACAATATATTTTATAAAAATAAATAGCATGTGTTACAATAGATATTAATGGTGGTATGTACTTTTATGTTGTAAAGAGTAATAATATCCACAGTTATTAATGGTGGATTAACTGGTGGTATTACCACGGTTATTAATGGTGGTATGTACTTTTATGTTGTAAAGAGTAATAATATCCACAGTTATTAATGGTGATATACTCTTCGACTTACTATTACTCACATCTAATTAGGAAGTGAGAGTAAGTCTGACACGTAGTTCTATCCCAATTGTTCTATAGGATTGAATTAACCACACTGTAGCCACCACAAAGGCAAACCACAATGTCCTCAATTCATTCATATTCCTTAGTTTTTCCCAAGACCTCACAACTATCTGCCACCAGCTTGTAACACGAGAGAGATCAGTCTCTCAGTTTACCGGTCCACATAATAGAAGTGGTGAGATAATTAGTAGACACTATCATACTCTTATCACCTGTGTCAGAAATGATAGAGTTGGAATAGGCTGGCTAAAAATCAAAAGAGCTCTTATAATCCTCATTCCAAAATCATCAACTCATCACCTCATGTTCATCATTTCATAGGAATCTCATAGATATAACACACATGTCTCTTAGGAATAACATATCTAATCTCTTAGAATTAACTGCAGTATTCTCACAGGAATAACATTTATAATTTCCTTAGAATTAATAAAATAATTCAATAGGAATAACATGTATTCCTCATAAGGATTACAGTTGTAATCACAGAGGAATAATAGTCTTATCACTTAGAAATCATAGATATTGTCTCAATGCTATCTATTCTCAGTGTTATTTGTTCTCATAGTCTTTAACAAAGTGTTGTAAGATCTTGTCTTATTACACAATGTTAGTATATGTGGTGAATGATATCATCATCATGATGATATACCATCATGATTATCATTCCTGTAATCAATTGTAATTGTCCTATGCTATCTCATTGTTATCTCATAGTCATCTCTGGGTTAATAACCTAGTGTTTTAAGATTAACTATAGTACACCTATGTTATTCAATTGATTTGAGGATATCATGAAATTATATTATCATAAATCATCTATGTTGTGATTGTCATTTCGCACACATACATACCCAATGACATACTGATATAATTAGGGGTGTTCAAAAAAATCCGTATCCGAATCCGAAATATCCGAAAAAATCGGATATCCGGAAGTTCGAATGTCCGATATTTCGGATTCGGATACCTGTTTTGAAAATTTTCGGATAGTTCGGATATCCGATATCCGAAATAGTTTTTATTTCGGATATTTTTTCGGATATTCGGATATTTTTTCGGATATCCGAATATTTTTCGGATATTTTTCGGATATTTCAGATAATTTTCGGGTATTTTTCGGATATCCGGATAATTTTCGGAAATCCGAATAATTTTCGGATATTTAGATATCCGAAATATATTTTTTAATTTTTAAATTTTTTTAAGCTCAGATATCCGAAAATGAACACCCCTAGATATAATGAAAGTATGATAATAAAGATAAAATCTTTATCATCTAAATCACATGATATTGAAATAACATACTAAAACTTTTAAATAAAGAAAAGGATTAGCATGTTTCTCAGCCCCGTGGTTAAAATCAAAATATTAGAAAAGGGGCATATGAACTCACCTTGTTTCAGTAGTGGTTGACTAAGACTCAAAAATGCACGTGCTCTCTGTTGTTGTACTTATCTTGTATTCACAATCCTGTGTCTGATTAAATGTTATATGAGTTATGATCCCTTATTTGATTGTTCTTTTTCAAACCTGAGTTGTTAACTGAGTTCGTGTAGTGAAAATGACTCATTCTTGTGATATTTTTATAAGAATGACTCATGCTAATGGCCATTCATACGAATGAGTTCATGCTAATGAGTGTTCACACGAATGAGTAGCTCACACGAATGACTCATGCTAACAAGCATTCACACGAATAAGTAGCTTACACGAATGAGTAGCTCACACGAATGAGTAGCTCACACGAATGAGTAGCTCACACGAATGACTCATGCTAATGGGTGTTCACACGAATGACTCGTGCTAATGAGTAGCTCACACGAATGAGTAGCTCAAACTGTCACACCCCAACCAACGGCGGAATACATTGGGGCGCGAGTGTGATTGTTCAAAAGTTCATGGTGCTATGATTAAGTTTAAGTAATTACACAATCCATTTTAAATAAAAGCAATCAACCATTCATTCAACCAAATAAGGATTCAAGTACAATTGTTCAAAATTCAAATACATGAAACAAAATAACATTTATTAAAAAATTAAACTAGGTCCATCCCTAATCTTCTTTCTTGATTTTCATCTTACCCTGTTACATATGTAAAATAAAGGTCAACTATTTGCATAGTTGGTGAGCAATTCTATAGTTTAATATAATACTTAAAAGGATGCAAAACTATTAAACTAAATAGAATAGATTTAAAGCATATGTAAATTTGCAAGTAGCACAAAGCAAGAATCCAAACAAACGATCTTACAAAGTTTAAATCAAGACTGGCTAGGTCCTAACTTAAACAATGCAAATTATAATGTTTATATATGTGTATTTTTTTACCTTTTTAACACAATGACAAAAGCCAATGCGAAGAACGTCGCTACATTCTTAGGCTACTAGATACTGTTTTTGTTTTTGTATGAAACGTCTTCTAACCTAAATCCCACATAGCAATTAGCACATAGATTCACATATCATTTAAATCGTGTCTACTAAGTTTAAAAGTTCGCATCATGAATATGTTTTGACTCTAAGAACATGTTTGTGTATATGGCATATGTAACATCCCAAAAAGTTTACAAAAGTAAAAAGGGAGTAAGAATTAACTCACTTGTGCAATGTCTAAGCTTGTCCAAATTGTTTGTTGTATGAATGAGGAAAGTTAGAAGTCCTTTCCTAATGTTTAAAGCATATGTCTTAGACTAAAGTTCAAATGATTGCCTAAAGTTCAAATGTTTGCCTAAAAGTCTATGGCTTCTATGGAATCCTTAATGTTCTAAAATGTATACTTAGAATAATGGTTTTGGATTATTTAATTATCTATTATAATTAAATAACCTCCATTTAATAAATAAATAAATAAATAAATTGGAATACTTTTATTATTCCATTTATTTACTATGAAGTCTAAGAATAAATGTTTTGAGAATATTTAACTAAAATTAAATATTCTTATTTGTTTATAATAAATAAAATGAAATGTCAAAGCATTTCAATTTATTTATTACACAAAGTCTATGAATACTAATTGATGGCCCAATGGTTTAAATTTGTTATAATTTGTTAAATACTATTTATTGTTAGAAAGGTTTTGATAATTTATTGAATAATCTTTTATGTTTTATAATTTTATAAATTTACTTTTCTAATAGTTTGTGGAATTTAAAAGTTATAGAATCAAGAGTTGTATTTTATTTATAAAATCATTAATTTAAGACTTATAAAAGAAATTATGTTTCTTTTTACAATATTGTAAACGTAAGTTAAGAAAACTTTACTTTAAGTTGATAAAAAAATTTAGAGATTATGTTGTTTTATAATTGGTTTAAAAGATTTATGTATTGTTAAAATAAATCTTGATAAAAATGTTTTAATTAAATAATATGTATATCTATATACATATTTCTTTTTATTTTTTAAAACTGTTTTAAATGCAAACTGTTATAATAAACATTTTAGTTTATTAAACATTTCAGAAATATATTATTTTATAAAAAATATATCATTGAAAATGGGTAAAATGATAAAAAAACAGTTAAGGGGCCTCGGGTGGGTTTTGAACCCTCGACCCTTAGGTTGAACATGGGGCGCTCTAACCATTGGGCTGGTTGCTTCATTTTGAACGAAATCAGGTTCGTGTTACACTAATTCAGTCCTAGAAATTGAACCTCAAACCAAAACGAGCCCTAATCCAAATCGTTTTCGAATTCGTTCGATCTGTTCGTTGTGAGGGATCAAAAGCATAGGGCTTTTGATTCCCATGATGCTACGGTTCTAATGATGTAGGTATTACCTGGATTGATGTTTATTTGAGTAGGGTTCGAGTCACGCAGAGGCTTCGGCTGTTCTTGTTCTTGAATCGTATTCCAAAGCGCTTGTTTTCGGATTTTGTGTTTGTAGAGAGTTTAGTCGAGTGGAGGGGGTTCGAATGTTACCATTTGATTTACTTTTTATAGAGATTTAGATGAAATTTGAATTGCGGCCAAAGTGTGTATTTTTGGAATGAAATTTCGAGTTTAATTCGTTTGATTTTCGTTCAAATGAGGATCTCCAGCTGTTAACGTGTTCGAATCCGTTCCATTTTGATTAGAATGAGCTGTTAATTGGTTGTAATCGAACGGATTGAGCAATGGGTCGAAAACGGGTCGGATGGATACCCCATATGGAAGACGGGCGAGAAGGGAGGGTTAGTTTGGGTTAATTGCATTTTCAGTCCCTCATGTTTTTCTTTTTGTCTATTCAAGTTTTTAAACTCTTTCCTCTCACAAACTAGGTTTTAAGAAAAGACAAATTTAGTCCCTCAAGTTTAACTATCCTTTTGTATTTCAAAACTTATAAAATCTTTTATATATTTTTCATAACTTAGACTTTATAAATTTATAAATTTGTATCAAACTCTATAAAAATCCTTTTGTAAATATAATGTCCTATTATTATTAGTATTATCATTATTATTATTATTATTATTACTATTATATATTTATGTGTTAAAGCGTATTATTGCTTATTGTGTATCTACATATTATTTATGCATATGTTTTATAACAACAATAGATTATTTTCTAAAAAAATTTATTTATTTATTATTTTTTTTATAACCTATTATAGCTTTTTAAGTTTTGATCATTATAAAAATTGATATTTATAAAAGCTTAGATTAGTTATTTAATTGTGTTGTTCTATCATTTTAATTAAATACAAATGCATAGATTAAATGTAAGAAAATATATCCCAAACTTTCATTTATTTCGAATCGAACACGATTACAAGGCTTGAAAGAAAATCGAAAATGGTAGGGATTACACAAACGAATGAGTGGCTCATTCGTACTCATTCGTATGACTTCATACGAATGAGTGGCTCATTCTTATGAGCCATTCGCCTGAAACGGATTTCTGCCATTGCATGTGGCGATTTCGATTTTTAGTCAAATATATAGTCGTTTTGAGTGGGTATAGGTGAGTAAACTTATTTAGAAGGTGTATGGGTCGAAAAAATGATGTTTAAAACCGGTTAAACTTCGGTTTTTGTTGGGTTTGTAGAAAACCCTAAAAATCGAAACTTTGAGCTTGATTTACCTTCGTTTCAGCCGGTTTCAAGCCCAATCCCTTGTACTATATGGCCCGTATAGAAGGTGTTCAAGGATCCGGTCTGAAGTCTCCCTAACAGCACCCTATATATATGATTCTACCTTTTGTTGGATTATGTTTAAACTTAATTGATTTTGATGCCGCATGACTAAATTATTATCTGTGTAATGTATTTTATACTAATTTTTTCTTTAAAAACTTGTAAATGAAGTTGTTTATATCATATTTGTTTGGCCACAAATTATACATATTATTAAATGACATGAAGGGTAACAGTGCAAACTCTTAGTTTAGACATAGGTTTTGACTTTTGATGAGAGCAACTTATTATATATGCACATTAGTGCTTTGAAGTTTACGAATTATTTAGCCGCTAAAAAAATTGTTTTGGACCGACAAAAAAGGTAACCTTGACCGGATCAATGTGAAATTGTGAGCCGTTGGAAAAAAAAATAAAAATTGTGATTTTAAATAGTCGTTTCAAAAATGAACCAAACCCGCTTCATACACCATTGACCGCTGCAAAAAACACTTCAGTGGGAAAACCAAAGTTCAATTATTTTTAATATTTTACTTTTTAAACTTTCAAATCTTTTTTTTTTAATTTTCTTTCATTTTACTCATATATTTTTAATATTTGTATAATTTTAACATGTTCTTACATTATCAAATAACAGTCATAATCATATTAATTTGATCGCATTTACCTTACAAACGTTTATATAAATTTTGAAGTCAAATGATCACACAAATTTTGTGTATTATTTAGAAACTTATAACATGTTCGTACACTATCGAACATGTGTATCGTTTATATCATTTGACTGCTCCCATTCCTGCCTCATTTCATATATTTTAGGAAAATAGCATACCATTCGATGAACTTTTACTCAACATTTAAAAATGTTTTTGTTTCTGCATCGATTCATGGTAATTCATAGTATTATCTTTCATATGGATTGGAAAATTAGTATTTTAAAATTTTGTCTTGAAGTTTTTTGTTTTACTTCATTTAAAAGTTTCATCAACGATAAAAAATATACCTTTTATTCTCTTACACTGTGGATTGTAAGATAATTGTGTAATATAATGTTGTTTCTGCACAAATTAGTTTGATTTCAGAACTAACAAGTTGTTAAAAAAGATCACCATATTAGCTTATAAATTAGTTTATATCTTTCCTGATTTTGAATTTAATATGTGGGTTTTTGGGCTTTTATTTGCCTTTCATGTCAATTGTTGTTGCATCTTCAAGCTATATGAAGGTTTCTTTATGTGTTGCGTTCTTTTGTAGTTCTTGGTGTTTTAAGACACTGAATTTAATTTGGCTATCATTTCAACATTGCGGTAGAAGAAAAGTATGTGTGATGCTCGGACGGACACGATTGCAAAAAACGTCTACAAGTTTTTTTGTAATATAGTTATGCAATATTAGGATATACTTTTTGGTTATGCAAACATTTAGAATCCATATGTAATCCACACATATCTATCACAAGGTTGAATGTGATCTCCTAAGGTTTACGATATAAAATCAACATGCAGCCCGCCGCGAAGCGCGGGTTGAACCTACTAGTTGCTTTTAACTTTTAAAATTTAAAAGTCAATAATAGCAATTTTAACGTAAAAATCATTAAAAGCAAACAATATAATGGTTGTAAAAGAAGTTACTATTTAAAATGGAACCAATAAAAATGTGCTAATTAAAATGTTATTTCAAATAACACTATATACAAAAGCAATAAATTGTAATAAATTTTTATTTGAGCTGCTTTGAAGGTTCAAGTTTCATCACAAACTAAAGATGCTCAGAGTCGAGTCGAGTCGAGTCAAGTCAAGTCAAATCAAGTCAAGTTGAACAAGAGTTTGCATGAACTCGGCTCTTTTACTAACGAAGCAACTTGGTTTGGCTTGGATTTAAAAAACCAATCAGGATTTAGGGCTCAAACTCGATTTTGTTTAAAATCAAGCGATTCAATTTAGTTTTGCTTGGTCTCAAATTAAAATTCAAATGTTCATTCATTTAATAGTTATAATATAGTGTGTAATTAGGGGTGACTAAGGCATGATTACCTTTGGTTGTGTCCCTCTTACGACCAACCCATGTGACTCACCCTAAGTGACGTCTTATGACTCTGGTCATGGGAGAGAAGAATGTATGATGGCGCATCTTCCAATGGGCTTGTGACCGTTGCATTGTTTAAAAAAAGAGCCAAGAAAAAAAAACTTTATTTAATATAGTCAAGCTATCATCAAGCATTCAAGCCATCGCATTTCATATATATCAAGCCCTTAAAAAACTCTTTTGTATGGCGTTTACGTGGTACTAGTCAAGCTTTTATCAGGTCTAACTAAACCCACCTATTAAAAATAATAATTAAATATTAAACGAATTAAACCTAAATCAAGCTTCAACTTCGAAAATTATTAGAAAATCAAAGCTTAAATTTTTACAAATAAACCTTTAAACAAACAAACATCAAAGTCAAATCTCTTAAACCGCTCAACTCGACTTGTTTACATGCTCGAAAATATGTTTATTACAGTCTTCGTTGACTTTGACGTTAAAATAAATAAAATAATAAATTGTCATTTTGCTTCATGCTGTGGTTTAGGTGAATTTGTCATATTCATCCAAATTCTTATTTATTGCCAATTTGACATAATGGTTTATGTTTTTTTTGACATTTTTACTTCACCTGGTTAACTCCATCCAAAAATTCAGTTAGGTTTAATGGTATTTTTGTCATTTACATTAATTTCTTAACAAAAATAAGAAAATTAGAAAAATAACGAATAATTTCAATGTAATTGATAAAAATACACTTAAACTTAACTGATTTTTTGGATGTAGATAACTAGGTAAAGAACCAAGGGCTTCTAGTCTAATGGTTATCCTTTGGCTTTCCTGTGTGAGGTCACATGTTCAAATTCCTCCTAAGGCGAAATAGGGGTCCTTGGTAGGTCATGGGTTTTCTGGTACGGTTTCCTCCTGGGGTGGTGGTGGGGTCTCAATAGATGTCAAGGTAACTAGACCTTGGTGACGTGACCTGGAAATCAGCGGTTTACACGTTGGGATCAAATGCCGTTAAAAAAAAAAGACAACTAGGTAAAGCAAAATAACATAAAAAAACATAAAACCATGATTTTAAATTGGAAAAAAAAAAAGAATTTAGATGAATTTATCATAACAACAAGGGGAAAAAAAGATAATTTACTTTTGAAAAAAAAAAAAGAAGCTCAATAACCTAAACACTGTTCCTTTTGTTCCAAAGCCAATCGATCGATGAACGATTAACCGAACGTTGGAATGGAGAAAATGAACGATAACAGCGGCCTGAAGAAGAAGAAGATTGCTTCAGCTTGCGATGTGGAAGCACTGAAGAAGTGTTTACAAGAACACAAAGGTGATTACAACAAGTGTCAATCTCAAATCGAAGCTTTCAAATCTTCTTGTTCCATCAACAACAAGCCCTCAGAGTCCTTACAGTAATGAATTAATGCAATCGGCTTTAGCCTCTTCGTTGACTTTCATGTTATAGATGAGTGTTGATTTTTCCATCTCCTTGTTAGCTGCAATTTGTTTAGATTTTCGCCTGTTTTGATGATGAATGTTGTTGTTTGATGTGATTAGGGCATTTGATTTGGATTATTGATGTTAGTTTACTGTTAAGCCTTTTTGACGTTCGATCCTAAATTTCTAGGGTTTTTAATCTTTTATTTACTTTTGAACATCCAAATTAATTTGAAGATTCAACATCTCATGCTGAGTATACAGTTGAAGATTCAAAGTAAAAACACACACACACGCACAAAACTTCAGTTGACAACTGGTGAACTGTCACAATTGGGTATGGATTTAGGTATATGAGTTGGCCTCAAGAATCTTCAGGAAATTGTCACACATCATTCCATGAGTACCGATGTAGGCGTCCCCAAGGCGATAAATTCCTGAGCCAAGACGCAAAGCACACTAAGTAGCCTTCACGAGGCAGAAGCCGGAAGGTATTTGTATAATTCTTTAATTCTTTTTATAGTGCTCTTACGTTTGTATGGCCAAAATTATAGATAAAAACAAGCCCTATATAGGATTTAATATATACATAAGTGCAACTTAAAAACAAGCCCCTTTTTTTCATCCAAATGCGCCTAGGCATGCACCTAGAGGCCAGAACCCGTTAAATCTGTAATATCAGGTAGTTCAGTTTAACTGAAATACATGGGAGCTCTGTCCTCTTTAATATATATATATTTTTTTCATTTTACTGTATGCAATATGCATCATGTGTCAGTTTTCCATGTTACTGTTGGATCATTCCAGCTATTTGAGGTCTCAAATTGCACATGGGAACTATTATTTATATTTATCTATTACCTCAACTTTCTATTAAAAGCCATTGAAGTGACAACTAATATTGGCAGGTTAGTTTGAAAGGAAGCATCATTAAATAGCCTTTTCAAGAAACATTGATTGCTAATTCTTTATGTTCTCAGTCTCTGCATTGGCCATATTGAAGGGGGTTTCTGTCTCATATGCCTGTTTTTTTAATCAAAATTGGTGTTTTTTAAGCAACTTGTGTCTTCTTAAAGGGGATTTGCTTTATGGTGAAGTTTTACCTTATTTCTTGCTAGTAATACAATGCGCTCATTCTCTTTAGAAGTTTAGATTCAAAATTTCAGCTTGGGGTTTCATGCCTTCATGCGTTTGTTTTCATGTATTTGGAAAAACAAAATGAGCTTCCCATTATCAGATTATATAGTAGTCAGATGATCAATTATTGATAATCATTTGCAGGCAGACTGTAACAAAATTGATTATCAAATGGTAAAATGCAATTACCTGATTAGCTTTTCTAGAATTAAGTTAAAACTTTTTTCTCATTTCAAAAGACGGGTGACAGATGCTTTTACAACAAGAATGTTCTTTCAGGTCATTTTATGCATTACTTTCTAAAATAATCAGAAATTTTCAAAGTTCAAACAACATATTATCTGATTATTACTATTCATAAAATATACATCTGATATCCATACTCCATCTTTTACAATGAGAACTCTTTACAACCGCTTTTCTGATTCTTTTTTATCTAGAATCATATTATCATTTTCAGAACATGACATACAAACACCCGTTACTTCCAACCAGCATTTTCATTGACTATGCAGAAAATTCAATGGAAAAAGAATCTTCTCAAGTACTGCCAACCTGTAAGTCAACCCTTTTACATTGATTTTGGCTTTCTTATGTTTGTACATACAACTAGATGCTTATCCCTACAAAAGTAGCTACTTTTGAGTAGTAAATTTGCATACTTCTATCAATATAATATAAGCTTTGTTTCCTACAAACTAGTTTATAAGCTTTATGCAATCTAACACTTTTGGCATCTTTCATTATTCTTCTTTCATCATGCCTGCATCCCCAAGTTTAAAACAACTTCCTGTTTTTGATTTATCAAAACCTATAAGCCAGTCCAGTCTCTCTTCTCTTTCTCAGGCCTGCAAAGAATGGGGTTTTTTTCATGTGATTAACCATGGAATTTCTAAGGATCTTTTCAGCAAACTTCGTTTTTTATCATGTCAGATTTTTAGTCTTCCGTATGAACTTAAACTCAATGCAGGCCCCGCCTCAAATATGAAAACTTACACGCCTCATTTCATTGCTTCCCCCTTTTTTGAATCTCTTCGTGTTTCTGGTCCTGATTTCTGTGCCTCTGCTCAGAGTTCTGCTGAAGCCCTTTTGAACCAGTCAAATCCAGAATTCTGGTAATATGATACATCTTTTGGTTCTTGTAAATAGAGGTGGAAAAGTGGGTGGGAAGTGAGTTGGTAACTGGTTAAAACGGGTGCGGATCGAAACAGACAATATTTAGTGTATCATGATTGGCAGTTGAGTTGCCCAAAACATTTAGTTATGTATTTTGTCCTTTTTTACTAATATTTAACATGTTAAATATGATACAAAAGCTTTATGATTGTAATAATAATCATGCTTTCATGAATAAAACATTTTGATACCTGAAAGTACATTTTGGGCGATGTTGGCCTATCCTTCCTGTTTCACCTTTAGATAACTTTTATAATTTGACCCGATGGATAACTACACGGGTCAAAACTGCCATCTCTTTACTTTTTGTTCTTTCTTTATGCATTGTATTTACCCATTTGTAAGTTTAATTTTACATAGATGCCTTCTGTTATTTATTGTATCTGTTTTCTTTTTCCTAATTTAACAGTGAGGCAGTAAGAGAATATGGAGACAGAATGAGGATCTTATCCAAGAAAATCACCCAGATATTATTAATGTGTCTGGGGAAAGATTTTGAGATGCAATTTAAATCCGAATTTTCCAGCTGTGAAGGGTATTTAAGGATAAATAACTACTCATTACCTGAAAAACGGGTAATGGGAAAAGAAGTTGAAGGGCTTGGCATGCACACAGATATGAGCTGTTTGACCATCGTTTACCAGGACGATATTGGCGGGCTCCAAGTAAGATCTGAAGATGAAAAATGGTTAAACATCGACCCGCTTGAAGAATCACTGGTTGTGAATATTGGAGATCTGTTACATGCGTGGAGCAATGGGAGACTAAGGTCATCCGAGCATCGAGTCGTGTTAAAGGAATGCAGAAACCAGAACCAAAACCGGGTTTCACTTGCTTTCTTTTGGTGCTTTGAGGACAATAAGGTAATTTCTGCACCTAATGAAGTTGTGGGTGATGGATTTAGATGTTATAAGCCATTTTTATGTGGTGATTATTTGAAGTTTAGAGAGAACAGTGAGAGGGGGAAGTTTGAGAAAGTTGGATTTACTGTGAAAGATTTTGCAGGCATTTGAAGATGATTTAAGGTAAAGAAAATGGGTTTTGATTTTGTTTTTTGTTTTTTTTTATTGTTTTTAAACTTTTTGGACAGTTTGATCATTTATTGTTCCATGTGCATATTCTTCTTGGGATTTAGTGCAACCTTTGGGTATGAATTCTTTATGATAAAATGTGTAGCATGACGTTAATGTAATAAACCTTTTTTTGGTGGCAGTTTTGATGAATTTATTTAAATACATAAAGCTTCCCGAGCCAGTATTTTTTTTTTAAAATATGTAATAAATTATATTGTTTCGACTTTAGCCACATTACATATTTATAAAAATCTTATAAAGGGGAAAAAAAATAATAAGACGTTTACAAGTCAAATCATTTAGTGCTTACACTAAACACCATGTGTTTTATTGCGTTCACAAATCACTTATGGTCAGTGGCGGAGCTTGGGCAAAGTGAGAGGGGGGCGGAAATTTTCGAAACCCATAATACATGTTAATTTTTTGAAGCCAGGGGGGCGAAACCGCGATTTTTAATTAAAAATAACATTTCGGCCGAAAAATTTACACTACGGACGAAACTCAGCCTAGCCATACCAGGGCTTAATTCAATAGGTTCATCAAGTTTTCATTCAAACTTTAACCGTTTCTTTTAGATTCGTATGACAAAACTCATCATCTTTACATGTCAAGAGTAATAATTGTCACCTTATGACAAAATTATTGTACCAATAACCACCACTGACGCCAACTACATCGCAACAGTCTTCATACCATCATCGTCTCCACCACAATTGTCACTTGTCGCGGCTGCATTGCGGCAAACTATCGCCCCTATCTTCGTCATATATATACTGAGTAAATCCGTTTGAAACTTTTGAAATCCATGTTTTAAAATGCCATTAAGCTATGCTTTTTTTTAAAACAATCCATTTTAACCCGGTTTGACTTAACTGACTCGTTTATTTTATTAGGCTTACTTTTTGATCTACAATAGATAAATCACAATAGTCCAAACCCCATCATACAACTCATTTTTAGGGAGTAATGGGGCATCACAATGTCAACCAAGATGAAACAAATTAAAGGGTACTTTTATATCTTCATATTTGGCATTTTTATCTTACACCAAAAGACTATTATAGTGTGTGTGTATATACCTCACACCTTATTTCTGGAAACAAACACTCGGATAATCAAACAATAGAATGTGATTTTTTAAACATCATGTAACCAGATTCATCTTTATCAAATAACCTCTCAATTAACTCATCCCAACTATGCTTCCTGGAGGATTCCCCACTAGATACCTCCCCATCATCAGAATCTTGAAAGGTGCCATACTGAGATGGTAAAACCGCGTGTGGCACCGCTAACTTCACAGCCCGTTGTAGTGCAGCGGCGTACTCTTCACCGTGTTCTTTGGCTAAAGTTTGCTGTCTTTCCATTTTCTGTTTTGCAGGAATTTCCATGATTGGATCTTTCTCCAACATCAACTGTCACAAGAAAATTAAGCCTGTTTTTTCAGCTTCTAAATCATAGCATGAAATTACATGGTTTTAGAAAACCAATTATTACTTGCATACATACACATGTATTGTCCTTACTTATGTGTAAAATATGCATTTATTTAAAACAAAATAAAGGAATGCTGTAAATCAAGATCAATTGCATCAATTTGTTTGTAAATTGTAATGTATAAAATATAACATATTAGCTATGGCCTATAGTTTATTCTAAAGATCTTTGTTATATTTTTTTCTCTACCTCATATCTCTCTCTGCCTCTACCAACCCCCACTCACTGTTACCCCGCTATCGTCCTACCATCACAGTCGTAGCTCTTGCCATCATAACAATTATGCATTTTCCCATCGTTGCTATGGTCTAGATTTGTAGCCTCCATTTACCATCACAGAGTTTCTTGATGTTAGGTTTTTATGGATTTTTTTTTCAAAATTGTATGTTCTTGTTATACCAACATATTTGTTGGTTTTTTGCTCCAGTCTAAGCGTCTAATTTCCTCCCGCTCCAATTGTGGGCAAGTTTTAGACAGAATATACTAAATTGGGATTTAATGCAATTATCTTTTACTACAACTAGGAGATGTGATTTTATTAGGGTTCCTTTATAATTATCATCACTGTTCTCCAGTATTGCATTAATAAATACAAACTACCATACATTTTTCTTTCTTTTTTCTTATGACCGTAAGAACTCACTTACGAGGAAAACCCTCATGTCTCCCCAAATACCCAATACCCAACCAGGGGAACAGACAAAGCAACCACAACTAGGTTTGTGGCCTCTAAGGAAAAACATTTTTAGGGGCTAAACCACTACCGGCCTTAGTGGGGTATTCAATATTCTTTATAATGAAGTTTTCAAGGAAGAACATGTGTAATATTATCATTTTTGAAAATGGTTGCATGTTTAGTATTTCTTGTGCAAACAATATGTTTATGATCCGATTTCATTACACCCATGTGTTTCCACTTTAGTGGGGGTGTGATAGTAATAGCTTAACTATTGGTTGAAAGAGTAAAAAGATGCTTAATCATTTGCCATATATTTGCAATACCCTTTGATAAAAATGTAAATGTATATATTGATTCTTTGTGATAAAAAAAGATAGATGACTCAATGACAAAAATGTCCAAAAACTGTATTCCAATTTGATAACTATCAGCTTAATGATTTTGTTATAGCATGATGATTCAATTCAACCCATAACCACATAAATAGAGACAAAGATTGAGAAGGAAAACTTACATCCAAAGCCCTTTTGGCTTCCCGTTCTATCCAAATGATGGCATGATCAGAAGTAGCATTGCAAGAAAGAACAATGTGCTCAAATCTGCCATCTACAGGGACTGCTGTCCTCACAACAGGTGGAAACCTACCACATCTGCCAACACAATTAACACCAAACAGGCAAACATGAATGAAAAATGTATGTTTGGTAATTATATTCATTCACAAAATCTATATACCTGAATGGTCTTCTCTCTACAATGTGATAGAGGCGACCCGGTGCATATAGCCTCCTTGGATCTTTGATCTTTCTCTCCTCTGATGTGAATGTGTCTTTTATGCATCTAAAGCACAGCAAACACGGCAAACTGTTGAAAGAAAATGTTGTAATTACTATTATTAACTGATAATGAAGACCATCTAATATATCTAATCTGGTATTACCAGAAAAGCGATTTAAAAATGTCTTCCAAAGGTGTGGCTGTCCGAGGCAAGAAATCATCCTGCTTTAGCAAACAAAACATCAAAATCAACCAAAATTATATAAGTCTCTTGAATTAAACTCTCCAAATCAACTTGCCTGAAGAACAACAGAATTGATGATATCTGCATATCTCACAGCCAAATTCAATGACATGCACCTTGCAGGTGCGATAGAATAGCAACGGACCCTTTTCCTGTCAATACCACCCAATTTATGCCTATTTTGCACCACCACCATTGCCAGCAATGCCGCCACACCTGACCCAAGCGAGTGACCAGAAAAAGTTAAAGTGTAATTTGGATAATCTTCCAACAATTTCTTCAAAGTGTCATATTCTGCATCTAGCACGACTCCAGCTGCTTTTAACAGTCCATTATGAACATACCCACCATCAAATTTCCTTTGACCCAACCTATTATCCAACAATACTGCATAATCTTTCTGGTTTGCCAAGTTAAGACCCCTAATAGCAAGAACTATATCAGCATGATCATGATCTAGATACAACAAGTATGGTGGGGCCCGACGACGCGTATCATCATAAGTTCTTTTCAAGATTAACCAATCCGGATTGATCCCGTATCCACCAGGAGGTTCCCAAAGAGGGCATCTAAGATCATCTTCATATACTACTAGTATATACCTGCAAAGCCTAGGGACGGGCTCAAACTCTTCAGCTGTTGCAACACCCCATGTCTCACTCTCATGGCCTGCGTTATAAAGACACCGTTTCCAAACCCACCGAGCACACCCAATGCAGTAGACACATTCAAGCAGAGGAAGTCCACATATGATCGACATTGATGGTTTGTAGATGGAAGAAATATCAAGAAATATTGACAAACATCAGTCAATGCAACTTATTCAGGTAAATTAATGAAATTTGTTGCGTGCTGATGATGTATCAAATCTTTGAGACATATCGTCGAACAGGTAGAATGCTGAATGCCTCAAAGATGACGCTTTGCTTCTCTGAAGCATTTGATCGAACAGGTAGAGCGCAAGTCAACTGCGTAATGGGTACCCCCAATTTTTTTTTATAAAACCTTGCTAGTAGCCAATCCGTTCATATCTAACAAGGTCAACGCTGATTTAACGCGTAGATTTCTCAGAATAGCAAGAATTTATCTTCAAAACCTTTAAAAACCATCTAATTAAGCACCCCCTTATTGCTGAATTTGAAATTCAAATACTCAATCATACATAGATGACAGACGCAAATCTTGATGCAGAACAAAAGATTCTAAGACGAGTAGACGACATGTGATCTGACTACAAGAAAATCGGAAAGGGAAATTTGATATTACTTTGGAAATCAAATTAAATCAGGAGCTTCGAGGAGCTGCTGCTGAATATTATCAGTGTCTGTCATTCATAGTGAGAAAAAATCAAGATTTTGTGGATTTTGGTAGAAAATATGGCTGTCTAGTACTCGACTGTTGTTGTACAGGCTGTAGTTGATTTGAAGTTATAATTGAAATCGTTTCAAATCTCAACGTGATAGATGACACTCATTATTGTGGTGACCTGGTGTGGAGGAATCTGTGTTTCACTTTCAGTCTTTTGTCCTTAACAATGTCAGTTAACGCAATGACTAAGGCAATGCTATTCTCACACCAAGGGGGTTCAAGAGCCGAACCAAGCCAGAGGTCAGCTTGAAATTGGTCGAATTTAAACTGAGTCTGAAATCTTGCTCGAATTCGGCTCGTTTTTAACTGAGTTCGCTTGGCTTTGCTCGTTTTTTGCTCGGTTTTACATAAAAAATTTAATATTTGAATTGCATTCACCTTAACTCGGTTCGTTTTTTGCTCGATTTTTACATAAGAAATTTAATATTTGAATCACATTCACCTCAACTCGGCTCGGTTCGTTTTTGGCTCGTTTTTATATAAGGGAAGAGGCGTGAATAAGTGGAACTGAGAATAAGAATATGATTTATGAATTAAGAATTAGTGAATCACGTAAGAATTAAGATTCATTTCGTATTTTTGTCCTTTTTTCTTTTAGACCATGGGGTATGCCCCATGGTTCAATCAATCCACGTAGACACCACGTATCCACCCACCACAACCACTCACTCATGCCCCTTTGTCCACTCACTCCACGTCACTATTCCTTTTTTAAACTTATATATATACATGTGTGTGTGTGTGAGAGAGAGAGAGAGAGAGATAGAGAGAGAGAGAGAAAGAGAGTAAGGTGTCGTGGTTGGAACCACGCCTTCTAACCACGCCCCAATCACGCCCACAAGGGGGCGGTGTGCCCCCCCATTCACGCCCAATCAAGGGGCACACCCACTGGTCTTATTCTTTTATTTTTTAACTAATTACAAAACAAAACCAAAGTATATATATTATTGAGAAAGTAACCTAATAGTTTTATATTTTAGTGTAACATGTACAAACGAGCCGAGTCAGCCTTGGTTCAAACTCCGCTCGGTTACAAAACGAGTTGGCTCAGTTCGGCTTGGTTACAACCGAGCTTTTTCCGCACGAACTACAAAGTTTTTTGAACAGCCCTACATCAAGCCCACACCTTTTATACGTATGGTATTGGCATATACAGAGCGTATAGGAAGGCAATCATTGGTTGTCAGGATTCATCAGTGTCAATAATTGGACTCTCATATGACTTTTATAGGCATACATGTGTTGTATAGGTCGTATACGTGACCAATCATTGGGTGTCAAAAGGTGTTGTACGTCTTGTATAGGTATACACGAGACGTATAGGGTCGGTGAAGTATTAAAATAAAAAAGTTAGTTGTGTAAATAATTAAGCCCAGATAATATAGGATTTGATGGGGTCTTGACCGGTATTTATTTGTAACGCATGGTTTAATGTAATTATTTTTAATTGGTTTACAAAAAATGGCCAAGTACTTCTCAAGTGACCATGGCCATGGCCAGGTGACGGAGGTGTATGGTGGGGGTTAGACATGAGGGGGCAGGACCAAAGGTACGTAATCATGTCTTGATCATCCCTTATTACACCTAATTTAATCATTATTTGGAAATTCTCCTGTCACATAGTTAAATGGGCGTCATACAAGTGATTGATGTAAAAAAAAATGTATGTTCTTTCGTTTATTCATCAAATGAAACGAGTGAAAAGATAAATAATAATGAATTGTTATTATTATTATTATCAATTGAAACTAAAAGAAAAAAGTTATTGTTTCTTAGTGTCACTTTCAATGGTCATTTATTGGCCAAGAGTTATTACACATAACCCTAAAATGTATCTATTTTTAAAATGTTACTCAAGCTCCTAAAGTATCTCAAGCTAACATACCAACTCATAGTCCCAACTAGCTAGATATATTTTTCTAAAATTTATTTTTGGACTTAAAATTCTATGGTGACAAAATTTGGTAAAAAAACCGTAAAAAATTGTGTTTTCAACAAGATAATTGTCTTTGTCCCGTCACTTGTGACGTTTTATATGTTTGTTTTTTGCTAGACACGTGAATTTATGTTCGGCCAAGCTTTGTATGTAGGAGGGCGGACATCTTGTTAAGGTTTTTGAGCGAGCAAACAATTATAGCCATTGGTATCGCCCATGGCTTTGATGATCATATCTATTGGTCATATGATGTTTAGCTAATCAAGCTGGCTAGTGAAAACATTGAGATTAGATTATGATATTAGTAAAAGGCTCATATGAGCCGAGCTTAAAAGAGTCCAAGCCCGAGCTTGAGTCTAGAAACATGGTTCCTTTAGTTATTGAGCTTCAGCTTCACATTATGAGTTCAATTCGACTCGCGAACCAAAACAAACATTTTTTATATAATTTTTATTCAATAAAATAAGTATATATTTCAAGAAAGTATGGATATGTGTGACACCCCGTAATTTCCAGGTCAGCATCTTATTTATTTAAATGTTTATTTAAATGCATTATGTACACGTGGCACTAGAATTAGATTTATTTAGTGTGACACGTAGCACGACAGTACGAATACTGACACATGACTAGATAATTCGTGGTATTATCGACGAACAGCACACACGTGTCAAAACACACGAACGTTGGTGAACATCACAACACTTAAGCACAGGAACATCTCACAAGTCAATTATGGCTAACACTTGACCAATAGAGTCCAAACGACGCTCGAACGATGTTCTATGATCAAGAAACGGGCAAGAATGGGCCCAGAACAACAAAACAAGCTTATTGGGCTTGAAATTCAGGCCAGGCGGTACGCCTGACCCGATACACCCACGACAGGCGATGCGCGCGGATGGAAAATTGGGCGCCTCATCCGGCTGCATCCGCGCGTAACGACAGGGGATATCCACCCACGCCAGGCGATACGCCTGGGGCGCCAGAGTCGCAAAACAGCTTTTTAAGCTCCCAAGATCATCATTTGGCCTACACTACTCTTTTTACTCATTATATCCGAACTCATACTCAACCACTCGACCATCTTCAACCTCAATCCTCTGTTACAACCCCTCTCCTCCATTGGAAGCCATTTTTACACCCTTGGAAGCTTGAGATCATTGAAAGAAGACCTCTAGGGAGCATCCATCACCACCATCTTCTTGATTTCTGTCGAATCCAACGAGCCAGAAGGTTATAGAGCTGCTAGTGCATCATCTCAGTGATTTAAAGAGCTCTAGAAGGTAGCCCCACTCTCCTTGTAGCTTAAAAACACTCAAAATCTCACATGCAATGGGTAAAACCCACATGCAAGCACCCAAGACTCTCATGCACGAATTTTCTCTTGTTTTAATCTGGGTTTGTTGATACAACAGTGTTTTATGATGATCTAAAGTGTTTAGATGATGATCTATGATGATCTATGATGATGTGTTATTGTGTATTTCATGATTTGGTCACAAATGGGTGATTTACCCACATGCATGTACGATCTATGATGGCTAGAATGATTTTCAGTAGTTAAGCATGTTTCTTGATGATATTGGATGATGATTACATGTTAGATGATGTTGGAAATGGTTAAAAACATGATTTGTAAGGACCTTACTATATTTAGAAACTTTTTAGTTACAAGTTGGTGATATGGTGTGTTTGATGATCATGCATGTATATAGAATTGTTGCTAGGATAATAACATGATGATTTGATGTGTTAGAAAGTAGTCTTGATGATGTCTATGATCATATTTAGTGTTATTACTATTTTTAGTAACTTTTTGAGTAAGAATATTGATAGATGATGAAATCGGATATGTTGACATGATTAAATGTTGTTAGATGACATATTATGATGAATGATGATATGAAAAGTTGTTTAGAAATGTTTAGATGTTGATTTGATGCAAAAACTACAAAGTTACTATATTTAGTAACTTTATTTTTATAAAAACCGACTCGAGAACATTTTGTATGACTTGAACATGCTAGATGACTTGTTATGACATAATATGTTGATTTGATGCTAAGTTAGATGGTTTCCGATAACACGTATGCTAAAAATGGAAACTTTCCATTTTAGGAAACTTTTGTGCACTAACATGCTATAAACGGCGTATATGAACTTGTATGATAATGTGCTATGTGTTAACATGACCCCGTAGGACCATTGAGCATGCTAGAACTCTAACACCGATATGCTTTGTGAGCTTTCCATAAATGGAAACTTACTATAAATAGTAAGTTGTCCATAGACGCGATTTGCGCGTTTTGCATACGCCAAACACTTACACGATTGCTACACGATTCACAAACCGTCACACGGTTCACCAACGGGTCGTTGACTTGACACGGTCAACTTTGGTCAAACACGGTCAAACACGGTCAAACATGGTCAAACACGGTCAATGTGGACCAAGACGAGCAAACACGGTCATTGTGGACCGACACGGACAAACATGAACAACCAAGGGTTGTTGGGCACAAACACGAGCACTAACACCAACACTAGCACGGTCACATACACGAACTTACGTACGGTGTACGATATAGGTTGCCGGTGACCGACACGTACTACTACATCAGGAGCTTACGCTACTTGCTACTTTTATCACTAAGGTGAGTTTACGGCCCCTCTTTACTCTTTTTCAAATGCTTTTAAATAGGGGGAGAATACTAGTTGCATCGAGTCAAACATTATTACTGTACAAACACTATTGTGTATGCTGGTTTATTGGACAAACATTAAGTGTTGAACTCGTTACAAGCCCTCACAAAGTCTTACCGTTAATGTACGAACAACGTGGTAGATTTGGATGGATCCATTAGGGAATGACTAACCTCACGGGGCACCATGTTGACTGAGTGTCATAACCCGTGCAAATTCTGACCTAACTTGCTATGCATACGAGGCATAGCGGAGGCAAGAGCAAACAAGTCTAGTTCGGTAGTGACGCACTGACACTTTGGGCCTAGGGCTCGGTACTAACATATGATAAACAGCATGACACACTTTTATTACTATATGTATATCAAAACCTGTGAACTCACCAACCATTGTGTTGACACTTGTTTTCAAACTTGTATTCTCAGGTAATTAGCAAGCTACGGATAGCAGGAATGTACACGTTAAGAGACGAGCATTAGGAACCGCATGCATTCCTGTCATATTATTTGAAAACAATTTCATTCATGTTTTGTATTGATACAATGTTTTGATCTGACAATTTACTTTTCCGCTGCATGTATTCAAACATATTATTCCGCTGCTATGACATATTTTTCCGCTGCAAATTATTTTGTTATGTGTATGTGTCAAACTTGGATTTGTAAACGCATATAGTGTTGTTCTATATGACCTTGAGCTGTGATTCTGGCCACGTCACACCCACGTGGACTCACACCACGAGTGGGAAATTGGGGGTGTGACAGACTGGTATCAGAGCCTTGGTTATAGGGAACTAGGTTTGCATGTAGTAAACTTAGACTATAGCCATTGCTCAACTCTAGACACTACACGTAGAACTTGCACATTGATGACATTGTTACTTGTTGAACTGTTGCTTACTAACGTGAAACTTACAGGATGGCCGACAACAACAGCAACGCTAACAGGAGCGCAGGTAGACCCACGGACACAGATGATTTGGCGGCAGAGAGTCGTCGACGGATCGACGATATTGTAGCCCAGGTTGACGCCGAGATGGATAGGCGGGCCAGAGACGCGGCACGGGCCCGACATTGGGGATGGCTTCCCACCATAATCCAGGGATGGATCATCGGGGAGAGAGTACCTCCATACCGTTTCCCTGGTGATACCACCCCAGGACACCGACTGCCACCACTTGGGGTACCACTGGAGCAGGCCTTCGCGGCCCACGTTGCTTGCACCCGACGAGAGATTTGGAGGACTGGAGAGCTGTCGAGCGAGGTCCAAGTTCTTCGCGAGAAGAACGATCGATTGGAGAGGCAGAACGAGAGACTGGAGGAACGCAACGACAGATTGGAGGCACAGGTGGAGACTCTACGTCTCCAAGTGTCCCAACTGATGACCCAGCACGGACAGATCGTTGACGTCATGCAGGAGCATGATGTACGCATCACTGAGAATCGGACGGACATAACCGAGACTCAGGCGATGGTGCAGGCCAGTGATGCCATGCTTAACGCATGGGCTGCACAGTTTATTGAGGAACCACCACAGGAGGATGGTCCTGAATTCGAGGTTGAGGACCTCGAAGAAGAGGACTTTGATGAGGATCCTAATGAGGATCTGGAGGAGGAGGATGATGACGGAGACGCTGTTAGCGATATTTCACATGTCTCTATGGATTCGGATTAGAGGACTGTTGTGCTTTGTACTTTCTTTATTTTGGCCTAGACGAGCGGGATGTGCTCGAAGAACTTATTATGTATTTCCTTTTGAAATTATTGTACTTCAAGCTTATTATTAATGAGAATTATGTTTTGTCTTACTTATTACATATTGACCATGATTGCTTTGACTTGACAACTAACATGACATATGATCTGACTTCCGACACAACATCTGACTAACATTCTGACTTACTAACATTCTATCCCTTCCGTATAGAAAATATCTATGGCGGGAAGAGGACCACATGCACGCCCTCCTAGACGAACACTGGACGCAGCCGTCATTAAGATGATGGTTGACAGACGAGTTAACAAGATACTGGCAGAGCACGAGGCAAACCTGTGACACCTCGCATATTCCAGGTCAGCGCTTATATTATTTTAAATAATAATATGTTTTATTATTTCATACGTGGCACTAGAATAATTGTATTTAGTGTGACACGTGGCACAACAGCTAGAATACATCGATAATTCGAGGAATTATCGCACAACACTCGCACGTGTCTTGAATAACGAACGTTGGTGAAAGGATCAAATAACAGTACACTTTCTCTGCACTTAGGTTCTAGGGAATCTAAAATATTGGGAACAATGATTAAATGTCGAGAAACGATGATCGTAATCGAAAAATACGCAAAAATCGGTTCAAAACAAGAAAACTAGGTTTATTAGGCTTCTCTGGAACTCATCGCGGTACGCGATGTTCCCACAGGAGGAATCATAGCGGTACGCGACAGACATCGCGGGGATTTGCTCCCGAAATTCTTCACGGTACGCGGAGATTATTTTAAACCTTCATCGCGGTACGCGACAGGTGCCAGTCGACAAATCTTTATAAAATCAAGACCACCATGCCTATTAACTCCACTCTTCACCATTCTCCGGTACTATACACCAACTTCGACTATTCCTCACTGATTTGACACCAAGGAAGCCATTGGAGGACTTCTTGAAGCTCCACATCGGAGGATTGAAGCTTGTTTGTCACTTGGAAGCTCGAAGAACCACCACCACCTTACGATCGCTGAAGTTCCTTGCTATCCAGAAGCTCTAGAAGCCGTTATCACTATCATCTTGAAGATCTAGGAGCTTTAGAGGTAGTCTTTACATCTCTGATGGTTTAATATCACTACTACACACACATACAAGTGTTAAAACCCACGTGCAAGCACCCTTGATGCACATGCACGAATTTTAGTTCTGGGTTTGATGATGTTTACATGATATTTGATGATCTATGATGATTAGATGATGAATCTTTACATTCCATAATGATGTGGTTATGATAGGATGGTCATAGTAGCTAAAATGATGGTTTTAGTAACATGAATGTATGATCTACGTGGTTTTACACTATTGTGGATATTGAAATGATGTTAGGAATATTATTGATGACGATTTGCAAGACTAGAAATGGTTGATTTGTCAATATTTGATCATTTGGTGAATATTGCTAATTTTAGTAACTTTAATGCTACAAAGTATGTAATTTTGATGAAATGGTCATATTTGTATGTTTAGATCTATAAGTTATATTTAAAATGATATTTAGAAGTTAATATGATGGTTATTGGATGCATTGGAATGATTAAAATTGCTAATAGTATGATATTTTGTTAACTTTATTTTACAATTTGGAGTATAGGAGCATGCTAGTCATAATGGTTATGATTAAATACTTATTTAAGGCTAATATGATGAAATTATGATAAGAATTGTATCTAGACATAATGATATATGCATATCTTGTAACTTTATAATTATGGTAACTTTTACGCGCAAAACATGCTAAACCGACTATGTGTAACTATGTGCAATGTGATAACATGCTCATTTAGGATAAACACGCATATTAGAATAATCGGAATATGGTTTATGCATGAATTGACTAATGTGGAAATTTTCCTTATGGAAATGATCATTGGTATCCGTACACTCCACACGACACTAAACCGCATGTTACACGCACATTTGATCCAAAACCGTCACCAACGGGTCGTTAGGTCAAACACGGTTAACACGGTCAACACGACCCACATAACAACTTGGAAGTTGTTAGACACGAACACGGTCCTGTGAGACCCACATATATGCAAACACAAACTTACAACACCTATGTGATATAGGTAACTACTAGCCGGAGAGCTACACTGTTCTTGTAAGAACACGCACTTCTCAAACTCAGGTGAGTTTACGGCCCCACTTTTACTCTTTAACTGTTTTGCTAAACTATTGGGGTGAGAATACAATGCAACTGTTTTAGATATATGACTGGTATGTTGTGAAAACCATTTTCGAGTGTAACTATTATCGCTTAAAGTCCTCACTTATCCTTACCGTTAGTTGTGTAGACAAACGAGTCGTAATTACGTAGTACTACTGGGTTTGACTAGCCCCACTCGGCACCAATGTTGACTGGAGGTCATAACGAGTGTAATTTCGATGTGAATTGCGAGTTCAGCGATGACTCGCGGAGGCAAACGGAAACAGTCTAGTTTCGGTAAGATGAACTGACACACTCCACGGATCGTAGTATCCAACAACTAAACTTAACATACCCAGTATATGTCTGTTTACTATTTCTGTCTGTCTAAACCTGTGAACTCACCAACTTTTTAGTTGACACTTTTCGCATGTATTCTCAGGTAATTAATGGAGCACACGCTAGGATGCGCACAAGGAAGCTTTAAGGAGTCTGGCTTGCATATAGACTCTTGTCCTAGGCATTGTGTGCATTGGATGTGTTTTAAAACAATTTAAACTATGTAGTGTCTGTTAAACAATTTACTTTCCGCTGCAAACTTATTTACTTATGATGTTGAAACATTTTCCGCTGCATATTAAATGAAACTATGTTATTTTGCAAATCTGTGTGAATGTGAAACTCATATAGAGTCGTTCTATATGACCATGAGCTGTGATCCTGGCCACGTCACACCCACGTGGACTGACACCACGAGTGGGAATTTGGGGGTGTGACAAAACCGCCTTGCTAGTGAAACCAGTGGCTCGAACAACGGTACTAACACTCGCCTAACATGACTAACATAGTATAGCTGACACGCTCTGACACACGACATTGGTTTCTGACTGACAGGATCACAAGGCAACAACAACAAAGGATGTTCTTTTAAATCCTTCCTGAACTGCCACCCACACAAATTCAAGGGGACTGAGGGAGCTGTGGGGATGCTCCGCTGGGTGGAGAAAGTCGAATCTGTATTCGCCATGTGCGAATGTGCTGAAGAGAACCGGGTAAAGTTCGCAACTGGAACACTGGAAGGACCAGCCCTCACATGGTGGAATACCCATGTACAAACTCTGGGGTTGGACGGTGCCAACTCCATGCCATGGGCTGATTTCACCCGACTACTGCAAGAGGAATACTGTCCTCGTGATGAGATCAGAAAACTGGAAGCCGAATTCTGGGTACTGAAGATGGTCGGCTCTGAAGGAGCAGTGGGACTGCTTCGTTGGATAGAGAAGCTGGAGTCAGTTTTCTCTATAGCTGAATGCTCGGATGAGAACCGGGTAAAATACGCCACGGGAACATTGGAGGGACCGGCCCTCACCTGGTGGAACACTCATGTCCAAACCCTTGGACTGGACACCGCAAACTCAATTCCATGGGACAACTTCACCAGGATGCTCCACGAAGAATACTGTCCTCGGGATGAAATTAGGAAACTGGAGGAAGAGTTCTGGGTACACAAGATGGTAGGATCAGAGATCGAGAAATACTGTACTCGATTTCACGAACTGTGCAAGTTGTGCCCGTCAATGGTGACGCCGGAGTACAAAAAGATAGAGCAATTCATTAGTGGATTGCCCGAGCAAATACAGAGCACGGTGACAGCAGCCGATCACACCACCATCCAACCACTGATTCGCTTGGCGCACAAGCTGACTGACCAGGCGGTAGCCCAAGGGAAACTGCCAAAAAGGGGTGAACATCTAAAACCCCAAGAGCCCAAGCGAAAGTGGGAACCCAACAACAACCGTGTTTTCTCACCACCACCACCAGCTCAACACCGACCAGCACCAGCCAAAGTCTTCACCGCCACACAACCAAACACTCAAGGCAAAGGAGGATATCAGGGTAACAGCCCAAAATGCAACATCTGCAACTTCCATCACTTCGGTCAATGCAAGAGGACCAAGTGCACCAACTGTGGAAGGAACGGGCATCTAGCCAAAGAATGCCGATCGAACCCCAACCCCAACCTCAACAAGGATAACACACTAAAGGGGTGCTTCACTTGTGGCAAGCCCGGACATATGCGCCGAGACTGTCCACAAAACAAGAACGCAGGAGGCAACCCGGCTAGAGGACGAGCATTCGTAATCGGATCTGGTGAAGCCAAAGATGATCCGAACGTCGTCACCGGTACGTTTCTTTTAAATAATGTCTACGCTAGTATATTATTTGATACCGGTGCCGATAGGAGTTTTATCTCTAATGAATTTAGCAAATTGCTTGACATGACACCAACATCATTAGATTATAAGTATACCGTAGAGCTAGCGGATGGCAAACTGATCGAAACACAACATATCATCAAGGGATGTGTTCTAACCTTAGCAGATCATCAGTTGATGATTGACTTGATGCCAGTAACTCTCGGAAGCTTCGACGTGGTGATTGGAATGGATTGGCTATCTGCAAATCACGCCGAGATCGTGTGCAATGAGAAGATCGTGCGAATTACATTGCCAAGTGGAGAGCAGATTTCAATTCAAGGGGAACGGCGCGGAATACCATTAAACATCATGTCTTGCATGAAGGCAAACAAATATTTGAGGAAAGGATACACGGCTATCCTAGCTCTTATCACCGAACAATCAAAGAAGGAACGGAAGATCGAGGACATCGCTATTGTTCGCGATTATCCGGAAGTCTTTCCTGACGATCTACCGGGACTACCACCAGCACGACAAGTGGAGTTTCAAATAGATCTGACACCAGGAGCAGCACCAATAGCCAAGGCACCATACCGATTGGCTCCTACTGAAATGCAGGAATTATCTAATCAACTACAAGAGTTGTTAGATAAAGGGTTCATCCGACCGAGTTTCTCACCTTGGGGAGCACCGGTCTTGTTTGTGAAGAAGAAAGACGGTTCATTCCGTATGTGTATAGACTACCGAGAACTGAACAAGGTGACGATCAAGAATCGATACCCTCTACCTCGAATAGACGACCTGTTTGATCAGTTGCAAGGGTCAAGCTACTATTCAAAAATCGATTTAAGATCTGGTTACCATCAACTCAGAGTACAAGAAGGAGATATACCGAAGACAGCCTTCAGAACACGGTACGGACATTACGAATTTCTGGTAATGCCTTTTGGACTGACTAACGCACCGGCCGTATTCATGGATCTCATGAATCGGGTGTGTAAACCATATCTCGACAAGTTCGTAATCGTATTCATTGATGACATCCTGATCTATTCTAAGACTCGAGAAGAACATGCCGAACACTTGAGACGTGTCTTAGAACTACTGAAGAAGGAACAATTGTACGCGAAATTCTCCAAATGTGATTTCTGGATTCGCGAAGTGCAGTTCCTTGGGCACGTGGTAAACGCGAAAGGAATACACGTAGACCCAACTAAGATTGCGGCAATCAAGAACTGGACTGCACCTAAGACTCCAACAGAGGTACGACAGTTCTTAGGATTGGCCGGGTACTACAGGCGGTTTATCGAGGGATTCTCGAAGATCGCACAATCATTGACTTCCCTTACGCATAAAGACAAGAAGTTCGAATGGGGAGAAAAACAAGAAGCTGCTTTTGACTTATTAAAGCAGAAGTTGTGCAGCGCACCTATCTTATCACTACCAGACGGGTGCGAAGACTTTGTAGTCTATTGCGACGCATCGAAACAAGGGCTCGGTTGTGTGCTAATGCAACGCGAGAAAGTCATAGCTTATGCGTCACGACAGCTAAAGGTGCACGAGAAAAATTACACCACCCATGATCTGGAATTGGGAGCCGTAGTATTTGCATTGAAGATCTGGAGACACTATCTGTACGGTACCAAGTGCACTATATTCACGGATCATAAGAGCTTACAGCACATTTTCGACCAAAAGGAGCTAAACATGAGACAACGCAGATGGGTCGAGTTGATAGGTGATTATGACTGTGCAATCAAGTATCATCCCGGGAAAGCCAATGTAGTAGCCGATGCGTTAAGTAGAAAAGAAACAATCAAACGCGTACGAGCACTACAACTTACCATTCATTCTGAGCTACCTAATCAGATCCGAGTAGCACAACAAGAAGCTTTGAAAAAGGAAAACCTTATCCTCGAAGCTATGCGGGGTATGGATAAACAGATGAAACAGAAAGACGACGGAGCTTACTATCTGATGGACCGAATTTGGATTCCACGCTACGGGGGATTAAGAGAAGTAGTGATGGATGAAGCTCACAAGAGTCGATACTCAGTACATCCAGGTTCTGACAAGATGTACCACGACCTAAAGACAACTTATTGGTGGCCTAATATGAAATCAGAAATCGCAATCTATGTGAGTAAGTGTCTGACTTGCTCCAAAGTTAAGGTCGAATATCAGAAACCGTCAGGGTTACTCCAACAACCGGAAATCCCAGTCTGGAAATGGGAACAGATTTCCATGGATTTTATCACCAAGCTGCCAAAGACAGCAAGTGGTTGCGATACCATCTGGGTTATCATAGACCGACTCACGAAATCGGCACACTTCCTGCCGATTAAGGAAACTGATAAGTTGGAAAAGTTAACCCGAATCTACTTGAAGGAAATCGTATCCAGACACGGAGTCCCAATCTCTATTATATCTGACCGAGACAGCCGTTTCACGGCACATTTTTGGAAGTCCTTACACAAGGCACTTGGGACGAGATTGGATATGAGCACTGCTTATCATCCACAGACGGATGGTCAGAGTGAACGAACCATCCAAACTCTGGAAGACATGCTTCGAGCATGTGTGATTGATTTCGGTAATAGCTGGGAGACTCACCTACCTTTGGTGGAATTTTCTTACAATAACAGTTATCACACCAGCATCGGAGCTGCACCTTTTGAGGCACTTTATGGACGTAAATGCAGATCACCACTTTGTTGGGCAGAAGTTGGTGAAAGCCAACTGACCGGACCTGAGCTCGTGCACGAAACAACTGAAAAGATCGTGCAGATACGTAACCGAATGGCAACAGCTCGGGATCGACAGAAAAGCTACGCCGACAAAAGGCGCAAACCTTTGGAATTCCAAGTGGGAGATCGAGTACTTCTTAAAGTATCGCCTTGGAAGGGAGTGATTCGATTTGGGAAGCGGGGAAAGCTAAACCCTCGCTATATCGGACCATTCGAGATCACTAAACGGATAGGCCCTGTGGCCTACGAACTACAGCTACCACATGAATTGAGTAGCGTACACAATGTGTTTCATGTTTCGAACCTCAAGAAATGCTTATCGGACGAGACGCTCGCAATTCCTTTGGAGGAAATCCAGATTGATGAACAACTTCACTTCGTTGAGGAACCGGTGGAAATCATGGATCGGGAAATCAAGAAGTTGAAACTCAGTAAAATACCAATTGTAAAAGTTCGTTGGAACTCACGGCGAGGACCGGAATACACCTGGGAGCGAGAGGATCAGATGAAACAGAAATACCCTCACCTATTCTCCAACCAGACTAACACCAACAACACGAACTGAATTTCGGGACGAAATTTCTATTAACTGGGGGATGATGTGACACCTCGCATATTCCAGGTCAGCGCTTATATTATTTTAAATAATAATATGTTTTATTATTTCATACGTGGCACTAGAATAATTGTATTTAGTGTGACACGTGGCACAACAGCTAGAATACATCGATAATTCGAGGAATTATCGCACAACACTCGCACGTGTCTTGAATAACGAACGTTGGTGAAAGGATCAAATAACAGTACACTTTCTCTGCACTTAGGTTCTAGGGAATCTAAAATATTGGGAACAATGATTAAATGTCGAGAAACGATGATCGTAATCGAAAAATACGCAAAAATCGGTTCAAAACAAGAAAACTAGGTTTATTAGGCTTCTCTGGAACTCATCGCGGTACGCGATGTTCCCACAGGAGGAATCATAGCGGTACGCGACAGACATCGCGGGGATTTGCTCCCGAAATTCTTCACGGTACGCGGAGATTATTTTAAACCTTCATCGCGGTACGCGACAGGTGCCAGTCGACAAATCTTTATAAAATCAAGACCACCATGCCTATTAACTCCACTCTTCACCATTCTCCGGTACTATACACCAACTTCGACTATTCCTCACTGATTTGACACCAAGGAAGCCATTGGAGGACTTCTTGAAGCTCCACATCGGAGGATTGAAGCTTGTTTGTCACTTGGAAGCTCGAAGAACCACCACCACCTTACGATCGCTGAAGTTCCTTGCTATCCAGAAGCTCTAGAAGCCGTTATCACTATCATCTTGAAGATCTAGGAGCTTTAGAGGTAGTCTTTACATCTCTGATGGTTTAATATCACTACTACACACACATACAAGTGTTAAAACCCACGTGCAAGCACCCTTGATGCACATGCACGAATTTTAGTTCTGGGTTTGATGATGTTTACATGATATTTGATGATCTATGATGATTAGATGATGAATCTTTACATTCCATAATGATGTGGTTATGATAGGATGGTCATAGTAGCTAAAATGATGGTTTTAGTAACATGAATGTATGATCTACGTGGTTTTACACTATTGTGGATATTGAAATGATGTTAGGAATATTATTGATGACGATTTGCAAGACTAGAAATGGTTGATTTGTCAATATTTGATCATTTGGTGAATATTGCTAATTTTAGTAACTTTAATGCTACAAAGTATGTAATTTTGATGAAATGGTCATATTTGTATGTTTAGATCTATAAGTTATATTTAAAATGATATTTAGAAGTTAATATGATGGTTATTGGATGCATTGGAATGATTAAAATTGCTAATAGTATGATATTTTGTTAACTTTATTTTACAATTTGGAGTATAGGAGCATGCTAGTCATAATGGTTATGATTAAATACTTATTTAAGGCTAATATGATGAAATTATGATAAGAATTGTATCTAGACATAATGATATATGCATATCTTGTAACTTTATAATTATGGTAACTTTTACGCGCAAAACATGCTAAACCGACTATGTGTAACTATGTGCAATGTGATAACATGCTCATTTAGGATAAACACGCATATTAGAATAATCGGAATATGGTTTATGCATGAATTGACTAATGTGGAAATTTTCCTTATGGAAATGATCATTGGTATCCGTACACTCCACACGACACTAAACCGCATGTTACACGCACATTTGATCCAAAACCGTCACCAACGGGTCGTTAGGTCAAACACGGTTAACACGGTCAACACGACCCACATAACAACTTGGAAGTTGTTAGACACGAACACGGTCCTGTGAGACCCACATATATGCAAACACAAACTTACAACACCTATGTGATATAGGTAACTACTAGCCGGAGAGCTACACTGTTCTTGTAAGAACACGCACTTCTCAAACTCAGGTGAGTTTACGGCCCCACTTTTACTCTTTAACTGTTTTGCTAAACTATTGGGGTGAGAATACAATGCAACTGTTTTAGATATATGACTGGTATGTTGTGAAAACCATTTTCGAGTGTAACTATTATCGCTTAAAGTCCTCACTTATCCTTACCGTTAGTTGTGTAGACAAACGAGTCGTAATTACGTAGTACTACTGGGTTTGACTAGCCCCACTCGGCACCAATGTTGACTGGAGGTCATAACGAGTGTAATTTCGATGTGAATTGCGAGTTCAGCGATGACTCGCGGAGGCAAACGGAAACAGTCTAGTTTCGGTAAGATGAACTGACACACTCCACGGATCGTAGTATCCAACAACTAAACTTAACATACCCAGTATATGTCTGTTTACTATTTCTGTCTGTCTAAACCTGTGAACTCACCAACTTTTTAGTTGACACTTTTCGCATGTATTCTCAGGTAATTAATGGAGCACACGCTAGGATGCGCACAAGGAAGCTTTAAGGAGTCTGGCTTGCATATAGACTCTTGTCCTAGGCATTGTGTGCATTGGATGTGTTTTAAAACAATTTAAACTATGTAGTGTCTGTTAAACAATTTACTTTCCGCTGCAAACTTATTTACTTATGATGTTGAAACATTTTCCGCTGCATATTAAATGAAACTATGTTATTTTGCAAATCTGTGTGAATGTGAAACTCATATAGAGTCGTTCTATATGACCATGAGCTGTGATCCTGGCCACGTCACACCCACGTGGACTGACACCACGAGTGGGAATTTGGGGGTGTGACAAAACCGCCTTGCTAGTGAAACCAGTGGCTCGAACAACGGTACTAACACTCGCCTAACATGACTAACATAGTATAGCTGACACGCTCTGACACACGACATTGGTTTCTGACTGACAGGATCACAAGGCAACAACAACAAAGGATGTTCTTTTAAATCCTTCCTGAACTGCCACCCACACAAATTCAAGGGGACTGAGGGAGCTGTGGGGATGCTCCGCTGGGTGGAGAAAGTCGAATCTGTATTCGCCATGTGCGAATGTGCTGAAGAGAACCGGGTAAAGTTCGCAACTGGAACACTGGAAGGACCAGCCCTCACATGGTGGAATACCCATGTACAAACTCTGGGGTTGGACGGTGCCAACTCCATGCCATGGGCTGATTTCACCCGACTACTGCAAGAGGAATACTGTCCTCGTGATGAGATCAGAAAACTGGAAGCCGAATTCTGGGTACTGAAGATGGTCGGCTCTGAAGGAGCAGTGGGACTGCTTCGTTGGATAGAGAAGCTGGAGTCAGTTTTCTCTATAGCTGAATGCTCGGATGAGAACCGGGTAAAATACGCCACGGGAACATTGGAGGGACCGGCCCTCACCTGGTGGAACACTCATGTCCAAACCCTTGGACTGGACACCGCAAACTCAATTCCATGGGACAACTTCACCAGGATGCTCCACGAAGAATACTGTCCTCGGGATGAAATTAGGAAACTGGAGGAAGAGTTCTGGGTACACAAGATGGTAGGATCAGAGATCGAGAAATACTGTACTCGATTTCACGAACTGTGCAAGTTGTGCCCGTCAATGGTGACGCCGGAGTACAAAAAGATAGAGCAATTCATTAGTGGATTGCCCGAGCAAATACAGAGCACGGTGACAGCAGCCGATCACACCACCATCCAACCACTGATTCGCTTGGCGCACAAGCTGACTGACCAGGCGGTAGCCCAAGGGAAACTGCCAAAAAGGGGTGAACATCTAAAACCCCAAGAGCCCAAGCGAAAGTGGGAACCCAACAACAACCGTGTTTTCTCACCACCACCACCAGCTCAACACCGACCAGCACCAGCCAAAGTCTTCACCGCCACACAACCAAACACTCAAGGCAAAGGAGGATATCAGGGTAACAGCCCAAAATGCAACATCTGCAACTTCCATCACTTCGGTCAATGCAAGAGGACCAAGTGCACCAACTGTGGAAGGAACGGGCATCTAGCCAAAGAATGCCGATCGAACCCCAACCCCAACCTCAACAAGGATAACACACTAAAGGGGTGCTTCACTTGTGGCAAGCCCGGACATATGCGCCGAGACTGTCCACAAAACAAGAACGCAGGAGGCAACCCGGCTAGAGGACGAGCATTCGTAATCGGATCTGGTGAAGCCAAAGATGATCCGAACGTCGTCACCGGTACGTTTCTTTTAAATAATGTCTACGCTAGTATATTATTTGATACCGGTGCCGATAGGAGTTTTATCTCTAATGAATTTAGCAAATTGCTTGACATGACACCAACATCATTAGATTATAAGTATACCGTAGAGCTAGCGGATGGCAAACTGATCGAAACACAACATATCATCAAGGGATGTGTTCTAACCTTAGCAGATCATCAGTTGATGATTGACTTGATGCCAGTAACTCTCGGAAGCTTCGACGTGGTGATTGGAATGGATTGGCTATCTGCAAATCACGCCGAGATCGTGTGCAATGAGAAGATCGTGCGAATTACATTGCCAAGTGGAGAGCAGATTTCAATTCAAGGGGAACGGCGCGGAATACCATTAAACATCATGTCTTGCATGAAGGCAAACAAATATTTGAGGAAAGGATACACGGCTATCCTAGCTCTTATCACCGAACAATCAAAGAAGGAACGGAAGATCGAGGACATCGCTATTGTTCGCGATTATCCGGAAGTCTTTCCTGACGATCTACCGGGACTACCACCAGCACGACAAGTGGAGTTTCAAATAGATCTGACACCAGGAGCAGCACCAATAGCCAAGGCACCATACCGATTGGCTCCTACTGAAATGCAGGAATTATCTAATCAACTACAAGAGTTGTTAGATAAAGGGTTCATCCGACCGAGTTTCTCACCTTGGGGAGCACCGGTCTTGTTTGTGAAGAAGAAAGACGGTTCATTCCGTATGTGTATAGACTACCGAGAACTGAACAAGGTGACGATCAAGAATCGATACCCTCTACCTCGAATAGACGACCTGTTTGATCAGTTGCAAGGGTCAAGCTACTATTCAAAAATCGATTTAAGATCTGGTTACCATCAACTCAGAGTACAAGAAGGAGATATACCGAAGACAGCCTTCAGAACACGGTACGGACATTACGAATTTCTGGTAATGCCTTTTGGACTGACTAACGCACCGGCCGTATTCATGGATCTCATGAATCGGGTGTGTAAACCATATCTCGACAAGTTCGTAATCGTATTCATTGATGACATCCTGATCTATTCTAAGACTCGAGAAGAACATGCCGAACACTTGAGACGTGTCTTAGAACTACTGAAGAAGGAACAATTGTACGCGAAATTCTCCAAATGTGATTTCTGGATTCGCGAAGTGCAGTTCCTTGGGCACGTGGTAAACGCGAAAGGAATACACGTAGACCCAACTAAGATTGCGGCAATCAAGAACTGGACTGCACCTAAGACTCCAACAGAGGTACGACAGTTCTTAGGATTGGCCGGGTACTACAGGCGGTTTATCGAGGGATTCTCGAAGATCGCACAATCATTGACTTCCCTTACGCATAAAGACAAGAAGTTCGAATGGGGAGAAAAACAAGAAGCTGCTTTTGACTTATTAAAGCAGAAGTTGTGCAGCGCACCTATCTTATCACTACCAGACGGGTGCGAAGACTTTGTAGTCTATTGCGACGCATCGAAACAAGGGCTCGGTTGTGTGCTAATGCAACGCGAGAAAGTCATAGCTTATGCGTCACGACAGCTAAAGGTGCACGAGAAAAATTACACCACCCATGATCTGGAATTGGGAGCCGTAGTATTTGCATTGAAGATCTGGAGACACTATCTGTACGGTACCAAGTGCACTATATTCACGGATCATAAGAGCTTACAGCACATTTTCGACCAAAAGGAGCTAAACATGAGACAACGCAGATGGGTCGAGTTGATAGGTGATTATGACTGTGCAATCAAGTATCATCCCGGGAAAGCCAATGTAGTAGCCGATGCGTTAAGTAGAAAAGAAACAATCAAACGCGTACGAGCACTACAACTTACCATTCATTCTGAGCTACCTAATCAGATCCGAGTAGCACAACAAGAAGCTTTGAAAAAGGAAAACCTTATCCTCGAAGCTATGCGGGGTATGGATAAACAGATGAAACAGAAAGACGACGGAGCTTACTATCTGATGGACCGAATTTGGATTCCACGCTACGGGGGATTAAGAGAAGTAGTGATGGATGAAGCTCACAAGAGTCGATACTCAGTACATCCAGGTTCTGACAAGATGTACCACGACCTAAAGACAACTTATTGGTGGCCTAATATGAAATCAGAAATCGCAATCTATGTGAGTAAGTGTCTGACTTGCTCCAAAGTTAAGGTCGAATATCAGAAACCGTCAGGGTTACTCCAACAACCGGAAATCCCAGTCTGGAAATGGGAACAGATTTCCATGGATTTTATCACCAAGCTGCCAAAGACAGCAAGTGGTTGCGATACCATCTGGGTTATCATAGACCGACTCACGAAATCGGCACACTTCCTGCCGATTAAGGAAACTGATAAGTTGGAAAAGTTAACCCGAATCTACTTGAAGGAAATCGTATCCAGACACGGAGTCCCAATCTCTATTATATCTGACCGAGACAGCCGTTTCACGGCACATTTTTGGAAGTCCTTACACAAGGCACTTGGGACGAGATTGGATATGAGCACTGCTTATCATCCACAGACGGATGGTCAGAGTGAACGAACCATCCAAACTCTGGAAGACATGCTTCGAGCATGTGTGATTGATTTCGGTAATAGCTGGGAGACTCACCTACCTTTGGTGGAATTTTCTTACAATAACAGTTATCACACCAGCATCGGAGCTGCACCTTTTGAGGCACTTTATGGACGTAAATGCAGATCACCACTTTGTTGGGCAGAAGTTGGTGAAAGCCAACTGACCGGACCTGAGCTCGTGCACGAAACAACTGAAAAGATCGTGCAGATACGTAACCGAATGGCAACAGCTCGGGATCGACAGAAAAGCTACGCCGACAAAAGGCGCAAACCTTTGGAATTCCAAGTGGGAGATCGAGTACTTCTTAAAGTATCGCCTTGGAAGGGAGTGATTCGATTTGGGAAGCGGGGAAAGCTAAACCCTCGCTATATCGGACCATTCGAGATCACTAAACGGATAGGCCCTGTGGCCTACGAACTACAGCTACCACATGAATTGAGTAGCGTACACAATGTGTTTCATGTTTCGAACCTCAAGAAATGCTTATCGGACGAGACGCTCGCAATTCCTTTGGAGGAAATCCAGATTGATGAACAACTTCACTTCGTTGAGGAACCGGTGGAAATCATGGATCGGGAAATCAAGAAGTTGAAACTCAGTAAAATACCAATTGTAAAAGTTCGTTGGAACTCACGGCGAGGACCGGAATACACCTGGGAGCGAGAGGATCAGATGAAACAGAAATACCCTCACCTATTCTCCAACCAGACTAACACCAACAACACGAACTGAATTTCGGGACGAAATTTCTATTAACTGGGGGATGATGTGACACCTCGCATATTCCAGGTCAGCGCTTATATTATTTTAAATAATAATATGTTTTATTATTTCATACGTGGCACTAGAATAATTGTATTTAGTGTGACACGTGGCACAACAGCTAGAATACATCGATAATTCGAGGAATTATCGCACAACACTCGCACGTGTCTTGAATAACGAACGTTGGTGAAAGGATCAAATAACAGTACACTTTCTCTGCACTTAGGTTCTAGGGAATCTAAAATATTGGGAACAATGATTAAATGTCGAGAAACGATGATCGTAATCGAAAAATACGCAAAAATCGGTTCAAAACAAGAAAACTAGGTTTATTAGGCTTCTCTGGAACTCATCGCGGTACGCGATGTTCCCACAGGAGGAATCATAGCGGTACGCGACAGACATCGCGGGGATTTGCTCCCGAAATTCTTCACGGTACGCGGAGATTATTTTAAACCTTCATCGCGGTACGCGACAGGTGCCAGTCGACAAATCTTTATAAAATCAAGACCACCATGCCTATTAACTCCACTCTTCACCATTCTCCGGTACTATACACCAACTTCGACTATTCCTCACTGATTTGACACCAAGGAAGCCATTGGAGGACTTCTTGAAGCTCCACATCGGAGGATTGAAGCTTGTTTGTCACTTGGAAGCTCGAAGAACCACCACCACCTTACGATCGCTGAAGTTCCTTGCTATCCAGAAGCTCTAGAAGCCGTTATCACTATCATCTTGAAGATCTAGGAGCTTTAGAGGTAGTCTTTACATCTCTGATGGTTTAATATCACTACTACACACACATACAAGTGTTAAAACCCACGTGCAAGCACCCTTGATGCACATGCACGAATTTTAGTTCTGGGTTTGATGATGTTTACATGATATTTGATGATCTATGATGATTAGATGATGAATCTTTACATTCCATAATGATGTGGTTATGATAGGATGGTCATAGTAGCTAAAATGATGGTTTTAGTAACATGAATGTATGATCTACGTGGTTTTACACTATTGTGGATATTGAAATGATGTTAGGAATATTATTGATGACGATTTGCAAGACTAGAAATGGTTGATTTGTCAATATTTGATCATTTGGTGAATATTGCTAATTTTAGTAACTTTAATGCTACAAAGTATGTAATTTTGATGAAATGGTCATATTTGTATGTTTAGATCTATAAGTTATATTTAAAATGATATTTAGAAGTTAATATGATGGTTATTGGATGCATTGGAATGATTAAAATTGCTAATAGTATGATATTTTGTTAACTTTATTTTACAATTTGGAGTATAGGAGCATGCTAGTCATAATGGTTATGATTAAATACTTATTTAAGGCTAATATGATGAAATTATGATAAGAATTGTATCTAGACATAATGATATATGCATATCTTGTAACTTTATAATTATGGTAACTTTTACGCGCAAAACATGCTAAACCGACTATGTGTAACTATGTGCAATGTGATAACATGCTCATTTAGGATAAACACGCATATTAGAATAATCGGAATATGGTTTATGCATGAATTGACTAATGTGGAAATTTTCCTTATGGAAATGATCATTGGTATCCGTACACTCCACACGACACTAAACCGCATGTTACACGCACATTTGATCCAAAACCGTCACCAACGGGTCGTTAGGTCAAACACGGTTAACACGGTCAACACGACCCACATAACAACTTGGAAGTTGTTAGACACGAACACGGTCCTGTGAGACCCACATATATGCAAACACAAACTTACAACACCTATGTGATATAGGTAACTACTAGCCGGAGAGCTACACTGTTCTTGTAAGAACACGCACTTCTCAAACTCAGGTGAGTTTACGGCCCCACTTTTACTCTTTAACTGTTTTGCTAAACTATTGGGGTGAGAATACAATGCAACTGTTTTAGATATATGACTGGTATGTTGTGAAAACCATTTTCGAGTGTAACTATTATCGCTTAAAGTCCTCACTTATCCTTACCGTTAGTTGTGTAGACAAACGAGTCGTAATTACGTAGTACTACTGGGTTTGACTAGCCCCACTCGGCACCAATGTTGACTGGAGGTCATAACGAGTGTAATTTCGATGTGAATTGCGAGTTCAGCGATGACTCGCGGAGGCAAACGGAAACAGTCTAGTTTCGGTAAGATGAACTGACACACTCCACGGATCGTAGTATCCAACAACTAAACTTAACATACCCAGTATATGTCTGTTTACTATTTCTGTCTGTCTAAACCTGTGAACTCACCAACTTTTTAGTTGACACTTTTCGCATGTATTCTCAGGTAATTAATGGAGCACACGCTAGGATGCGCACAAGGAAGCTTTAAGGAGTCTGGCTTGCATATAGACTCTTGTCCTAGGCATTGTGTGCATTGGATGTGTTTTAAAACAATTTAAACTATGTAGTGTCTGTTAAACAATTTACTTTCCGCTGCAAACTTATTTACTTATGATGTTGAAACATTTTCCGCTGCATATTAAATGAAACTATGTTATTTTGCAAATCTGTGTGAATGTGAAACTCATATAGAGTCGTTCTATATGACCATGAGCTGTGATCCTGGCCACGTCACACCCACGTGGACTGACACCACGAGTGGGAATTTGGGGGTGTGACAAAACCGCCTTGCTAGTGAAACCAGTGGCTCGAACAACGGTACTAACACTCGCCTAACATGACTAACATAGTATAGCTGACACGCTCTGACACACGACATTGGTTTCTGACTGACAGGATCACAAGGCAACAACAACAAAGGATGTTCTTTTAAATCCTTCCTGAACTGCCACCCACACAAATTCAAGGGGACTGAGGGAGCTGTGGGGATGCTCCGCTGGGTGGAGAAAGTCGAATCTGTATTCGCCATGTGCGAATGTGCTGAAGAGAACCGGGTAAAGTTCGCAACTGGAACACTGGAAGGACCAGCCCTCACATGGTGGAATACCCATGTACAAACTCTGGGGTTGGACGGTGCCAACTCCATGCCATGGGCTGATTTCACCCGACTACTGCAAGAGGAATACTGTCCTCGTGATGAGATCAGAAAACTGGAAGCCGAATTCTGGGTACTGAAGATGGTCGGCTCTGAGATCGAGCAATACTGCACTCGATTCCATGAGCTGTGTAAGTTATGCCCGGCGATGGTGACGCCGGAATATAAGAAGATCGAGCAGTTCATCAGTGGACTGCCCGAACAGATTCAAAGCATGGTGACTGCGTCTGACCTCACCACTATCCAACCACTGATCAGACTGGCTCATAAACTGACTGATCAAGCTGTAGCTCAGGGCAAGCTACCCAAACGAGGCGAACACCTAAAGCCTCAAGAAAGCCAGAAAAGGAAGTGGGAACCTAGTCAGCACCAGTCTCACCAACCTCAGCAACAACAACGATCTGCACCTGCTAGGGCATTTACTGCCACCCAACCCGATGACAAGGGAAAGGGTGTATATCAAGGGAAGTACCCACTGTGCAATCGATGTTCATACCACCACTTTGGGCAATGTGAATGATACCGTTGCCTGAAGTGCGGAAGACATGGCCACATGGCCAAGGACTGCAGATCAAAGTTTCCAAACAACAACAACAACCACAACCAGAACCAGAACAACAACCAGAACACCTCCAGAGGGTGTTATGAATGTGGCAAGCCGGGCCACATGAGGAGGGATTGCCCTCAATTGAAGAAGGTCGGAGGAGGAGCGGCCAAGGGGAGAGCATTTGTGATTGGCTCGGGAGAAGCCAAGGATGACCCGAACATCGTAACCGGTACGTTTCTTTTAAATAATGTCTATGCTAGCATATTATTTGATACCGGTGCCGATAGAAGCTTTATATCTAGTGAGTTTAGCAAATTACTAGATATTACCCCAACACCACTAGATTACAAGTATACCGTAGAGTTAGCTGACGGCAAACTGATTGAAACACAACACATCTTTCGAGGATGTGTCATGGTCTTGGCGGATCATGAACTCGAAATCGATTTAATGCCGGTGACTCTCGGAAGCTTCGATGTGGTCGTTGGAATGGATTGGTTATCCGCTAACCAAGCTGAGATCGTATGCAACGAGAAGATCGTACGGGTGACGTTGCAGAACGGAGAACAGATCTCGATTCAGGGGGAAAGACGGGGAGTACCTCTGAACATCATATCATGCATGAAGGCAAACAAGTATCTGCAAAAGGGATACACTACCATACTAGCCCTCATCACGGAACAACCGAAGAAAGAAAGGAAGATTGAGGACATCGCCGTAGTCCGCGATTTTCCCGAAGTATTTCCCGAGGACCTACCTGGACTACCTCCGAAACGACAAGTCGAGTTTCAGATAGACCTTACACCTGGAGCAGCACCGGTTGCCAAAGCTCCATACCGACTAGCACCGACTGAGATGCAGGAACTGTCTAACCAGTTACAAGAGCTGTTAGACAAGGGATTCATCAGACCGAGCTTCTCACCTTGGGGAGCACCGGTCTTGTTCGTAAAGAAGAAAGACGGATCATTCCGTATGTGTATCGACTACAGAGAGCTGAACAAGGTGACGATCAAGAATCGATATCCCCTACCGCGAATAGACGATCTGTTTGACCAGTTGCAAGGGTCAAGCTACTATTCGAAGATCGATTTAAGATCGGGTTACCACCAACTAAGGATACATGAAAACGATATCCCTAAGACTGCTTTTCGAACCCGATACGGACACTACGAATTCTTGGTTATGCCCTTCGGACTAATCAACGCACCAGCTGTATTCATGGATCTCATGAATAGAGTGTGCAAACCTTACCTTGACAAATTCGTAATAGTGTTCATTGACGACATTCTGATTTACTCGAAGAATCGGGAAGAACATACTGAGCATTTGAGGCTAGTCTTAGAACTATTAAAGAAAGAGCAGTTGTACGCAAAGCTTTCAAAATGCGACTTTTGGATTCGCGAAGTCCAATTCCTTGGACAGGTGGTTAATGAGCAGGGAATACACGTAGACCCAGCCAAGATTGAAGCAATTAAGAACTGGGAAGCACCCAAGACTCCGACTGAGGTGCGACAATTCCTAGGTCTGGCCGGGTACTACAGAAGATTCATTGAGGGATTCTCAAAGATTGCTCAATCACTGACATCCCTGACACATAAAGACAAAAAGTTCGATTGGGGAGACAAACAAGAAACTGCTTTCAACCTGTTGAAACAGAAACTATGCACTGCACCCATCCTATCCCTACCGGAAGGATGTGATGACTTCGTGGTGTATTGCGACGCCTCGAAACAGGGACTCGGTTGCGTGCTGATGCAACGCGAGAAAGTGATAGCATACGCTTCACGCCAACTGAAGGTGCATGAGAAGAACTACACGACTCATGACCTTGAGTTGGGAGCCGTGGTGTTTGCCATGAAGATCTGGCGACACTACTTGTACGGCACGAAATGTACAATCTTTACCGATCATAAGAGCCTACAACACATCTTCGATCAGAAAGAGTTGAACATGAGACAACGAAGGTGGGTTGAACTCATAGGTGATTATGATTGCGCCATCAAGTATCATCCAGGCAAAGCCAATGTAGTGGCCGACGCGTTGAGTCGAAAAGAAACGACAAAGCGCGTGCGTGCACTACAACTCACGATTTATTCTGAATTGCCAAATCAGATACGAAACGCACAACAAGAAGCTCTAAAAGCTGAAAACCTTACTCTTGAAGCCATGCGTGGCATGGATAAGCAAATAAAGGCAAAAGACGACGGAGCTTACTATTTAATGGATCGAATCTGGATTCCACGCTACGGAGGATTGAGAGAAGTAGTGATGGATGAAGCTCACAAGAGCCGGTATTCCGTACACCCAGGCTCTGACAAAATGTATCATGATCTGAAGACAACTTATTGGTGGCCGAACATGAAAGCCGAAATAGCAACTTACGTGAGTAAATGCCTAACGTGCTCAAAAGTCAAAGTTGAGTACCAGAAGCCATCAGGGTTACTTCAACAACCGGAATTACCAATGTGGAAATGGGAGCAGATTTCCATGGATTTCATCACTAAACTGCCAAAGACGGCAAGTGGTTGCGATACCATCTGGATTATCGTAGACCGACTGACAAAGTCTGCACATTTTCTACCCATCAAGGAGACTGACAAGCTAGACAAACTCACTCGGATTTATTTAAAGGAAGTGGTCACTCGACATGGAGTGCCAATCTCAATCATATCTGATCGCGACAGTCGATTCACGTCGCATTTCTGGAAGTCCTTGCATAAGGCTTTGGGCACGAGACTGGACATGAGTACCGCTTATCACCCGCAGACGGACGGGCAAAGTGAGCGAACGATACAGACACTGGAGGACATGCTCCGGGCATGTGTCATTGACTTTGGTAGTAGCTGGGAATCTCATCTACCGTTAGTTGAGTTCTCATATAACAATAGCTACCACACTAGCATTCAAGCTGCACCATTCGAGGCACTTTACGGACGTAAGTGTCGATCACCCATCTGCTGGGCGGAAGTTGGAGACAGCCAACTGACTGGTCCAGAACTGGTGCACGAGACAACTGAGAAGATCGTGCAAATACGCAAACGAATGGCAGCAGCTCGGGACAGACAGAAAAGCTATGCCGACAAGCGACGCAAACCGTTGGAGTTCCAGGTGGGGGACAGAGTGTTACTCAAGGTCTCGCCCTGGAAAGGTGTCATTCGGTTTGGCAAACGAGGAAAGTTGAACCCTCGTTACATCGGACCTTTCGAGATTACAAAACGAATAGGCCCTGTAGCCTACGAACTAAACCTGCCAGTCGAACTGAGCAGTGTACACAACGTATTCCACATCTCGAACCTCAAGAAGTGCCTATCTGATGAGACACTTGTTATTCCTCTTGAGGAAATACAAATCGACGAACAATTGAACTTCGTTGAGGAACCGGTGGAGATTATGGACCGGGAAACCAAGAAGCTCAAACTCAGCAAGATTCCAATAGTGAAAGTGCGATGGAATTCGCGACGCGGACCGGAATTCACGTGGGAACGTGAAGACCAAATGAAACAAAAGTACCCACACCTATTCGCGGAATAGACAAACACTAGCAACACGAGTTGAATTTCGGGACGAAATTCTTTCTAACATAGGGAGGATGTGACACCCCGTAATTTCCAGGTCAGCATCTTATTTATTTAAATGTTTATTTAAATGCATTATGTACACGTGGCACTAGAATTAGATTTATTTAGTGTGACACGTGGCACGACAGTACTTATTCTGACACATGACTAGATAATTCGTGGTATTATCGACGAACAGCACACACGTGTCAAAACACACGAACGTTGGTGAACATCACAACACTTAAGCACAGGAACATCTCACAAGTCAATTATGGCTAACACTTGACCAATAGAGTCCAAACGACGCTCGAACGATGTTCTATGATCGAGAAACGGGCAAGAATGGGCCCAGAACAACAAAACAAGCTTATTGGGCTTGAAATTCAGGCCAGGCGGTACGCCTGACCCGATACACCCATGACAGGCGATGCGCGCAGATGGAAAATTGGGCGCCTCATCCGGCTGCATCCGCGCGTAACGACAGGGGATATCCACCCACGCCAGGCGATACGCCTGGGGCGCCAGAGTCGCAAAACAGCTTTTTAAGCTCCCAAGATCATCATTTGGCCTACACTACTCTTTTTACTCATTATATCCGAACTCATACTCAACCACTCGACCATCTTCAACCTCAATCCTCTGTTACAACCCCTCTCCTCCATTGGAAGCCATTTTTACACCCCTTGGAAGCTTGAGATCATTGAAAGAAGACCTCTAGGGAGCATCCATCACCACCATCTTCTTGATTTCTGTCGAATCCAACGAGCCAGAAGGTTATAGAGCTGCTAGTGCATCATCTCAGTGATTTAAAGAGCTCTAGAAGGTAGCCCCACTCTCCTTGTAGCTTAAAAACACTCAAAATCTCACATGCAATGGGTAAAACCCACATGCAAGCACCCAAGACTCTCATGCACGAATTTTCTCTTGTTTTAATCTGGGTTTGTTGATACAACAGTGTTTTATGATGATCTAAAGTGTTTAGATGATGATCTATGATGATCTATGATGATGTGTTATTGTGTATTTCATGATTTGGTCACAAATGGGTGATTTACCCACATGCATGTACGATCTATGATGGCTAGAATGATTTTCAGTAGTTAAGCATGTTTCTTGATGATATTGGATGATGATTACATGTTAGATGATGTTGGAAATGGTTAAAAACATGATTTGTAAGGACCTTACTATATTTAGAAACTTTTTAGTTACAAGTTGGTGATATGGTGTGTTTGATGATCATGCATGTATATAGAATTGTTGCTAGGATAATAACATGATGATTTGATGTGTTAGAAAGTAGTCTTGATGATGTCTATGATCATATTTAGTGTTATTACTATTTTTAGTAACTTTTTGAGTAAGAATATTGATAGATGATGAAATCGGATATGTTGACATGATTAAATGTTGTTAGATGACATATTATGATGAATGATGATATGAAAAGTTGTTTAGAAATGTTTAGATGTTGATTTGATGCAAAAACTACAAAGTTACTATATTTAGTAACTTTATTTTTATAAAAACCGACTCGAGAACATTTTGTATGACTTGAACATGCTAGATGACTTGTTATGACATAATATGTTGATTTGATGCTAAGTTAGATGGTTTCCGATAACACGTATGCTAAAAATGGAAACTTTCCATTTTAGGAAACTTTTGTGCACTAACATGCTATAAACGGCGTATATGAACTTGTATGATAATGTGCTATGTGTTAACATGACCCCGTAGGACCATTGAGCATGCTAGAACTCTAACACCGATATGCTTTGTGAGCTTTCCATAAATGGAAACTTACTATAAATAGTAAGTTGTCCATAGACGCGATTTGCGCGTTTTGCATACGCCAAACACTTACACGATTGCTACACGATTCACAAACCGTCACACGGTTCACCAACGGGTCGTTGACTTGACACGGTCAACTTTGGTCAAACACGGTCAAACACGGTCAAACATGGTCAAACACGGTCAATGTGGACCAAGACGAGCAAACACGGTCATTGTGGACCGACACGGACAAACATGAACAACCAAGGGTTGTTGGGCACAAACACGAGCACTAACACCAACACTAGCACGGTCACATACACGAACTTACGTACGGTGTACGATATAGGTTGCCGGTGACCGACACGTACTACTACATCAGGAGCTTACGCTACTTGCTACTTTTATCACTAAGGTGAGTTTACGGCCCCTCTTTACTCTTTTTCAAATGCTTTTAAATAGGGGGAGAATACTAGTTGCATCGAGTCAAACATTATTACTGTACAAACACTATTGTGTATGCTGGTTTATTGGACAAACATTAAGTGTTGAACTTGTTACAAGCCCTCACAAAGTCTTACCGTTAATGTACGAACAACGTGGTAGATTTGGATGGATCCATTAGGGAATGACTAACCTCACGGGGCACCATGTTGACTGAGTGTCATAAACCGTGCAAATTCTGACCTAACTTGCTATGCATACGAGGCATAGCGGAGGCAAGAGCAAACAAGTCTAGTTCGGTAGTGACGCACTGACACTTTGGGCCTAGGGCTCGGTACTAACATATGATAAACAGCATGACACACTTTTATTACTATATGTATATCAAAACCTGTGAACTCACCAACCATTGTGTTGACACTTGTTTTCAAACTTGTATTCTCAGGTAATTAGCAAGCTACGGATAGCAGGAATGTACACGTTAAGAGACGAGCATTAGGAACCGCATGCATTCCTGTCATATTATTTGAAAACAATTTCATTCATGTTTTGTATTGATACAATGTTTTGATCTGACAATTTACTTTTCCGCTGCATGTATTCAAACATATTATTCCGCTGCTATGACATATTTTTCCGCTGCAAATTATTTTGTTATGTGTATGTGTCAAACTTGGATTTGTAAACGCATATAGTGTTGTTCTATATGACCTTGAGCTGTGATTCTGGCCACGTCACACCCACGTGGACTCACACCACGAGTGGGAAATTGGGGGTGTGACAATATGTTTCTTTTTAAATAGTCCATAATTTAAAAAAGAGTTTGTCAAAAACGAAAAAGACTTTTGGTAAGGAGTAATAAGTTGTTTTCCAAAAAAATGAATTATGACTTATTGACAAAAAATTGCAAATCTACCCTTTACACAATCTATCACCAATATATCCCCGCCCACTTACAACGCACTTGCCTCCACCGCCAACAGCCACCACCCATCGCCACCCGCTATCCACCACTGCCACCATGACACACCACCAATGAACGATTGCAATAAACAAACAAATATCTGAGTTGAGATAGAGATGCTGCTCTGAATGAGTACTCGGCTCAAAATTATTTTTTGAAGTTAATCATGTCAACGATTTAAACGTTGTTTTCACAAAATAAGTAAAATAATGTTAAAATTAATACAATTTTACTTTTGCCCCTTGAGGGCCTACATATGTACGTTATATGCGTGCACTGCAAACAAGGCGTTGCAAGAACGGTTACAATGAGTAAATGAAATCCTCTATCGTGGGCCTTGATTTGTGCATGCATGAAGTAATGATTGTGATTTTGTTTGTCAAATTTAGGTTTAACTTGTGATTCTATCGTTGATTTGCGATAATTGTGATTTTTTTCTTAATGTAGGGTTAACTAATTTGCAAGAATCAAGATTTTTTTTATTTGTTCTTGATAGTGGTCAAAATCTGGGAAAAGGTTGATGGTTAGTGGAAGTGGTAATTGGGAAAAATAAGGATGTATGTCGGAATGGTGGTGGATGTTAATTGTGGTGTTAAATTTTGGCAATGGAAGTTGGTTGGGAGAGAAAATTACTGAGGGGGTTAGGGATAGTGGTTAGTGGTATGGGTCTCGAAAACATCTGAATCCGATTAACCAAACCTGACCTAAGCTTGATTAAGGTAATTAGAGTCAAGTTAAATCGGGTCAAAACATTTTAGATAGGTTAATTGGGCTGACCTTGCTATCCTGAAATATTGCTAGGGTTGGATTCGGGTTGATTTCTGTAAAAATATCAGGTTTCAAGCTTCTACAGTAGCTTCGAAACATGTTTTTTTGTTAGTGGTAGGGTTTTATCACTAAGAAGAACAAGACCACCCCTACAGTAGTGAAATTGTGTATTTGTCTAGAAGATTACTTGAACACGGTGAATCATTCTTGAAGATGAAATACTAATTGAAGCTCAAGTACACAATAAAGAGGCTAAAGGACTGTCTTTCAGTGTATCCGACGAAGAAATCACCTATAACGCGTCGGTTCGGATGAACAATAGTTTCGGCAAAAACTAAACAAAAACGACGAGCGTAATGCGTAAAGTCTGTAAAACTTGTTTTTTTTGCTATGTATTAGTTTTTAATTCTTAAAAAATATAAAAACTAATTTTTTGTTATTCAAATGTTTAAGTATTAGTTTCTAAATTGTTAAAAATAAATAAAACAAAATTTATGTTATTTAAATGTTTAAGAATTAGAAACTAAATAAAATTAAGCAGACCAGTTTCATATGGGTATGGATTTAGATTAGTAGGACCCGAACAAGAACCTGAACCAGTGTTCACTGAACATAGAACAGTTTGGACCCAATTTGAAAAAATCTGTATTCGGTTCCATAAGAAACCCGATTTGTGGACATCTAGACTGGGCCATTAGGGACAGGGTAATTGGTTGGGTCTACACATATTATAATATTTGAGGTGGGTAGGCCAAACCGGAGCCCAGCCCATATCATGAACCGAACAGGATTACATTGAAAACTTAAATGTCAAAGGATTTAGTATAAAGGAGAGCCCAAACCTAAACCCTAATCGTCTTCACGTTTCTCTTCCGTTCACCGTACGCCGATCCAGATTTTCTCCGGGGTATGCATACTTTTTCAATCTAAATTTTGAATCTTACATCTATACTCATCTTTTTATCATTATAATTCAGACAATCCAAAGTTGGAACTTGTATATATTGATTTCATATGCCGTCGTACACATGATGGTTGTCGTTTGATAACCAGCTATCAGCTTATGATAGAAAGGGCTAGAATCTTTTCACTTTCCTGAAATTCGAGACAAAACACAAATTCACTCTCTTCTAAACTGTTTAAAGCCAATTTACGATCAGGGTTTACATATCTCAGATTGTTTATTTTACATTTGAGAATGTGGTTTTGGTGTAAATCTTAATATGGAATCGATCTAGTGTTTTTGCAATTGTCAGATGGAAGAATTTAGATACTTGTTCATAAGTTGTTTCTTTTAAGTTTCAAGCTAACTTAAGAATGTTTATGAAATATATGTAGCATGAGAGATTTGATTAGTTATTTGTGTTATATAGCAATATGATGATTCTAATTACTTAAATCTCTGTTTTTTCCTTTAAAATTGACCAATTGAGAATGGATTTGAAATTCATATTCATAGACTTGTGCATTTGAAGCAGTTGATGGCACCCAAGCAGCCTAACACAGGCCTCTTTGTTGGATTGAACAAGGGTCATACTGTGACCAAGAAGGAGTTGGCTCCTCGGCCATCTGATAGGAAAGGCGTAAGTTCTGTATCAAATACACTTTTTGTATTGATTGATGGCTTAAATGACACATACCAAGAATGCAAAATTAAAGATGTTGTTTTCTGTAGAAAACAAGCAAAAGGGTTCATTTTGTGAGGAATTTGATTCGGGAAGTAGCTGGATTTGCACCATATGAGAAGAGGATTACTGAGTTGTTGAAAGTTGGAAAGGACAAACGCGCATTGAAGGTGGCTAAGAGGAAGTTGGGTACCCACAAGAGGGCAAAGAAGAAGAGAGAGGAAATGTCCAGTGTTCTTCGCAAAATGAGGTATTTTTCCTCACTAACAAAATTGTCTCAATTTAAAATTTGCTAACCTACTGTTGTTAAAAAGGCCAGTAGTGTAAAATGAAAATTTAGTTATTTTATTCAATTTGCTTTAGCTTGTGGCGCCCATATTTAATATATATGTGTGGGCCTTTAAGAGGCAAAAGTAAAATTGCACTAATTTTAATGTTATTTTACTTATTTTGTGAAAATAACGTTAAAAGCGTTGGGATGATTAACTTCAAATAATAACTTTGAGCTCGGGACTTTTTTGGAGCAGCCTCTCTATCCTAATTGGGATGAGATAAGGCTTGTCTTCATCTTTTCCCTTAGAGCCTACTAAAGAGCCAGAATATACTGGGTACGTTTGTTTGTTATGATACCAGAAGGTCCAAATATTATTCTCACCAATTGCATGAAATGATTTGCAGGGCTGGTGGAGGTGCAGAAAAGAAGAAGTGAGGTCTTTGTTCTCTAAATTTTTTTAACATCTGCACAACTTTTTCTAGCAAGGATTGAAATTAAGCTAGATATAGTTTCTTTCGATATCATGTACTTTGTGACTCTTCTTTCAGAAGTGGGATTTTTGTATTTGTTCTTTTGAAAAAATTTTTGAAATTTGCCTTGTTGATTTGTGCATATCTTGCATTTGCTACAGATGGGGTTTTTCATGTACCTGTAAGTTTTAGTTCGCGTAGCTTCGGTGTGTTTATATTTAGACTCTTCACACCATAGTATTGTGTGCATTGTTTGATTTTAAAAGGGGGCCCAAGGCAGCTACTTAATGCATAAATATCAGTCAAGTTATAGGCATGTTCATCTGGAAAGTCTATAACTAATAGTTAAGTAAATGCTTGTATAACGTGTTAAAGCTATTAAATATATACATTTATGTATATGAAAGTTGATGAAAGGTTTACTTGATGCTGACACAAAGGCTTTTGAGACCTAAACCTCTAGGTACACCTTGTGGCTTGTAGGTTTGAGTTGGGTTTTGTTGAATTTAAAAAACATGTAATTTATAAGCATGAGAAACAAACATAATGTAAAGTGACTGATATTTTAGAGATAACAATCATACATTCACTTTTACAATTAAAACAAGTCAAATAAATAAAGCAATCAATAACCGCCATCAAAATTTGACCATTTAAAAATTGAAGTTATTCAATTATTCATCCATACATGCATTTTTCTGAACATTACACATGAAAGAAGTCGTCCCTATGAATCAAGATTTAGCTCTAAATCCTTATGCTAAGTTTATTTCAGCAGATTTGTACCGACAGCAGGTACTCAATACAATTTGCAAACCCACCATTATTCAAACTCAAAAACGGGCTGAGTAATGTAAGTATAAAGTTTACAAAATTACAAAAAAAAATAAATAAAAAACCCGTATTCATGTCTTGAACTTCTGTGTGAATTTCTCAACACCTTCCCTGCAATCACCAACAACTCGCTTCACACCATCTTTAACAGCCAAACTTAACCCGACTGAACTTTGCTGCAAATCTTGCATTGACCCGTTGACTTTCAAGATGACACCATCTTTGACCCCACTCACACGGTTCACAGTTTTTGAGCCCAGTTTTTTTAGCTGAGATATGTAAAAGAGTACCTTTTCTATCACCGTATTAATGATCTGTTTGGATTTTCCCTCAACACTGGCAGCCATTGACTTTAGCTGGTCAACCAGTCTTTCAGCTCTGGTTTTGGTTTCTTCAACTGAAAGCTTCTTCTGAGCATTGACCCATGTAACCGACTCATCATCACGAAGATCTTTGTCAACAATTACCTTAATGCCCTGACTCTCCCATTTATTTCTAGCATCTTCTACTACTTTTGCTTGTTCTCTTGCTCTTTTGGCCTCGTCTTCTGCCCAAGACCTTCATGACAAGTCAAAAAGAACCCACAGACAATTAAAACTCAGATCTTTTTTTTATTTATTTAATCAGTGTGACAAAATGATTAATTATTTAACAAAATGACTCGAGATAGAATAGACACTAGGTTTAACTTTTGACCCGTTTCTTCAAACCTATTTTTATTTCACAAGGTTATATAATAAATGTGAACATGTTCCCAAGTATAAGTAGGATTTTACTAGGTTTGTTTGTTTCTAAACTCGACATAGCACCAGTTGATAATGAAGCATGCATACCTGGCCATGGCTAAAGCTTTCCTTTCAACTTCTAGTTCATATTGTAACCGTATAATCTCTTGATTCTCAATTTCTGCATCTGTCCTAAGTTTGTTTATTCTTTCTTTTTCATATGATATTTCAACTTTATTACTCATAATTTCCTGCAATTCTTCCTCTGCTTCTCGCCTTAACTTTGAAAGCACTTCCATTTGTGAATCAACTGCTGCTCTTTCTTTCATTAATTTAATGTTTTGTTCCTCTTGTTCGGCTTTTAACCGATCCAATTCCTGCCTTGTTTCTTCAGCTAATTTCTCTAAAGCGGTTATTTTTTTCCTTTCTAGTAAAAGATCGTTTTCATAATACATGTTGATGTCTTTCTGCACTTGATCCACAAGAGCACTATGTGCAGCAACAGCTTTTTCAGCCATCGATTCTGCTTCTATGCGTGCAAGTTCTTCACTAACTATATCAGAAGCCTCCTCACCAGTTGCAAGAGCTATAGCAGCTTGTGCTTTTGTCACGGGCTTATCAGGCTGAAATAGCCTTGTGTAACCTGTGTTTTCAATCACAATATATTTTAATAAAGCCAAAACAAATGATTTTTACCACCTTTTATAACACAAAAGTTATGAAGTAAACCAAATCTTTATATAAAAATGGTTTAGGAAGTGGTTAGCATTAAGGGTGCTTTTAACCCATCTTAACTGGGAATAAATTTCTGATTTCATCCATTTTGGGTCTAAAATGGACATGATCATAGGCTGAGAAGAAAAACTCACCAAATGCAAGGCTTACTATCCCATTTTCGCCTGCTGATAAATCTGCTATGAGTGCAGGCCAAGCATCTGGATTGATTTTGTCAATGTCTATGAAACCAGAAACTTGCAGAAGAATCTGAATGTTGGTATAATATTATTAGGCTAAACAGTCCATATGATAAAATAAACGCAAAGTTGCTTTAATTATGAAGTCAAATTACCATTCTGTCAGCTTCAGGAAGCAGCCTTTTTTCCAAGGACATTTTCCAGCTCACAAGATCCTGACGAGATAAAGGGCTGCAAAAACATTTAAACATTTGAACCAAGAAACAGAATACAGTCATATAATAATTGTGAAAAAAATGTACCTTTCCGGAAAAAAATACAGAGGGTTTTCATCTAGATTAGAAATATTCATGTCACGTTGAGAGAGCTTACTGGCAATGAGTCCTGCTTCTGCCAAGCCTGAATATCCATGTATTTCATTAATTTCATATTATAAGATTAAATATTGAGCAGAGAATATTTATATTTCTGTATTTACCTTGAATGGAAGAGAAATCAGGATCTTCAGGTGTGATATCATCAAATGCAAGGTCAGTTACATTCTCAATGTACATTGCAGGGTACACTTTGGATAGAGTATTTCTGTACATGCCACAGTTATAACGATCCAGCTTTAATGCATATATATACCCCAAAAAAAAGGAAAAGGAAAAAATAAAAAGAAGTCTATATAATACACTTTATGGTGATATAATATGTACCTAGAAAGAGCACTGCTGGCAGAAACCAACCATCGAGCATACTCACGGCGAGTACATAAATCACCAGGCAGAACATCACCTTCAATAACCTAACATTAACCACACTTGCTTATATTATTTTCTAAATTTAATAATAAGAAAAGAAAATTTAATTTGTCAAACAAACCTTTAGTACTTGCAAAGCTGCTAATGCCTGCCCCTGTACTTGATCAACAACTGCAGGAACTAACACCTTCCCAGGGAGGGTTTGCAAAGCAGGTGAAAGTACAGATGGAGCCGGAATGCTTGCAGAAGAAGAAATCTTTCGAAGATCAAAAACTGTTTCTTTAATATCACTCCTTTCACTTTCAAATATATAAGGTAACACCTCATCTGACAGCACTGGTGTTTCGAATTTTGAGCCAAGAGGCTCCAAAATCACCTCATTCTGTGTGGATGGTGATGAGTTGGATTGATCTGATCCATTTATTACTATATCAGAACCAGTATCAGGATTTATTGTGTTTTCATCTGTGACCAATGAGTCTATAATTTTAACATCTGTTGAGTCATCTTCTAAATTATTATTACTTGATTCAAAATTCTCAGCAACAAGATTGTCGTCTAGATTCTCAATGACTGATGCATCAACCATTTCATCAACGACATCAGATTTGTGTAACTCAGGCAATTCCTCTTGTACATCCTGTTTCATCACATCCCTGCCTTCTATGTTGGTACTGAGGCCTAGTTCATTATCAGTTGTGGTTTCATTTTCTATTTCATTTGAAATATAGTTATCATTTTCTTTTTCATTTGAAATATAGTCATCATTTTCATTTTCATTAAAAAAATAGCTATCATTTTTGGTCTCAGTTCCTTCATCTTCAACATTATCAACCTGGTCAACAGAAGTCAATGACTCTTCCTGATGTTCTGTCAAAGTGTCCATGTTCTTTTTTGACCCTACAAATTATTTGTAAATCAGCCAATTAAAAATTCATAGCTACAAATATAAGAAAGCTCGAAAATTTAAGAAAAACAAGGAAAAAGCCACTGCTTACCAGATGCCCGCCTACTTATAGACAATGCTGCAAAGGTGAGTCCACCAACAAGAACAATTCCAGCTACTGCAGCTCCCACTATGCCTGAAAGTAAGCTACAGGAGTATTATTAATAAACAAAAATACCATCTGCAGCCCCAACCGCCACCCCAAAAAATAAAAATGGCCGCAATTAAGGTGAAAATTTTATTTGTGTGATATATTTATGCCAGTTAACTCTTTCCAAAAGGAACCATAGCAGCTTTGAAATTAAAATTTAAAGTCTGCCAACAGAACTCCCTCATACAAAATGAAACAACCCTAAAACATAAGGTTAATACCTGATAGAGATCATAGTTATATTAATATGTTAGTGTTAATTAGTAGTAATGGTAGGATCTAGATACGGGTAGTTTGGTAATTTTAATATCTAGTGTGTGTTAGTGGTTATAAATAGTGGTGAGGCTTGTGAGTTGAGGTGTGAAGAAAATATTTAGACTGAATATTGGCTCCTTGGTGGAGAAGGGTTTTACCCTGGGACATCATCCTTGATGTAATCGTTGTTCACTTCTAAATCAATTCATCAGTGTTCTTGTTTTATCATTGATTGATTATATTACTGTTATATTTGTTGATTATTCAATTGAATTGTGTTCAATCTTCATCAATGGTCCGACCTGCCATTCTAAAGCTTCAATTCAAATTTTATCTAGGGCCGTCGTTGATTCCAATTCCGTTACTGCCGCCGACCAGTCCTTCGCACATCCAATTTCATCGCTGCGGGATAAACTGCCGGATACCTGCCGTCTACTCCTTCAAGTCGATTCCAATTTCATGATTACTGGTTCAAATAACCACCGTCGTTCCTCAATTTCAGCCGATTGTCAGTGGTTTCTCCAGCTTCGTTGTTCAATTTGCCGCCGATTGCAGGTTCCAATTCACGATTGCGTCAAATCGTATTAGTTTTTATTCTCAATTTCTGTTGATTTCAATTCCGATTTTAATTTCAGCATCGTGATTCCAATATGATTCCATTCGAATCCTTCAATTCACGATTACAATTTCATGTCTAGTTTGATTCAATTCCCGATTTGAGTCAATTTCTGTCGTTTTAATTCTAGTCGTATTATCTGTTGATTTGAGTAATTTCAGTTTGATACGCATTGTATTCTCTCTTACTCTAATTTCTTTTGATCAATTTCAAATTCTCTTTCTGTTCATTTCAATTTCAATTCAGAATTGATTCAGATTTGATTCAATTTTTGTTGACTTAAGTTCATCATTGGTTGATTTTGTTGGCTTTTGTTTGGATTAGACACCTTATCAGTCATGGTTGATCATATCTCTCGATTAGATGCTCACAAACAACAAATTGTTCAACTTCAGAAAGAAGTAGCAGCAATCAAAACATCACTTAAATCGTTGCAAGAGGAACGATTGGCTTCAATTGAATTTCGCAACACATTTCTCGATTGGATGAAGCAACAGGAAAAACAATATGTTGAGACTTTCTCAGGAGCATCTGGAATTATTTTGTCCCGTTCTGGTACTTCCTCCGGTTCCAAGGATGGCTCAGTAGATTTGCAGCAGCTTCCATTGCCTGAATTCGGTGGATTTCAACCTCCAAGAGACAAGGAGAACCTCACTTTGGACATAAATTCCACTCCTGATGCCTTGACAACAAATGTGGAAGAGAGGATTCTCTCTAATCCCAACAACACTTATGTTTTCCATTATAGGGATCCACTTCAGCCTTTTGAAGCTACTCACATTTGGGGCCAAGTTATTTCCAAACCCGGTGGGTCACCTCCATCCTATTACCGACAGTCCACACCTCTATCAAAGAAGCCATACTCGTTCTCTGCAAATCGATCAGGAGCTGCTTCTACTTTTGTGCCGGGAAAGGTTTTGCATCATGATCGAGGAGTTCAATATCTTCTGCGCTTGGAATGGAAAGTGCGTAAGAAGAAAGGAAATTGTTTGCGTTGGTGTAATCGATATGGGCCAGCTCAAAAATATCCGGAAGGCAAGATTATTAAAGTGCAGAAGGATCAATGGTTAACTCCCAAGTCTTGAGGACAAGACTTTTAAATAAGGGGGGAGTAATGATAGAGATCATAGTTATATTAATATGTTAGTATTAATTAGTAGTAATGGTAGGATCTAGATACGGGTAGTTTGGTAATTTTAATATCTAGTGTGTGTTAGTGGATTATAAATAGTGGTGAGGCTTGTGAGTTGAGGTGTGAAGAAAATATTTAGACTGAATATTGGCTCCTTGGTGGAGAAGGGTTTTACCCTGGGACATCATCCTTGATGTAATCGTTGTCCACTTCTAAATATTTTCTTCACACCTCAACTCACAAGCCTCACCACTATTTATAATCTACTAACACACACTAGATATTAAAATTACCAAACTACCCGTATCTAGATCCTACCATTACTACTAATTAATACTAACATATTAATATAACTATGATCTCTATCAATACCAATATAGGAAGAATTAGTTGTCTATTCATCATTAGTAATAGTTTCATTAGAACCTCACCATACAAAGCATTTGGCCCTGCAAAATGGGCGGGGTGGGTGGGGTAACGGTTCATAACGGGTTCGGATCAAGATGGGTGCAGGTCAGGATGACTTTTAAGCAAAAATCAGTTTGGGTTTAAATGGGTCATTTTTAAAAAAACATCAATTTAATTCAAGTTAAAATAGGATACAAGTAAACATATAGTTTATTTGCATGCTCTATAATAATTTTATCATCATATATATAGGCAATTCTTACTCGTTTGAATATATTATATTCTCCTAGTTTTAAGTTATCCGTCTTGACCCGCATTATATTAAGGTGTTATCTATTTATCTTGCTTTGAGTCAAAATTGACACCTCTGCAAAGCATTGAACAGTGATTTAGACGATCTCTATTGTTATCTTTGCAACAAGCACATATATGTCTAAAAACAATGAACGGATCAACTATAACGCAAGCAAAGCCCCCTTCAAGTTTAATACTAAAATTATTATAGAGAGTCAGAAAACTACTTTTGGGAATATAAACATAGCACATTTCATAAATAAATTACTATTCAGATTTCAGTAAAGATTCTCTCTAAAAAGTTTCAATTTTAAAGTAAAAGGTAAACAATAAAGACAGTATAACAGTTATATGATCAACAGAACTATATGCATCAAAACCCCATCACGTATCTTCGATCAATTTTGTGTTTGTAGACTCTACCAATGGAAATTGAGAGTTCAAATTCAAAAATTGAAGTGTTATGCTTATCATGAACTGAGTCAGAACAAATTCAACAAACACAAACATCAATCACATAAGAACAACGTCATATCTTACCTCCAGACCAGCCCTTTTCCGGCGGTGATTCCTTCAGATCCTCTGTGCCATTATCATCACCAGACCATCCAGAAAAACCATTAACAGCAAAACCGGAACTCCTCCTTCGTTTATGGACATTAGCATTATCTATAGAACCAGAAAAACAACGAACTTGATGCTCTAGCTTGTGAACGTGCATCCGTAGGAAGACAGACGGTGAAGGATATTTCCGGCAATTCACGACAGCTGATCGGAGCTGGTACGACGTCGGAGATCTTGTTGTGATCAAAGCATTCATGGTGTTAATTTACACTAAGAAAGCGTGGATTTTGGTGTTCGTAAGTCTAATTTTAGGGTTTTGTAAGTTTCTAGGGTTTGTTGATTACAGTCACGGGGAAGAAACTGAAAGACGATAGACCATCAAGGCAACTACTTTTTGCTCGCTGGTTACCTTATCAAAAGAGTATATATCCAACCTACTGAGATTTTAGGGGGCTTGATGAAATTATTTAAACCCGAAGGTGATTTATGTAATTAGGTTAAGATTGGATGGCGGTTTAGTGTTTATTGGGAAAAATAAAAATTAACAAGTTTTGGTGTCTTATTTTGACAGTGTCATTGCACTCCTTTTCTCATAAAATTTTATTCGGGTTTTTTTTTCAACCGGCTTGAGACAAGATTTCAATTGTTCCATCGAATTTAACGTTTTGAACAAATGACCTAGTTTATCATAGGAGGAACCCTACAACTGGATAAGCTTTTTAACAGGCTGATATTGCCTTGATAAATATATCTTAGCATGGATTCGAATTCAAAATCTCACATAAGAAAGTCAAGCGGATATCCACTAAGCTATAAGCTCTTTGGTTTATTCATATCTCAAACAACAATTATATTAGATAAATTTGTAACATATGGTCTAAGAAGGGGACCCTTGACATATGTTTTATGAGAAAATAATCACAAACATTTATACAAGTCAAGGATTAAATATATAGAATGTGAAGCTTGACTGCATAGTGCTAATAACAAATTAACAATACATTTATAATATTTTTTTAAATGATATAAATTATTAACATGACCGCCTCTTATTAAGAAAAAATGAGGATAGCGCCTAGGGCCCTTAAATTTTTTAGGCCTCAATCTTACAAGTTATTTGTTTTTAACTTTTCAAGTTATTTGTTTTGTCGTTTAGGGTATAAAAAAAAGCCCCTTCATAAATACTAATGTTATGAGTGATAGATTAAGACAAGTTTCTATTGGTATAATAAGGTATTCAAGCTAATTAACAAAGAGAAACAAAGTTTTAAAATATCACAACTAAGTATTATACTTTATAATATTCTTTGTCTAAATATATGTATCACATTTTTTTATTGTAAGAAAAAAAAATCGTGAATGAGCCTTAATTTTTGTATTTGTCTTGAGTCTCCAAAAATCTCGACCCGCTGTGGTTATTAATAGTATTTATTGCAACTTTTCTATAACATTGCAATATGGAATAGGTATAATCATGTAAGCATCAAAGTGTGGAGAAGAGAGGGAGAGGTTCTGCAGTTCTGCCTACAAAAGAAGGGAAATGAGCCAAATTTATTGGTTTGATTTTAATTTTATATCTTTTCATGTTTTCTTTAAACCCAATTTATTTTAATTATTAATTTTATTAACTTAAATGTTGAGGAAATCGTGACATTTAAGATGAACATTTTGCTTTGATTTGTAACATTTGTTTGTTAGGTACAACCTATTGTATATTTACTTGCTAGGTTTTGAACTTTGATTGTCAAGCAGCATAGGAAAAATGAATACAAGGCTATCACACATCTAGGCATGCATAAACTTTTCAAAACTATGTCGTTCTATTTAAATAACATCAAAACTATAAGGTTTCATTACTTACCTTTAAATTACCTCTCCTAAATTCTCTCTAAACTATAACTTGAATATAATACATAATTTTATGAATAGAAAATTATTACACCCATATGAAATTAATCTTACATGAATTATTGTATTAATTTCCATCACATACTATTATTTTTTATAAATAAAATTGTTCCACTTTTTACATATCTAAACTTGTGGTTGGAAGTTTTTATTGTAAACTAGGTTATAGACCCATGTTATAGACACGGGTTTGTAAATAAAAATCATGTGATTTTATGTCTTCATAAATTCACATAATCAAAAAAAAATTATCTTATATTTTGAGATTTAATTCATTTAATTTTATCCTAATAATTTAAAAAATTAAGAAAGTTGGTATAAGTTGAATAATTTTGTAATTAGTTGTTAATTAAATTAATATAATGCATACTAAATGAAAACATATATGACATTTATTATTATTAATTATAATATTAATTTAGTGTGTTTGTTTTTATATTTAAAAATAAACATTTTAAGGCTACCACACATCTAGAATACATGATTTTATAAATAGAAAATTATTTCGATTTCAATTCCATCGGATGCTATTATCTTTAATAGAAAAATCGTTCCATTCAAACATCTATAGAATTGTGGTTGGAGGTTTTTATTGTAATTATAGAAAATTAAATTGTGGGCTTCCTTTTATCGATGTTTTAATTTAGGCCTGAACCGAACGAACACGAAGCATGTTCATGTTCGTTTGTTTAACTTTAACCGAACAAACGATCGAACACGAACATTTAAACGAACGAGGGTTTCTTGTTCGTGTTCGTTCGTTAAGAAACTTAGTGTGTTCGTGTTCGTTCGTGTTCGTTCGTTAATACTATAAACGAACAGTTCACGAACATAGACGAACATAAGTAAACACAAAACATAAATGAACCTAACTGAACGAACATAACTAAAGAAACAAAAGCATACATGTGACATTTGTCGCAAACTCAGGTTTGACTTTGACTTGATTTTGTCTTGAATTACAAATTGTAAATCTTTGAAATCCTACACCTCGCTAAAAGCTATTAATATGGTGTAAGGGTAAGCTTTTACTTGTGTTGAAAAATAAATAAGTTGCACTTGTTGAGTTATCCAACTCCAAACATACAATGTGGTGCAAGTAAACTTTACAAGTAACATAATAATAGATGTTCAAATTAATATCTATTTAAGAAACAATTTTCAACATATGTGGGTTTTATATAAATGATACCTGATATGACTAAGTGTACATAACTCGATTGAATAACTTGTTATAAATTTAATATTTATTATTAAATTTTAGTTATTGAGTTTAGCAAAGAATTATTTTTATTTAAATGCACGATGTTGCATTTGGCGATTTTTGAGATTTCAGCACTGTTTGACGGTGTAATATCCTAAAACGAACGTTGGTGACGACTCGGTTAACGAATTTAGTGGATATGCTTGGATTAGCATAACATAATAAATCATAAATGAATAACTTCAGTTCACGATGAAAAACCGTAATTTTAGAGTTAACCGTTGACTTTTCAGACAATAGACTTTATATGTGTTTTAGCCGAATAAAATTGGAGTTAATTAACCAAATGACATCTAAGGTCATTGTTTTTAACTAAAATTAATTATTTTAGTTTAGATTAATTATTCTAGTAATTTTAGAATAAAAAGCGCATTTAAATAAAATTTTCGGTACTAGATTTATACACCGTAGGACTCAGAATATACCTGCTTTTATCTGTTTATAGCCATAATAATCCAAGAATTGGACAAATGTAAGGACACTTGTCTAAAGGAGATCCATTTGAAATCTTTACATAGATTATATAATCTATGACACCATTATTTTACCCAAAACCACACACAAACTCATTCAACTTTTCTTCTTTCCTCTCCACTCAACGTCACCTACACCACCACTCCATATTTTCATCATTTTCAAATTATTCAATCATCTCTTCATTCATCTTTGTCAACTTTTGGGTGATCTTGGAGTTTTTGGAAGAAGATTTGAACAAGAACCTACACATTTTTGCTTCTTCCAATCCCAACCCACTAAGGTAAAATCTTTAAATCTTGTTAAGTTTGATTTTCTTTAAAAAGGTTGTTCACCCAAAAGTTTTGAGTTAAAATCAAATGGGTTTATGTTTAAACATGAAAATGTGTGTGTATGAGTATGTGTGTGTCGTGGGTTTATATACATATATGTTAGATAATAATTTTGAAGGCATGCATGTAATGTATACATGTGTAGTGTGTGTAAAATGTGTGTGTGTCGTGAACATATATGTACATACATATGTGTGTGTGTGTCGCAACATGTATGTATATACGTGTATACGATTTCTTTCATGATATACATGTATATACATGTAATGTTTGTTGGATAATATTAAATATCACATGCATGTTCATGGATGTGTATGTACATAAGATTTACCCACATGTATGTGTGTGTATATGGGTGAGCATGATTTTGATCATCCATGCATGTATGGATGTGTAAATGAATAGGTTATATATGCATGTATATGTATGTATACATACATATGTGTGTATGTGTATATGTATGCATGAATGGTTATTTCATGTATACACGTGTATGATGATAAATATATACACACATAAGTATATATATTAGAAAAGATGACATGCATGTATGATTATATATGTATGCATGCATGGGTTTTACATATAATTATTTGAAAAGTAATATTTTATGAAATTATTAAGATCTGATTTATAAGTTCTAATATCCTTAAAAATATAAATATTTTTTTATAAAAATTTACAAAGGATGGTTAGACAAATAACCATAATTTACACTATCTTAAAAGTGGGTGTTTTAATAAGTTTAAGGACTTTGGAAGTGGGTTTTCTATAAAATAATTTTTGGGTAGATTTTTATCAGTAAAATATAATTATTTATCATTTATTTTAAGTATAAAATTTAGTAGATTCAAAGTATATTTATATGATGATCATTGGTGACCAAAATACGCGTTTGGACGACTTTTAACATGTGAAAAGGCTTCTTTTGTAAATCTGAGTTTGATCAGAATTTTCATACAATTTTTATGTTACAAATTAATGATCTATGTTATATAAGCATTTAGTTATAAGTATAAAAGGTTATACTTGAAAGCTATGCTCGAAAACGGCGTAAAACGGTATAATTAAGCGTATAAACGACATGAACTTTGTAACTGATTTTGATCAGTAAATTTCGTATAAAAATAAGTAAATTATACTTATTATTAAGTTTTAAAAGCAACTTGAGTAATAATGCATGCTTGGTATGTGATTTGGTGTGTTTCTGTTGTTATGGAAACGGTAAAATACTGAGTATTTTCTAATTTTGGAAAATTTTGACAAATAAATAAGTTGGTAGTTAAAATATATTTTTAACAAATATAACTTCATTTATTTGTGAATTTTACGTGTTTAAACGTTAACCGGTCATTTATGATAAATAACTAAATTCGAGTCACCAACGGGTCGCTTGGATGAAATCTGTTTTTTTTTTCAAGATGGAATATTTTCTAAGTCTGGTAGGTTGGGTGAACAACTTACATGATAGACTTATGTTCAGACTGTTGATGTGTCCCTTGGGTTTTAGGGCGTACGGGGATTCAGTATTGTTGTTTGGAAATCCCTTTGGCTAGCAGGAACGCAGCTAAGGTGAGTTCATAGCCCCCTTTACTACTTTTGTTTTGAATCTCGGGGTGGAAAACACACTGACAAAATGATACAAGTTTTACTATTACTATTATTATGACTTAGTTTTCATGTGAATTTGTTGTGATTTGTACTTACATGAGACAAGTGATATTATTTTTTTTCTTACTACACCTTATCGTAAGTCCCATTTTTATCACAATCATTTAACTCGCAAGGCGAGCCGGTGGACAGATATTGGATAGATCTATTCGGGGCTGACAACCCTCACCTATGGTTTGGTTGCGCCAACCAACGCTTTGTTGTAGGCAAGTAGGTGAATATACTCCTCACGATTTTTGTATTTTTGATATCCGTTATGGATTATTTGGCAAGTGCCGAGTGCATTTGTCTTTGGGCAGACAAGTCAGAGGCTTGATTGTGAGACTCATGTTATTTACTTTCACACACATTTGATCATGATATACTTGGCATATAACTGCGCGCATATTCTTATATTTTTATTGAGACAAACCTGTGAACTCACCAACTTTTTAGTTGACACTTTTAAGTGTGTTTTCCAGTCATGACAATTACAATGACAAGGATGTATTAGTACATCAAGACAAGTTTTTATGAAGACGGTTACTATATGTTCTTTATTAGGAAATTATTTGTTGTTACTATCTCGGGTTGTAAATTGTGCTCATTGTATTTATTTGTTATGTACTTGTTTGTATTTATTTTAGTACTAGCCGAACCTATAATGTAACATGCATACTTAGACAAATTGTCGAACGTATGTCTAGGTATATTTAATGAAGCATTTTATTAAACTGATGTGCTATGGCATACGATCGGTCTCATTCCTGCGTTTCCGCCAAAGGCAAGGTGTGACAATACATAATTGAACACATATAGTTAAACACAAATGAACGAACACGTGTGCAAACTTGCATTGGTATTAGCCCATTTTAGTTAATGAATTCATTAAAATTTAGGTAAAATAGAAATGCCACAAGCATGTTAATTTATAAAGAAGACGGATATATCATTGATTTATTAAAAAAATAAACGAACGAACATAAATGAACCTAAATGAACAAATATAAACGAACATAAGTGAACGAACATAAACGAACGTTCACGAACGTAAATGAACGAACGAGACATGTGTTCATGTTTGTTCATTTAGTTAAATGAACAAAAAATTTTGTTCATGTTCGTTTATTTACTAAATAAACGAACATAAACGAACTTTTTACCGGAGGATCAACGAACGGTTCATTGAATGTTCGGTTCATTTACAGATCTATGTTTTATAATTATAGTAAAGTTGAATTTTAATAATATAAACTTTGAAATATTAGTTGATATAATTCATAGGATACAACACACGCATATGTATAGATTGTAACCCGTTTGATTTGAAAAAACTTGTGAAAACCTTAGTGAAAAAACTGTAATTTTCTTCTTTTATATGTATTAGTAAATTTACGAATACATTAAATGTGTTGTACATGTATAATAATGATGTTAGAAAACAATAAACAATTTGCTTCGATTTTGACTTGTTATTGAGATAGAATAAGTTATTGTGTGTATGTTTGTGCATGTATAGAGTATGATTCAAATGGTAACCAACTCCAGTTGTGAAAACACGTTAACTCATTTTCATTATTTGATTTAAATAATATAATTTGAAATGAGGTTTCATATTAATTCTGAAAAAATAAGTGACTGAAATTTCTTGAATGATATATAAGGACATTTTCTAACCAATTTTATCTCATTTTTTAAAAAAATACCCCCTATATTTTAAACCATAATAACGTTTATATATATTGTTACTTGGTTAGTACCCCGTGTACACGAGATAAATAAAAAATATTATTAATTAACAGTTTTCAATAAAAATTTAAAGTATATAAGATGATTTTTTAATGTAAAATATGATTAAATATAATTTCATAGATTTAATAATAAAATAATTATATTATTTTTCAACACTAATTTTTTAAAGTTCGCTTCTTTAAATATTTGGTTTAGTAAAACTATTATTAAAAATTCTAGATTTTATAATAATTTGATATTTTACAAAAGTGTGTTTTTTAATATTAAAATATTTTTAATGTATTAAGAAGTCTTATTTTTAATTTAAAATTGTGTTAAAAGTATATTTAATATTAATATAAGATATATTTAATAGGAGAAAGAGACGGAAAAAAAATCAAGCTTTAGGAACACGTTAAGTATCCCTGAAAAACCTTTATTTATTAGTTAAGTAAGAAGTAAGATTTTTTATAAAAATTACACCATTAAATTTGTCACATTTTTATCTTTAATTTAATATCTTCTTGTCAACTTTTTTCATATACTTACACTAATGTCATATATAACAGAGGGATCCTAGCCTAATGTTTACCTTCTTAACTTCTCTATGGGAGGTCTAGTGTTTGAAACCATGCTTAGATGTATTTTGTTGAGGCAAGATCATGAAGTTTACCCAATTGTGAGATTCCTCCTAGAATGAGCTCAGGCATACGCCAGAGTGTCAAATCCAAGGGAACGATTAAAATCATGTCTCGGGTGTCACGGTTTCAAGTCGTTCAAAAAAAGTGTTATATACAGGGTAAGGATAAATTGAAAACATATGAAAACCCACTTGTATTAATATCATGAGAACATATTTTTCTTTACAAACATTTAATATAATAAATTAAATATTTATCAATGTCCTAATAATGAAATTTTTAAATACACGAGTTTATAAGCTAGTATAATAATACATATGATATCATGATGGCCTTATTTTATCTTAAAGTGATCTTTGATTGTGAAAAAAAAATCTTTAACACAGAAGGTATCATTTTGTAACAACCGGTTTCCAATAATGAAACGTATTTGAAATAATCGGTAATTGAACAATTGTGATTATTGTAATTTGAAAGTATGTGAGAAATCATGAACGTGGGAGAAAACCATGAGCTAAACGGAGTTACGGATTGTCCGGAATCGCGAAATGAAGAAAATTATAAAGATATTATGTTTTGGAACTCTTCGCGGTACGCGAAGGCTTCATGAGCCCCTCTTCGCGATACGCGAAGAACCCAAAATATCTGAGCATCCCGAAATTCTTTGCGGTACGCGAAGGCTCAATATGCCCTCCTTCGCGGTACACGACGGGTATGGCGGTTTGACAGATTCTTTATCTTATCAGAATTCAATTAAGAATTTTAATTTTTTTCATTCTCTCGACTTTAACACACCCAGGGACGATTTGATCGAATTTTTATCATCAAAATGAAGTTCTGAAGCCATCCAAACATTCGGATCGAGCTAGGGTTCGATTCTACAACATCTGATCGTTGTTTTGCGATTGAACATCCGTTCGATTGGGTAACGATTCGATTTATCCTACTAGTTTAATATTATGTGGATTAAATTTAGTTTTGAATGCAATACTATGATTATGGGTATTGATTATTGCCTAGTTGATAACTAGGAATTGTTAGAAACAAAGAACTTGATATTTTGATGGTTAAATCTTCGTTTTAAAGCCGGTATAATGTCCGGTTGTTATGAAAACTATATCATGGTGTGATAACTAGTAGGATGGGTAGAATATGATTTTATATGAAATATGGATTATGATCCATAGGTTAAATGATGATTTTGATTAAAAGAAGTAAGTGAGATCATAACTAATATAATAAACATCAATTATTTGATGAAATACCTAAGGAAGGGATGAGATATGATTAATTATAATAATTGACTAAAACTTACTAAATATAGTAAGATAGGGTCAATTATGTGATAAATTGACTTTGAGAAAGTCAAACCAATCAAGTGCGTTGAACTTGATTATATGTGTTATATGTATTGAATATAGTTGTATATGTGTGAATATGAAATTAGGTGTTGGTGGTGAAAGTCAGGTGACAAATCATAGAAGTGAAAAAGAGGTTGTAGGAAGTGAAAAACCATATGAACCAGGTAAGTTACCCAACTTACTGTAACATTACATATAAGTAGTAGAAAGAGTCTACTTGATTGTGATGTATATATATTGATTGAGCAGTTTGACTTATTTAGTCAATCTATATATTTGGTAGTACATCTATGATGAAAGAACTTGAGGGAAAGCATCATAGTATGAATTGGTAAATTGTTGAATAATTTTTAATCATTAAAGAATGATTAATTGATTGATTTGAATGAATGTGCATAACTAAATTGGAACTACTTGAGTTAGTAGACTCTAATGTATATATGTTTAGTTCCAATGTGATTATGTCACGATTGAATTGAATTATGCAACATAGATTGCATAAGAATAGCCAGATGAGCCGGTGTTTGAGTAAGTAATCCCACAACTATGACATTACATAATGAACGTTGAAATTGTTGTTGAGTAAATTGTATGATAAATATGGCATTGGTGACAGGGGAAAGTTGAATAATAAGAGTTCAACAACCTATGATAAATCCAATACATTGGTAAATGAAAGTGTGGGAACTAAATTATTGAACCACAAATGTGTGGCTAACCGGTTAATCCGGGAATTGAATTATTTATGACTCCACAATGGTGAATAGCCAGAGGTGCTGGCAATTGTCTAGATGGAAGTACCGGTGGGTGAACATCTTAGACTTAATATTTATGAATCCACAATGGTGGATAGCCAGAGGTGCTGGCAATTGTCTAGATGGAAGTACCGGTGGGTGAACATCTTAGACTTAATATTTATGACTCCATAATGGTGAATAGTCAGAGGTGCTGGCAATTGTCTAGATGGAAGTACCGGTGGGTGAACATCTTAGACTTAATATTTATGATTCCACAATGGTGGATAGCCATAGGTGCTGGCAATTGTCTAGATGGAAGTACCGGTGGGTGAACATCTTAGAATTAATATTTATGACTCCACAATAGTAGATAGTCAGAGGTGCTGATAATTGTCTTAGATGGAAGTACCGGTGAGTGAACATCTTAAGACTTGAAATATTTATAACTTCACAAATGTGTGGATAGTTAAAGGTGCTAGCAATTGTCTTAGATGGAAGGACCGGTGGGTGAACATCTTAAGACTTAAATTATGTATGATACCACAAATTTGTGGATAACCGGTTAATCCGGAAACTAAATTGTTGAAACCACATATGTGTGGATAGTTGGTTGAGCCCATAAAATATATATATGGTGTTTAATTTAGCCAAAGATGTTGACGATAAAGTTGGATTAGATAATATAATCATATTTGTGTAAATGTCCCATTAAGGGAAGTAAATGCACAATGTGTGTTGTGTGCAAGTTGATGTTTCAATATGATATATTATTATCTAGACATGACAAACATCCATATGATATGTATGTGGATGTGTTTAAATGAGTTTTGAGAACTTTGGAAGGGGTTACTTACTTAGTTCATATGAACTAATTGTGACCTTATATGTGATGTTACAGGTCAAAGATAGATATGCATCGGGCGATCAGATCGGACACGTTGTGAAGCAGAACCAAACGTTATGTAAAATCTTTGGTGGTATTAAACTTAAACACACTAGTTTTATTAATCATAAAATGTTAACTTCACGCTTCCGAACATAATTTATGAAAAAGTTTAATCTGGGACCTTAAATGAGACATGCGTAATTGTGTGAAAAGTTTGGGTGTTACACATTTCTAGAAGCATAATAACTATAAAGAATGAGTATATATTTTTTATAATGTAAATAATTTGTCACACATTAGATGCAAATATAGGACTAGAGGCTTTATTTTTTAGTAAGAGGACATCATGTTTAAACATGAGCAATGAATGATTTAGTTTAAGAGTACAAGTAAAATATATTTGTTATTTAAAACTATTAGAGTTATAATGTATGCCTTTAAAATAAAGGTTAGAGCCAAATTGATTTTAGAGTTGACTCAAGTTAGTTCGTTGATTATGAGAAAATTTTAAACACCAATGAGTATGCAAGTAGTGATCTAAGAATCTCTTTTACAGTAAATTTGAGTGAATGAGAGAAGTTACTCAAGGTGTATATTACGGTTAATATAGATAAAAAAAATACTATTGTGCCTCAAGCATTACAGTATAAAAGTTTTAAAAAGATAACTAAATAAAAACTAACATAAGAAAAATTAAAGCAACATTTTTACGAACTTCATTATGCACATTGCGTCGATGTCAAAAAGTTAAAAAAAAGATAAAGTTAAGATAATCTGGTCATTAAAATAGTTGTTCAAAATAGAAATATAAATAAAAATAGTTGTTCAAAAAAATAAAAAATAGTTATATAACATTACTGATGTTCTTCAGTCACACAAGTCTCATTATTTACGATACCAGAATGCTTCCAAAAGTCGATATAACCCATAAAGGATGGAAGTGTTAGGTGACTTTTTTTTCTAAAGAAGGTGTGTAGAGGATGGAAGTGCTAAAATATAATTTTGTAAAAACCTATATTTTAGTCTGTTTATCTCTTAATTCATTACTCATTCACAAATTATTATTACTTGCAAGTTAAATTTGCGTGCTGCACTAGGTTTTAGGTGTGATTAAGTAGATAAAAATAAGGCACGTTGCAACGGTATATTTGGAAATAAATAAAAAAATCATGCCTTTGTATAAATGAATGTTAAAAAAGATGAACCAGGCATGATTTTCATCAAGGCATTTGAAAAAACAAAACTTAGATGAAGAATACGTAGCCATAGTATATTCAAAAATCAAGGAAAAGTTTTAGGTCATGTAAATTTGAGCGCTAAAAAACATGAAAGCACATTAGAAGAAAAAAAAGTAAGTGTGGGTTTCAAATAAAATTACGTTAAAATTTAGACCAACTTAGTTTATCAAAATGTAAAACAACTCGATTTTGAACAAAATTTATATTGAATGTAGACAAAAATAAGCATGTTATAACGTTATATTCAAGCAGTACTAAAACATCATATTTTAAAAATTATAAAAATATCCTTCTAATAATTATAAATTAAAATTAGTTAAAATGCTTAAAGCTTAATTTTAAACCGATTTATTCATATTAAAAATTAGGACAGGCTTTTACTTTTATACATTTTTTAAATTATTTCTCAAAAATATTTACACTTAAGTTGAACATATGGTTGTTTCTCAAAGAAAAAAACCATTATAGCGCGTAAAAAGGAAAAAAAAAAGGTAAGAAAAAACAGGTGTTAATATTAGGGGCATAAGTATTTAATAAAATTAGGGCGTGGTTTATTAAACTGATGACCTTGAGTTTTAAAACCAAGGTATCTAAAAAAAATGATGAGCGTCACAATTAGACGTCTGTCACCGACCGGTCCTGCAGCCAACATAAGAAAGGTAAATTGCGTGACTCAAAGAAAATTTGGTGGTGCCGGCTTTGAACCCTATGGGCTCAAAAGCATTGGGATCATTAATCATGTCATCATATTGAAGTTAAGATTCAAAAAAACTTTAAACTCAACCAGTCCAAGCCTCTAATCATTTCCAACTCTTGACATATGAAATCTACGAAAAATGAACACTCTCGTGACAGAAGTGGATCGAGGTTGTCATGAGATGAACAGATTCAAAAAACTTTGTTAAATTTGTACATATATGAGGACATAATCAGTAATTAGAGTTCTTGAATGAGTAAGAATAAAGGCAATAGAGTTTTTAGATTTATAGAGGTTTGAGGATAAAGATCGTAGAATATTAGATTTAAGCATGACCTTAATTGATTTGATATTGTTAAATGCAACGCTTATTTGAATTGAATTGATTTGATATTGTTTTTATATTTGATATGCATTCTCTTTGCTGCATGCATTCCATAGATTGTTTGGTTATATGTCTATGTTTTTATTCGTTCATGTGTGCAAACAAAAAAAAAATCTTTAAACAATATATAAGCCCTCTATTTGAAATCTTGAAATATGTGCTTCATATTAAATCATATATGGGTCATTTATTTAATATTTTGAAAATGAATATATGATCCACATTAAAGTTGATTACAGAATAAGATTTTGAATGAACAAATCAATTTTAATGTGGTTTAATTTAGACCAAATGTTTATTTTCAAAATTACAAATGAATAACCTATATAGAGTTTAAGTGTTTCCCTCTAAGATCAAATTTTCACTCTAAATCTCTAAGATTAGATTTTCACATGATACAGCGTAACACTTGGGTGGAGACCTCTAGATTATGATAAGAATCAAATGAAAGGCAAGTCTAAAAAATGAAGACAAAACAATTACTTTCTAACACACGTCTTATCTCTTCTCTCTTCACCTTCCCATCTTTAGACCCTTTAGTTTTGTCACTTTTTTAATGTCAATGTTAGACGTGTTTTTAAAGTGACAAATAGATAATAAATATTGTTGGTTAGTATTGTGGGTCTGGCAAAAAATGATTCAAGACTCATAATATAAAACATAATATTATTTTCTAAAGCAGCAACATCATTCTTAAGTTTTTTTAACTTACCCAAACTCCATTTACATGTTTCTTTGCTCAAGCTTCGGTAGAATGTGTTTTCTCTGTGAGATTAGGTGTTGATCCTTCCCATAACTCCTTTAGCTCTTTTCGCACCCAGGAGATCACAACTATCGGTCCGAGTGTCGATGGCACCTGCATTAATCAAATGATGATCAGATAATTTAAAGTCAAACAACTCGAATGGCAATCTGACTTGAAATGTCAGCTTAAATGAAGCATATTAATAGGGATCCATTTAAAAGAAAATATAATTAAATTGATACATGATTCTTGCTTGTCAGTTGTCACCGGGTCGAAGGTCTACTAAAAAGTATTTCAATGCTAAACCTCGTATATCGTTTTATTCAAAAATTTATAATAGTATCCGAAATAAGATAACTCCTACAAGCATATTAGACCCTAATTATCATTAAAACAGTAAACATCTTGGACAAAAATTGTTTTGTGTCAACTGTCAATCCAATCCAACCCAACCCATTTTCACCCATACCAGAAATCATCCAATTTATCTTGTTGCTAGACACGCCCAATCCATTTTGGACCTATAAGCATGGGTATGTGTGGGAAAAACTTAGCCATTACATATTTGAAGGATGTAAAAGAAGCACCCTTTATAGGCCCACATCAAATCTCTTTTAACAAAATACAAATCATTTGAACATGAAAGCATGGAGATTATAGCATGGCTTGCTAATAGAAACAAGCCAATACACAAATCATTTGCACATAATCATTCAATTTAATCTGGCAAAATGATTTTATTGGTGTTGACACATAATCATTCAATTTAATCTGGCAAAATGATTTTATTGGTGTTGATAGAAACATACCAGATATAAAAGTGCTGGTTGTGGAGAATGGGTAAGAATTCCAGCCGCTAATGCAGCTACCAATCCAACAGCATATCCACAAGTAGCATACCATATGTATTTATAACCCTTTTGAGGAGAGATATCAAGAGGGCTTGCAGCCTCTTTGACTTTTCTGTGGTCAAAGCAGAGAACTAATGCCAGAAGCATAGAAGGAATAGCCTACAAAAACAAATAACTTAACATATTTACCCTAGGTAGTCTAAGATGCTAGGCGCACTAAAGGCACAAAGGGCAAGCGTGTTACCTAGGTGCAAGGTGTTTAAAAAACAAGGTCTTGTAAAGGCGCACAATATAAAGAGACTATTTTTAGAGGTTTTTAGACATGTTTTTAGTCTTGTTTAAGCTTCTTGTTCCAGGCCATTTTTAGATGTTTCATACCAGTTTAACCAGTTTTGGATCTGTTCAGGTCAGAATTTGGCTGAAATTTGTGTGTGCGCGCCTTGATGGACGCAAAGTGTTATGACTGCGTTGAGCGGTGCCTAGTTGAGCTCTTTTCCGCATTTGACCACATAATGTTGACTATATTTATTAAAAATTTAAAATTAGTTGCTATGTTGTCAAAAGTCCTCCAGGCAAGGGCATAAGCTCTCAAGTGAGGCGAGGTGCAAGGAAAACACCTTGTGACTATCCAAGCCCTAAGGAGAGATTATAACATAGTTTCAGCAAAGATTCATGCCAAATTCTGGCCAAATCTAGCAAACTAATGCAAACTTTTACAAATTTTGGCCAAATTAGCTTGAAATTTTAAGAAATGGCTTGGAACCAGCCTATATTATCCTAAAATAGCTTTATACATGCCTAAAGCATGTATAAAGCCCCTAATACGGTACGTATATGCTATACGTCGTGCTTTTCTCGGGTCCTTGCTTTTTATGCGCCTTGGGCTTAGCTCACCATTTGCGCCTTGCACTTTTGACAAATAAGGTTAATGTCATGGAAAGTTTAAAAAAAATTATATTTACCATGTCACCAAGACCAAGCATCATGAAGTCATTAGCAGCATTTCCAGGTACAATGCCACCTAATAAATTTCTTGGAATTACAATTTTCACAGGCAACTCAAGTTTTTTTGTGATCATTTGTAATCCAGGAAGACTTAAAGAGTCAGCCACTGTATGAACAGGGTTAGAAGCTTGTTGTGTTGCTACCGCAACCATAACATTTGCACCGAAAAACCATTCTGAATAAAACACCCAGAATATATCATATACAAATAAACAGATAAGCAGCATTGCACAAACTTTAATGTTGGGCAGACGAACATGGCTCACAAATGCAAAACAAAGTGAAATCCCCAACAAATTATTCAATATCCAATGCCCAGAAATTAGCCATGCTGCAACTGTACTAAAGCACAGAAACAACAAAAGAGCTTGCATTTGAGTAAAAGATTTGGAGCAACAACGAGACACAAATGGGTCAGAAAGACCAAATTGTGACTTGATATGGATTATATAAGGTGAGAAACAAAAATATAGAGATGATACTGAGGCAATTGCAGTGAAAGCAGTGAGTAGTTGCGAGACCGAAGAGAATAAGTAGAACATTGTAATAAGACTTAATGAGCTCATAATCGGTATCATGAGTGCTTGAGATCTATCCAATGTGATCGATGCTTCAGATAGGTCACGGTTTTTTTCCATTTCTTTTCCATAGTTTAATGCCCGGAAAGCCGAGCCAAATGTCACAGCAATGGCAGTCAAAATAAGAGTAACCGGAGCTGGCTCCATAAGAAACACAAGCTTCCATAAAGGCTCCATTTTTAAGATACTGAACCACAGCTATCTGAATCGAACCAGCAGTACATGTACAACACAGACACAGATTCAGAAGTCCAAGAACCAAAAATGATCAGCTGCTAGAAGGTAAGAATCATAAACCAATATCCCTGAAATGAAAAATGCAAGCAATTTTACGTACTTATTAAACAAATTAAATCAGTGATGCAAACAATCATGGACTACAACTTTCTGATTGTCTAATACACAAACAAAGAAACAAACCCAGTAAAATCCCACTGTATTAACAAGCTATTTGTAGGGTTTGGAGAGTGTTGAGACCCAGCTCCTAAAAACTTACTTTCTGAATATTTACAACAACAACAACCTAGCAATTGGCAGTGTAATTGTGTAAACATGCAAAATTACCGGCTTCAAAATAAACAGGCCAGGAAATTGTTTAAAAGCATAAAGATTTCAGTTTCCTGCTATAACCACAACCAATTGGTTCATAAAAGCCAGCCAATTCGGATCTGATAGTAAATTTAACGCCTAGGGCTCAAAATTCAAAGACTGGTATAGTAATTTTGATGCATCTACATCATCATACTAACAAAACTACATACGAATCCAAATCAATCACAATCAATGTTGAATCGACATTAAGATTTAAGAATCCATCAATTTGAAGTAAACAAAACAGATGTAGTACAGAAATCTATGACGATCAAGTACTTTAGCAAATTGACGATTGGAAATTAGGCATTTTCAATGTGAATCTGAACAGAATACTTCAGAATATGAAGAGTCCAAAAAGAAGACTTACGTAGAACAGGAAGAACTTGAAAATTTAGTCTGCGATTTTGCCGTACTAGTTGTGCAAGCAAAGCTGTGCACCGGAAGCAATATCGTCAATTTTTGCCCCCCATCTTCATTGTTTCTGTTTTTGATCACTTTTATATATTTTACCTTTGATAATATTACATTTATGACCCTATAGTTTTGGTGTTTGGCTGATTGGGTCACATTTTGAAAAAAAAAAAAACAAAAAAAGGAAAGAAAGAAAGAAAGAAAGAGGGTGAATGGGTGATCACATTTTTGATTTTTCATATGTTTGAAATAGTATTTAAATATTAAATGAAAAAATAATAATAAAAATAACACCAATAAACCAAAAAAGAAAAAAAATCCTTTGTCAATATGATAATTCTTTGATTCTATTACTTTGATGGTTTGTAATATTATTTTGATTGCGGTGAAATTGTATATATTGTTATGTAAGTTTATTATTATTGTTATGTAATGGCATACATGTGGTCTTTTTTTTATTTAAGTTGAGATTGGTCGCAAAAGGAAAAAAAAATATCAAGATTGATACAAAATTAAATTGAGAAAAATGAGGCGGATTTCATGCCTTCATGGTATAACTTTTTTTAAAAAAAAAAAAAGATAATATATAATAAAAAAATAATTAAGGATATAAAAGTATTAGGAAATTAAAAAAGATAAAAGGGAAATAAGATTTTAAGAATGTGAAAGTCGTCACACTCTTGTATAATGTGATTTCTAATACTTCTACAGTTCTACCCTACTTATAGTTTCTTACTTTTTTTATAGGAGGTTTTGAGTTGAAGTATTGTCTTGAATATAAATTTTATTTTGGGTTGAACCATAATTTTTCTGGTTTTGGGTTTCCTCATGAGCAAGTGGGGCAGATCATCACGCTTTGTTATTTGGATGAAAATGTGATTTATTTGTCAGGGTTATCCTAGGCACTAGACATGTATTTTTTGACTTTTTTTATAGTAAAAAAGGACCAAATTCATGATTATTCGAGACATTTATCAACCTTAAATCCTTAATATGTCACTGAAACATTGAAATACATCTCTAAACTTTGTACTCGACTTCAATATTCTTTGTTGCTCAAGTTTTCGATCTTTTTTTTGTTGTTCTAGTGTTTAAGTTTGAACTTTGAATTACTTGACTTAGTATGATTAAGTTCATTTTTAAATTATTTGAAGTATTTTATAAAATTAATGATGTTGATGTGTATATAATATATATTTGTAAAATTACATATAAAAATTCGAATCCGCCTAGTGCAAATTAATCTAAAATCCTGAGTAATCCTAATCGGTTCCTCGCCCCCGACAAGTGCATATCGATTTTTGCAATCATGATTAATATAAGCACAAGTTAAATTAATTATTTCATAATTAACTAATGTCACAATAATCACAAATGTCGTTACTCGTGTAATTATTTAGGTTTTACTTTTGCTCTTTTTAACTTTTTAAAATGACCATATTCGTCTTTATGATATCTATTTGGCATTGAAACCCTATGTTTTAAATCAACCTATATAACTAAGTTAAAATGTAGCAACAAATAACAAACATATTCAACCCTTGCTAATCATACAATATGTAAAATTAACCATAAAGCAAATTAAAATAAGACTTAATTCATCAAATAAAGCAAAACGACCAATAGATAACATCAAATCAAAACCAACACCAATTAATCAAATAATCAGTCCTAAATTAAATTAGAATTAAATAAATCAAATAACTAGCCAATAAAATAGCCCTACACTAAAATCCAATAAATCTAATAACTAGCCTAAATCAAATCAGAGGCCCTTACAGTCGTAGTCAAATCGGGTATGTTGGTTTTAAAATTTTAGATCATTAAACGCATCGGAAACAATAACCGTACGAACCAATGTAGTCAAAACTAGATTGCCCACCAGTAGTCCAGATGCAAACCAAACAGAACAAACAACCATAGGGTGTTTAGTGATTATACCTTTCGAGAGTAACCGCTAACATACGTGAAGCAGCACGATATCAATGAACCCAGTCGCTAGATTTGGTTATACAATCCGATCCGTGACGGTTGAATCTTCTAAAGATCTCGACACCACTTGAGAATCAACTCCTCTTGCTCCAAAAGAGTCAACTGCCGCCTAGAAACAACCTTTATGTGGCCGATTGATTGTTTGTAGGCAATGGGCTGGTCACGACACAAGGATGCAATAGTGAGGTTGATTGCAGAAAGAAAAAGAGGCGGCCAAAATTATATATCTTGAAAAAGAGATATAATCTCCTTTTTATATTTCAATTAGTAGACAAAATTCTAATTTATTTAATTTTCAAATCTTTCATTTAAAATTTAAATAATAAAAGTAATTTATACTTATCAATTAATTGATAGTTACAATATTTTTTGTCATTCAAATATCAACTCTTTGATATTACCTCTAATAACTATTGGTTGCGATAAATAACTTTTAATTAAATATAATTATTCGTTGCTCATGGTGCAACCCTTGCGGATCTTATCTAGATAGTTGTATAAACAGATGTAGTTACTTGGGCATACAAATCTAACAGGGCATTCGGGCGATGGTTTGATGGCTGGAAGAAGAATGGTAAGTAGTCGCAACCGGAACTTGGAATTATCGTCACATGAAGAAGACTGAAGATATCACTCACAAGGAATAACAAACGAACCAAACTCCTTGTTTCCCTATCCTGTCGCCTGCCCTAATTTTTTGTATGCAGATTGGTGTCGCTTGGCCTGCTGCGACATGCGAATAACTTATAAGTAGTCGTGAGTTTTAAACCAAATTCAATTTTTAAGTTTACCTTTATATATAAGCTCAAATACCTATAAAAAATAAAAACTTTATTATTTTTTAGATACCTAAATACATTATAATAAAAATGTTAGATTTTTTAAATCTTTAGACATGAATGAAAAAATATATATATTTGGAATTAAATCTGATGATTTACGCAAAAAAAAAAAAAAAAAAAAAAAAAAACTAGAGTTAACCCGAGAGAAAAAAAATGGAATCTGTACTATTTTAACTCGTCAATATGCTTGTTATTCGAATGAAAGGGTAATCTATTTGCTATCCTGGGTGACCGGGCTGTTAAAAAAACGTGTCTAACTATGTCACAACACAAGGATCATGTGGGACACAACATCCGAAGCAACTCCAATCGTCTTCGTTCAAACATTTCCGATTTTTCCCTAAATTCAACCTCAGATCGATTCGGCTAAATCTACAAATCACAACATAACTATGGCTTCAGCGATCTTCAATCCACCATATCTATCTAACCCTTCTTCATCATCATTAGTACCGCCCAAAATTTTGGGAAAATCCCCTTTTTATGCTTCATTATCTACCTCTCACATTTCACGCTCTAGAACCCTAATCATTCGTTCTTCAACGTGGGCTCCTTATCTGGGTATCACTCCAATTTCTGCTTGGAATGGCCTCAGGAAAACTGGGTTCTCAATCTCACTACAATCTTTGAAATTGAAATTAGGTACATCTCATTATCGAATTAGATTTCACATGTTACAGATTTTGTTTAGATGTTTGACTTTTCGAGTCAAAGTTTATGTTTTTGAGGGTTGATTGATTGGTTGGATTGATTTGTTGGTTGTAGAAAAGAAAAGAAAATGTAAGGGGAATGGTGTATTTGCATCTTTATTTGGAGTTGGGGCTCCTGAAGCTTTAGTGATTGGAGTGGTTGCCTTGTTGGTTTTTGGCCCTAAAGGTCTTGCTGAGGTGAGTTGACTTTTCATGTGTTCAAATTGTGGTTGCTTTGTTGGTTTTTGGCCCTAAAGGTCTTGCTGAGTTGAGTTGACTTTTACTGTCTGTGTATAAATTGCATTATAAAACTTTGATATATCTTTGTTAGGGTTTATCAATGTGTGTGGATTATCTTTTTCAAAATGATTAGTGTTGATTTTAAAAGAAAGAGGCAGGCATGTGCAACCAAATAAACTTTATTTGCATTATCAACCTTTTAATCAGGTAACCCTTCTTCACCTCAAGGCCTTGAGGCGTTTTATGGTTTAATCTGCGCCTCAAGCACACTTTTTAAACCAAGTTATGAACAAACTTCATACTTGGATAATTAGTTGCAGCATTGTTGCTACAAGTCTTCTTCTTGGTGTTTTGCGAATCATGTTGGTGGTATTAAGATGAAGTTATATGTCAGTTTTGATAATTGCAGATTATTGATTAGAATACTGAGTTTGTTGGTATCTATTGTGGTTTATATACAACAACATCCATGCCCAGTAAAATCCCACTTAGAGTGGGGTCTGGGGATCTATTGTGGTTTATATATATATGGTTAATAACCAACTAGTTCAAAAAACCTGATAAATAGTGAAATGCTGCAATTTTGGTCGGTTAAAGAGAGAATTCTTCATACATTCTTGTCAGTAGTAAAATGTAGAAGTGATTGCAACTTTTTACATGCATAAAGGGTTAAGATTTTATAAAATTACCTGAAATTCTGCAAATACAATAATATTTTTCACAATAATTTGCAAATTAAGTGATTCAAATAACGACTAAAAACTTTATGTTGCAGAAAACGAAACCTATGTTGACAAGTTAATTGGCCAACTCTTGCCATGCGAAAAATTAATAACGATTAGTTAAGACAGCCTCATGATTTTGTTTATATTTCTCTTGATTGAATATATACATATACACACACACATATATATATTGATAATGGAATATCACAATCATTTCTTACTATTTCTTTTGATTTTGTATGATACTTTTTGGTGCTGATTTTTAGCGTAACTACAATGCAGGTTGCAAAAACTATGGGTAAAACTCTGCGTTCTTTTCAACCAACAATCAGGGAACTTCAGGTAATGCATACAACCAAAACTGTCATATGGTTAGATTAATTATCTATTTGTCCATACCATCCTTAGCTCGTGTTTCGACGTGCATTTTCAGAAGTGTTATAGTGACTTCAAGAATCAGAATCTGTAGATTAAAGTTGGAGAGTGTGACCATTTTGATCCTATATATATATATATATATATATATATATATATATATGACTAGTTTTGCCTAACAATTGAAACTGAGTTTACATGCACAATTAAATTAAATGATGGTATTAGTTATATCTATAAGATAATTATATTGTAAGAAACTATATACTAAATCAAAAATCAAAATTTACTTCATCATAGGAAGTATCGCGGGAATTTAAGAGCACGCTTGAGAAAGAAATTGGTCTCGATGAGCTTCAGAATCCACAAGGAACTTACACTTCCAACACAGTCAGACCACCTCCTGATACCCTCGAGAATTCTCAGTTAACAGCAACACCTCCTGATACGCTCGAGAATTCTCAGTTAACGGCAACACCTCCTGATACCCTCGAGAATTCTCAGTCAACAGCAACACCTCCTGAAGATTCTCAGGCAGCCACAACAACTCCTGCTGATGTTACCATGGAGGATTCTCAGCCTACAATTGACACTGGTAAGTCCTCGTAAAATTCAAAATTTTTTGACATGGAATCTTGAAACTTTAGAAAACTGGTCTGTTTACGAATAAACAGGTAAATTCGGGTCTCTGGTCGAAATGGTTACAACCATCATACCAGTAAAGTCCCACTAATAGCCAAGCTATTGGTAGATTATGAGGATGGTGAGATGTAGGCAAGCTTTACATTTATTCATAGAGAAAGAGAGACTCTGTTCCAGACATTGACGGATGTTGAAAAAAAACTCTAGGGGTCCGAAATCTCTATGTTTTGAATTATATATGCAGGTCAGCCAAACATTTAAAAACTTTAGATATCTAATTTTACTTACACTCAAAAACTAAATATGTTTTTAACAAACAAGATATAAAATGTTTAAGATGAAAGGGCGAGTATCTGGAAGAATGAATTACAACTTAGGCCTACAATGAAAGCTATTAGGCAAGACTTCAAGCCTCCGATTCATTCTTTTTTATCTTTTTTTAATTAGAAAATCACATATCAACCTTTACAAGTTAAACATTTTTATAAATTAAGCTTTATTGTTCCACTATTATAGTTCTTTGAATTTTTGAATAAGTTTAAACCGTAAACCCTTAAAACGTATTGTTAAAAGACAATTTCAACTTTAGTATTTTTAAAAACCAAGGAGCCCAAGGATTTTTAAAAAAGAAAAAAGGAGGAGGCCTAACTCAATACCTATAAAATTTTCCGACGAAATACTATTAAATCAACCCTTGTGAGCGGAAAAGCGGGGCCCCAGCACCTAAAAAGCTTCGTCCTTAGTTCCGGAGAGATCTGTTACACGAATGACCAACAAACACAAATATACTATCAACAACATACTAGATTTACAAATGAAGACCGTGCTGACATATTGTTTCAAATTGGGTGATTTCTTTTAAAAATTATCTATATTGGATGAGTCAAATGCGTTCCAAAGTGTTATCAAAATCTAGTAGTTTTTTTTTAATCATATATAACATGTTAATGTTTATTATGCTGAAGAGATAAAGTTTTTATTGTACTAAAAGTTGCCCCTTTTGATTTTGCCACATCTAGCAAATGGGTCATCTTCAACCACAGCTTATACAAGTGAAGACCTTTTAAAGATCACAGAAGAACAATTGAAAGCAGTTGCTTCCCAACAACAAACCGCGTCTCCTGAAAACCCGAAAGCTGAGATCTGAACACTCAAAGAAAATGCCAGTTTTGATTAGAAGACACCAAACCAGAGTTGAGTTCAAAACTTTTTTAAGTTGTGAGTTCAAGTGTCTTTAGAGATGTGGATGTAATGCTAGCAACTTGGTAGGATGTAATAAGATTTTGTTTTATGCAACATGTTATGCTTAGCCAACTCATGTATATTTTGTCATTTTTGATTTTCTTTATTTTTTTTCTTGATTAATATATTAGAATATTTATTCGATTTGTGCGTGTCATCCTTCAGTCTCAGACTGATATTAATGATTGAGTTAGTTAGTTGAACTAATGTTTCGAAAACCTGCTAAATTAGCTGGCCGAACCAAGAAACTAGCAAACCTCTGGTTCGGTAAGCATGGGCACTTAACTCTTAAGTAGGGGTGAACACAAAGGTAGTTCCATTTGATCCATTCTTATGTCAATATGTGCCCCATTTGCGATGCAAACGTATAATGTATATATGTGTGGGCCCTCAAGAGACCAAAGTAAAATTGCACTAATTTTAACGTTATTTTACTTATTTTGTGAAAATAACGTTAAAAGTGTTGGGATGACCAACTTCAAACGACAACTTTGAGTTGGGATTTTGTTGGAGCAGCCTCTCTATCCCAACTGGGATAGGGGTAAAGTTTGTGTCCATTTTCCCCCTATATCCTACTGAACAGTGAGAATATACTGGGTATGTTTGTTTTTTAATGTCAATATCGGTTTGTCATATTGCGAATGGTATGATCTTGTTAAAATTGTGTGTTTGGAACTCAAAATTTGATTTTTGTTTGATTTTGGTCATTTTAATTTCGATTCGATTTTTGGTTTCACCGAAAAAAAATGCATCATAAAAACCTAGTCCGTAACACCTTGGCTAAAGTGAGTGATTATGCCATGCCCATATAAAACAGACAAACTAGGATATTGTCTGTTGGAAAACCGTTTATTGGCGGTTAACTGAATATTTAGTTGCCAATGTAAGGGATTTTTGGGTGTAATTTAAGAGTAATGTTATTGCTGTTAAAAAAAATTATGAAGATAGTTTAATAGCATGTGATTTTATATGGTAATACCATGGTTAGACTAGGCATAATGTTTAGTAAATATTCTTTAAACATTTGAATATTTAGTCTTTTTAACAGGGATACAAGTTATCAATGCTTGGTATAATCTATTTGTGCTTATAATATATACAAAAGAAATGTGATTTTTTTTAAATTCTATATAATTAATTCTAAAGGTCGGTGGCACCGACTTAGATATATAATGATTTGTTAAAGAGGATGCTTGAATGGTAGTTTGGTTTACTGGTTTTCATAGGAATTTACATGTTGATCGCCGGTTCCATTCTATGCGGCTACATCCTTTCTTTTGTTTTTTATCTTTCTTTTTTAGTGGAACTCCTTTCTATCTATATTTAAACTTATCAATTTACCCCTACCCCAAAAGGATAGAGAGGTTGTGTTGTAAGAGTCCCTCGGCTTGCAACTAAACAAATTTTCATGAATATATTAGTGTTGATTTTCTTACTATTTATATCTTTTGTATGTTCTTGTCAATTATTTTTAGTAGATTATGTTCATGTTGTTACGTGTTAGCCATAACGTTCTTTTTTGATTTTTTTTCCTTTTCTTTTATATATTCATTTACTTTTCATAGGATTTGTTTACGTCGTGACGCGTTAACCATAATGCTTTATTTAATCTAAAACAAAACTTTATACTTTTGTTTTAAATATTTAACCATTTTTGCCTCCTTTTGTTTATTAAGTTTCAAATTTATCATCTTTGTTTCTTTTTTTATCTTTTACTTCTTTTAAATATTTTTTGGCCATTTACTTCTATTAACCTATGTTTACATCGCAACGTGTTAGACATAATGCATTTTTATATATATTATGTAATCTTAGGCGTCTCTTTTTATATTATTTTAACCCCCTTGAGTTCTAAAGTATCAAATTTATCATTCGTTTTTTAACTTACAAAAAAAAAATTCTTACATGTTTGTTTTTATGCACGTGTCGGCGTAAATTCGACTTGATCGGTGTTACGATGCAAATTTTTTTCCAAAAAGACTCGGGTCAAATAAAATACGTTTTCGTGTTTATTTTATTTATGTTTTCAGTTGGTCCATGTTTTAATGTGAATTTATGTACGCTTTTATTTTGTCTATGCTCTGGCGTGAATTTTGTTTACTAGAAAAGTTGAGTCAAATATAGTACGTTTTCATTCGATAATATAGATCTGAAATACGTATTTTTTGATTTAATAAAAATGAAGCATCATCATCATGTATCAAAATTCTATGTGGTTATAAAAATAATTAAAATATTTACTTATTTTATTTTTCTATATGCATAAAATATGTTTCACTATATTTATGTTTTTTAGTTAAATTATAAAGCAAAAAAAAACATCCTTATATTTAACAAATTTTATTATGTTGTTAAGTCATTTGATTGAAGTAACAATAAAATAAAAATAATAAATACGAAAATGATAAGATTACACTTAGACTCAATCTTTTTTGTATCAATGGTCAAATAAATGGAACTTTGTGTCAAAAATCTGTAAGTGCCAATCGAATCCTAATTTTATACTTTACTGATAGGAAAAAAATAAGGGTAAATTCACATTCTTATATCCACCAATGGTGAAATTTTGTGATTGAATAAAATTTCTTTGTAATTTTTGTCATTATATTTCCATACATAATAAATAGTTATATTTATGAATGATTAATAAGATATTAAGATATACTAACTTACAAAGTTTCTACTATTCATTATATTTTATAATTTAGTATAAGTACCTGCAAATTCTCTTTGAATCACTTTGATTTTATATTATAATGACATTTTAGTCTCTATAATTTGACAATTTTTGTCAAATAGTTTAAATTTTGCAATTTTAGTCATTATGGTTTTGTTTTATTGCTATTTTGGTCATTATGGTTTTCATTTTTTTGTCATTTTAATCCAATTAAATTTAAATTTTTGGACTAAAATGACAAAAATTAACAAACCATAGGGACGTAAATGGCTATAAAATGAAACCATAATGACCAAAATGTCAAAATTTAAACTATTGGACTAAAATGACAAAAATTGCCAAATAATGGAGACTAAAATTACATTTTACTTTTAATTTTAAATGGTTGAAACTTTAGGGTTTTTAAATTAAATAGATTGATTCTTATATTTCCAACAAAAATTCATGCTATATATTATTAAAAAAAACACAGATCCTAACAAGAAGTTAGATCTAGCAAACAAATAGAGTTACAACCTGCTTACAAGTTAAAAATTAGATTACATCTTCCAATCTTACTAATCAAGTTTTTCTATTTTTTATCCAAAGAAAGCTTAGAATCTTGATTTACCCTATCATCTTATTGGGGCATGACTTTTTCCACTTTAGAAAACCGTGTTATTTTTAGCACGTCACATGCACCACGGGTGTGACTAGAACGTGACACCCAGGGACGAAGCTTTTAAGGGGTCCGGGGTGCCCTGGCCCCCTCTGTTTTTTCGTTCAGAAGGGTTGATATAATAGTATTTCGTCGGAAAATCCTTCGCTTCTCTTCGTTTTTTCATAAAAATCATCCGGCCCCCTCCGTTTTTTTCTAAAAATCCTCCGGCCCCCTCCGTTTTTTTCTAAAAATCCTCCGGCCCCCTCCGTTTTTTTCTAAAAATCCTCCAGACTTTTTTTTCAAGCTCCGTCACTAGTGACACCTCCTTCACGCGTCGTTCAGGCCTTATAACACATACCGAATGTTGTAATAGAATGCTTAGACAACCATGTACTTGGTTATCTTTTGAAAATAATAGGTGAGGCTATATTAAAGTTGGTCGCACTTAAAGTCTTGCATCAAAGAGATTGTCTACGTACAAATGATACTTAAAATATAAATTATTGAGTAATTTTCTGTTACCGAAACCTTCCTTATTTGTATCTCAAGAGAATAAAGCCTCTGAAAAAATACTAGAAACGAACGTCAATGCCTCTTTTCAATCATGGAGTAATTCCATTCATCCGTTCATTCACGTACATCAAACATTTTACTTAAGTATTCTACGAACAAGAACTAGGGTGTTCATCTGGTCGGATAACGAATTATTCGGGTTTTTCGGGTTTAAATTTAATTTGGTATATCCGAAACCCGACCCGAAATTCAAAATATATTATCCGACTCGAAAAACCCAAATTCATGCATCCTAATAACCCGAACAAACCTTTTTTTCGGATATCCGACCCGAAAAACTAGTTTTTTGCATATCTGAAACCCAACCCAAATCTAAAATCATATTATCCGATTCGAAAAACCTAAAATAGATTTCGGATAAGGTTTTTTCGGGTTTTGAATATTTTGAACACCCAATGATTCCATGTGGTAATTAACTACAAAGTGAGGGGTAAATCTGTCAAGAAAAATATGTATATGACCGTTGCTCCCTCCTCCCATTAAATTGCAAAAATTTGAAGAACATCATAAAAAATTTCCAATCAAACAAGAAGTTATCCAGTTGAAAGCATAAACCACACAAAGCCATCGCTCGATCGATACAATTGTTTGTAAGTATTGTTCTTTGATTAAACCCTAATTTATTTTCATCTGCGTGTGTTTCAATTACATATATCGATTTGTTTGATTTAGATCTCGTTTGTTTTTGTTTTTGTTTTTGTTCAAATTGTTCTTCTATTAGAATGTATTTTATGATGCATGATCTTGGTGTTACTGTTGAAATGTTGTAATAGTTTTGCTTTGATTAAACGTGATACTGCAATCAAAATGTGTGATTGTGTTTTTTCGCAACTTAGACAAAACCCTAGTTTCAATTCGTAAGGTTTTCAAATTTTGAAATCGTATATTTTTCGTATGTTGTAATCCAACAAACGGAACCATGATCTGGATTTATCCCTGAATGATTATACGATTACAACATGTGTGGAAACCCTAAATGATTTTGCCTGTATGAAACTGAAAGAACTAATATGTCCGATACATCAAACAAAACGCCTGGTTTGTTAGGGTTTTCAAGTAATTTGTAATCAAATTTGTTCCTTATCTTGTAATTTGAAGTTTAGAACCAATTGAATCTAGATTTTGTTGCTTGTTTTACTCGTTCTCCCATAAATGATTTAAGATTTTGCTGGTAATATAAAACCCAAGTTCTTGAAGGATTCGTTGGATTTGTAATGTCCTCTAAATGATTGACATTGTGTTGTTTGTGAATTTATTTTTGTTCTGTTTGCATCATGTAGACTGCAGTGAATCAAACTAGTTGCAAGAAAATGGCAATGCATTCTAGCCGTCTAACTCAAGACCAGAATCTCAGTGTGCACTTTGATGGTATGTTATGCCTTTTTGCTTTTAACACTCTTTATAAAGATGATTTTCGTCTCGTGTTTGTTGTAGGATTGCATGCATATTTTTAATTTCGTACCAATTGATTTTCAGTTGTTGTGAAGTTAATCATTGATCTTTGCAGGGATTAAAACCAATGGGTCTATGATTCAAAAGAACAAACGGGGTCTTGGAGGAAGGAAACCATTGAATGACATATCGAACTCCGGGAAACCTTCTGCCCTCCAGCCATCAAGAAAACAAAACACCAAGAATGTGATTCCATTAGAAGAAGATCTTGGTGTTTCCAAAAAGGCTCAAGTTCCTGTTGGTGGCAGAAAAGCACTTGGTGACCTTACGAATTCGGTTATACCATCTTCTCAGAAGCAAGGTTTAAAGAAAAAGAGTCAAGGAAAGCAAGAAATAGCGTTTGCTGATGAGGAAAAGTTTCCGTTCTCTATTGCTGAAGAAGGCTACCTTCACAATCATGATGAATGTATCAAAGCACAGAAGAAATCAATGGGCTTGAATGAGTTCTTGAAGACCATTGGGCTAGATGAAGGTATCCTTTTATGTCTTTAATCGCTTTTAACTTGTTCAGTCTGTTTGTTAGTATTGTTTAACTATTTTAATCGCTAGTAAGCAGTAGCTTGTCTTTTTTTTTTTATCTGTGATGCTTTTACCCAATCGCTAGTAGCTTATTCAGTTCATTTGTTATTATCTTTAAGCGATAGTAGATTATTCAGTTTGTTTGTTAGCATCTTATTACGATTTTCATTCTTCTATTGTAGATGCCTGTTTTCAGTTTGTATTGCTTTTGTTCCTTCAATTGCTATTAACTTGCTATATATATTGTTCAATTGTAGATGCCTCCTTTTACTCATCTGATCGGTAGTAACTATTCATTCTGTTTGTTAGCATCTTTTTACTCATTTGATAGCAAGTAATTATTCAATCTGTTTTCAGTCTGTGTTGCTTTTACTAGTTCAGTTGCTACCAGCTTATTCAATGTTTTGTGTCTTTTTACTCATTTACCCGCTAGTAACTTAACTTTCCATTTTTGTTGTTCAATTGTAGATGCCTGTTTTCAATATGTGTTTCTTTAATCACTAGAAATTACTTACCAATTTTTGTTCAAAAATACATGCCTGCTTTCAATATGTGTGGCTTTTACTCATCTAAATCACTAGTAAATCAGTTTGTTAGCATCTTTTTACTGGTTTAATTGCTGGTAACTTAACCTTTTTTTTGTTCAATTGCAGATGCTGGTTTCCAATCTCTGTCTGCATGCAATCATCCACCAAACGTGTGTGATTTTACAAGTTCTCAACTTTTTTTAATTTGTGTCATTTAGAATGAAATTCTTGTTTATTGTACAGGATGAAAATCCCATGATGATCTTTGAGATGGAGGAGATACCTGAGCCAATAATCGAAGATCAACCTCATGTTTGGCCACCTTCCCCGATTTGTGAAAGCCTGGATTCTCCAAAACTGTCATATATGAACAAGAAAGAGTATGATGATCTTCCTAGCTTTGTGTTGACTGAGTCACCAAAAAGGTCAAAATAGAGTATGATTCCATCCTATGACATTGATAGGCAGTCAAACTATTGACTCCTGTAGTTAAAAAAAAATGTTTTTGATGATGTTTGGTAAACTATTTCAGTAAAATCTCTAGTTTTTACCAAACTTTAACTGCCTTGTTTGTTTTATTTGATTTTTGCCAAATAAACAAAAGATTCTGAATGTGTTCCACACTACTTACACCCAAATTTTAACAAATAGCAACATTAAATTTTTTTTGAGCAATAACATAAATTAATCAGACAACCATTAACACAATAAAGCAAACTTTTTTACTTAGCAGTGTATTTTACTAAAAAAATTGCATAATCTTGTGTTTACAAATATTTAAACCACACTAGTTTTGTGTACGCCAACTCTGCATCCCTTTTCGTCCAGTCATGGACTCATGGTCACGCCAAAAAAGCTACCTCCTCTTATTATACATGTTTTCAACGTTCATTACATTTGTTATCACCCAGTTTTAATGGTGGCGTTCACCATTTTTTTATCACCTAGTATTAACAAAACAATATAAATAAAATAAAATACGTAATTTTTTATTTTGTCACGTGACTTGCTGGGTATGAACAAAACTTTGAAATTTTTGAAAAAATTATTGATTTATACGACATGTTGTCTTTTGCTGCACACATACACAATACGTCTCTTATGTTGTCCCAGTGATTTTCGTTAAGGTTAATTTATAAAGTTAGAGGCTTTTCTAAGGTCATGCACATACATACGATGGTTTATGTTCAAACCGCATCGAAACTTTGGTTTTTAGGTTTCTGATTTTTATGATAAATAATTTTAGTTTTTTTGGTTTAATCATTTAGTCTTCAAACTTTTGGACTACAACATAATAGTTTAAATTATTTTATAAAATATATTAATGGATTATTAGTGTTTGAGTAAAACTAGAAAGTTGTCTGTGCGTTGCGGCGATTGATATGATTAAAATTCATGTGTTGCAACATGATGGTAAAATTAAGAAAATTATGTGAAGTCTCATCTGATCGATTACGGAGATTAAAATGTAGATAAAGAACATTATTTTGTCTTATACGTTGTCTTGCATTAATTTAAAAAATTTCTAGTAGAAAAGGTATAAGCAAAATCATGTGGTGCAACATGTTTACGAATTTTATTATGTATGTTGTGTTTTATATACATACAAGAGATGTATAAAGTTACAACTCAATTCTGAAGATCGAAATATATAAAAAATTGTTATAGAACAGTGATATGTTATTAAATCGGTGTTGGTGTCAGTGCCGACCTTATTTTCACAAACAACACGTCGTCTTGAGTCGATATAACCAAAGTTTACACATATATATTTTAAATTAATGAAAGAAAATGATTATGAAAATTAAATTGTATATAATACAGAAGATAAACCATATATTTTAAAAAACAAATTGCAACGATATGTTTGAAAAACATTAATAATTTAAATCATTGTAAAAATGTTAAGAAAAAATCTTAAACAAATGAAATATAGATAAAAATGTAAAATATTATATCGTTGTAAAAATTAGAATTACGAAATGTGAACGCATATTTGAAAAAAGTAAAAAAATATTGTAGGTAAGCGAACCAGAAATATAGACGGAATCAGTTTTGACTAATGTTTATGACGAAACGTATAACAAATAAAATTTTATTAAAGTTAACCCAATTGAAAACATAAAACGGAGTCGAGTTTGATTAGGTTTATACCAAAATGTCTGGTAAAATATTACTTTGTAAAACAAATGAATCAAAAATACGAAAGAAAGAAAAAAAAAAAAGTTAAAAGCAATAATTGAACAAGAACCATGAGTTTCAAACCTTAGAGTCTTATCCATTACACCAAATGGATAACTTAAGTTTTTCAACAATAAGAATCATATATATCTAGAAGTTATAATTTATATATAATAAAGGCACCGACGTTGCAAATTAAGTATATAGAATATAATATAAAGCATACATTAAAATGGTGAAAACATTAATATCGTCTTCCTATGGTTCGGCACAATTTGGCTTTGTTTGGTTTTTTCTCACTCTAAATCAAAATCAAAATCAAACCATAAAACTTGTTTTTTCTTAAAAACAAAACAAACAAACTCAACAGTCGGCTATTAGTTAGGTTCATTTTTCAGGATCGATTATGTATGTTTTCTGGTTCTGGTTTGGTTTTTTTGTTTTTTACTCGCCTGTAAAATAGCCACATCGTATATTAAGTTAAGAATGTTTACGAGTATGGGGATACAATTGAGCTGAGTTAGGATTTGTTGGGTATTTGAAATATTCAGGTTGTGGATCCGGATGTGTTAGGTGGTGTTTGTTTTTTCAGAGGTAAAACGTCTGCTGTCTGCGGACCACATCTGCAGACCTCTTTTGCAGAAGAGGTGGACCAAACCTCTGCAAGTAGGTCTTTTTGAGGTGTTTGTTTTCTACACTTTATCAAGCTCTTCTCTTGTCTGCACCAACCCACCCCTTCCCGTCGATCATCATCTTCCCCAACCCACTGTCTGCACCAACCCACCCCCTTCCCGTCGATCATCATCTTCCCCAACCCACCGTCTGCACCAACCATCACCTCGAACCCCTGCAATTTCGAACCCACGCAGACCAAACCCTAGATTACGAACCCACACAGACCAAAACCTAGACTGCGACGGCGGTGGGGGACGAACCGTCGGCCTCGATTCCAACCTAGGGTTCGTTTTCGTCAGCCTCGAACCCACGCAGACCTTCGATCGAACGACCTAGAGGTGGAGCAAACTCACGATCGCGACCTAGAGGGCTGTGGAGGAGACCGCTGTGGAGAAGACCGACGGTGGGGGGAGTCGGCTGTGGAGGAGACCGGCGGTGGGGGGAGGCGGCTGTGGAGGAGACCGACGATGGGGGTAGTCGGATGTGGAGGAGACCGACCAAAGGTGAAGAGATAAGTGAGAAGAGGTTAGAAGAGCTCAAAAAGAGCTTGGTCCAGGTCTGCGCCAAGAAGAGGCCGCGCAGAGCTTTTTTAATGAAACGTCTTCGAGAAAACAAACAGCCTAACCTCTTCCCGCGTCTGCGCGGCGCAGACATAAGAGGTTAGAAGAGGTTAGAAGAGGTTTTTAACAAAAAACAAACACCCCCTTAGTGATTGGATCCGAATAAAGACAATAGTTGGATAAGAATGAGTAACATATGGTTGAGGCTAGAATGCAATTGAAGCAGATAACGAATGAGACAAGACTTGTAATGTTCAATTGATTCATATGTAGATCATTCTATTTAAAAAAAAAATTATGTGAGGATTTAAATATGTTTTATTTTAATGAAGATACTACTAAGGGTATGTGTTAGACTACAGGGTATGCCAAGTGACCCAATCACTCCACGTATGCACCACGTAGGCGCCACATAAGCACTTACCACAACCACTCACCCCACCATTTTGGTGAAAATGTCCCATTTCTCACTCACTCCACGTCATCATTCCTTTTTACATTAAATTAAGATATAATTAATAAAAAATTACAAACTAATATAAAAAATTAATAAAAAAATTACAAACTAATAAAAAAATTTAATAAAAACGATTTTACCATAAATGTTCAATCAAATCGGTTTTGAGGTTCGCATGTGTATCCTCGTTGCGAAGCATTCGACGGTTTGCTTGTTTTTCTTCGTCGTTGATCTCCACATGCTCCAACAAATTCGGATCGTCTTCTTCATAAAATTCACATATCGCTCGACCGTTATCTTCAATTATCATGTTGTGTAGTATCACACATGCGTATAACGCGTTTCGGATACGACTTGGCTTCCATGCTCTAGCAGGGTGTTGAATCATGTGCCACTTTTTCTTTAGAACGCCGAATGCTCGTTCAATATCATTTCTTTCCCCTCTTGACGATTTTGGAAATATAGACGTTTTTCATCTTCAGTTTGTCGTGATGTAAAGGATTTCACGAAAGTAGCCCATTGTGGATAAATACCATCGACCAAATAATACCCGTATTTGTATGTTGTGTCGTTGCAAATAAACTGCTGACCGGGTGCCTTGCCTTCAATAAGATCATTGTAAATCGGCGACTGATCTAGAACATTTATATCATTGTTCGATCCCAATGCACCAAAGAAGGCATGCCATATCCAAAGATCTTGAGACGCAACAGTTTCTAGCATAAAACTTGGTCTTGGATGGTCGCCTCGTTGGAATTGACCTCGCCATGCTGTTGGGCAATTGTCCCATTCCCAATGGGTGCAGTCGAGACTACCTAACATACCGAGGAAACCATGAACATCTTCATGAAACGTATAAATCTGCTGGATGTCATGTGAATTTGGTTTCCTCAAGTATTTTTTCGCGTACAATCTAATTACGCATTTACAAAATTTATAAATGCATTCCCGCCCCATTCGCTCAGACATCTGTAAATACTCATCAAACGAATCACTGCTAGTGCCGTATGTTAGTTGCCGTATTGCAGAAGTACATTTCTGAAGACCGGAAAACCCAATCTTTCCTCTTCCGTCACACCGTTGTTGGAAAAAATCATAGTTTTGTTCCAAATCATTACGCACTCGTGAAAAAAGATTCCGACTCATACGAAACCGACGCCGAAATAAATGTTCGGGGTATTTCGGATTTTCTGAAAAATAATCTTCAACAAGACGTGCGTTAGCTCCAAGACGATCTCGATTAATTCGTGCTCTTCTAGTTAGAACAGGTCTTTCAACTTGTTGTCTGATGATGTCGAGAGTAACTTGTGCGGCTTCGATTAAAAAATCTTCTCCTTCGCTAAAATCTTCATCTTCCCGTAGAAACTCCATTTTTATAAAAATACTGATTTTTTGTTTGATTTTTTTTCTGTGAGATATGAATATTTTAGAGAGTGGGATGTGAATATTAGAGAGTGTGTGATGATTTTATATATAGGTTTTATTAAAAAAAAATTTTAAATGTGTCTAACGGTCAAATGCTTGCACCCACGCCGTTGGTCGACTCACGCCCTTGTTCCCACGCCCCTATAACGCCCCTAGGGGGCGGTGTGCCACACCCCTCCACGCCCCACCAACGCTCACTCATGGGGCATACCGGGTGGTCTTATGGTGTGTGAGTGGGGCATGAGAGGGGCCGGTCACGCCCCGGTGGTGCTCTTCCCCACTACACACCGGCGTGATGGGTGGAGACGTGAGCATGCTCACCCTCTGCTCGTTGAAAGCCAAAGAAAAATAAATAAATAAAAACGGTAATATAGCCGTTTGAAGACCAAAAAAATTAAACAGTATATAAACTCATTCAACACACAATCAAAAACACTTACATGCTCTCTTAATCTCTCAAAAATCTTCAAAAATTTCAACTCTCATCTCTTTAAAAAACTTCTACACACCATTGATCCAAACAACCCGTTTATGAATTGCTATCGTCCTCAAGGCGATACAAACAACCTGAAAGTCCTGATAACCCGAACCCATTTCTAACGTTTTCAAATTCGTACCCATAACAACAGTTTTTCAATCAAAGTTCACTCGCTTTTAACAACGTTTACGAAACCCAACCGGAATCCGACATTGAAGTGGTTTCGGAAACACAACCCGACCCCCAACCAGCTACATTGCGACTGATGAGGCTTGATGATAACACATAGCCTAATTTAGAAGGTAATAACATGCTCTAACTTTGTACATTTTAATCGGGTTATGGGTCAGGTTATTCAAGGATTTTGTTATAAAAATATATATATGTTAGCAGACAATATTATAAATGATTTGTTAAATACCTGTTATAGAACATATTAAGGAACTCGTTAAGTAACTATGGTTAGAGAATTAGAAATTTTTAGAAGGTAATCGACTTACCTTAAAACCGCCGGCATCAAAGTTGTATGATATAACTGGTAAAATTGCACAAAACTATAAGCTATAAACGCATTTGTTAAAAGGGTTATGTAACGCCCGTCTCCCGGGACACGTCACTTTGTCGGATTTACTCATAAGCACAATGATAAAATAGATATAACTCAATCGCAGCGGAAATAAAACATATTATACATGAGTAAACCCGATTACACATCTATGTCGCACAACCATTTTTATTTATTTATTTTTACAAAATAAACATCTATGCCAGTCTTCTCAAAACCTGTAGCCAGCATCCATCCATAGTCACTTATGCCAATTGTTTCTTGCCTCGACTAGCTGAGGCTTCACCATCTCTACCTGATGTGCATGCTAAAATTTGTCAGCTTAAGCTGGTGAGTTCTAAGTTTAATAAACATCTTTAATTTCAAACAATATATTTCAAAAGCATTTCACAAAAGCATACATCGATATACATGTATCATATTATATCGACAACATTTAATTAAAAATCTGTTTTACCCGAAGGTAACTTATTTACCCGAAGGTAAACTTCTTTACCCGAAGGTAAACTTCTTTACCCGAAGGTAAACTTCTTTACCCGAAGGTAACTTCTTTACCCGAAGGTAACTTCTTTACCCGAAGGTAACTATGAAAAACTTTTATTCACCCGAAGGTGCTTTCAAAATTTCTTTTTGAAAACTTTATAATAAGCACCGTAGTGCAAAAACCTTATTCGAACACCGTCTTTACCTCAGACCTATACACCGGCATTATCCTGTTATATCGAAGGAGCATACGACTACACACCTTCGGTATACTAGGACCATGTCTTTGTTAGTATATGAGATTTGGACCTCTTGATAACTCTTTTAATAAACTTCTTTTCAAAATAAAGATTCGGGTTGCCTCTTTTTATTTAAAAAAAATACATACATAAAATTCGGCATTATCCCGACATAACATTGGTATAAACGGGAAACATCCCGGCATCAATATAATATCATATACATCAATCATTTCAAATATATTTATCATGTATACACATCAGCCCTAAAACATTAAAACAGTAAAAGAGGGCTCATAGAACTCACCTGATCTATGCTTCTATCGTACAATTTTTAGCTCCTCAATTCTTATCTTACGTGACCGCCAATTTCCTAATAACATCAGTTCCCTAATGGGATTACTTAACGTATCTTTATATTTTTATGTATTGACTCGAGTCTTTAATTGGGCAGCATAACGGCTTATGCTTTTCGGTTTTCTTAAAAATATTTGGGCAGAATTTCGGCTTATAAAACTTTATTTTAGAGTTTTAAATTGGACAGAACCTCGTCTTATAAATATATATTTTTATAAAATATTTGGGCAGCATCTCTGCATACTCCGTGTTTTACAAAAATATTGAAAATAGCCTCCACGCATAATATTAGTGAGGTTTTAAACAAACAATATCTCGACCATACTAATTAAATAATTATTTTAAAATAAGAGTATAATAGTTGGTTACCTCAAAGTAGCTCGTACCAATGCTCGCTTAACAATATTTGAACGGAATTCTAGTAACTACCATATCCGCTCAAGGGTTTTAGGGGAGTATTTTGACAGAGTTTTATTACTTAAGAAAAAATAAAAATTTGATCGTCGAACTGCATCTATTTATAGATGAAATTTCCTTCGTCACGAAGTAAAAGATAAGATACGTGTTATGTCTGTAACTTTCGAAATTTGAATTTGAATTTGTCACATGTCAAATTTGATTATTTTATTATTTTTTTATTATTTTATTATTATTATTATTATATATTATTATAATTAATTTAGCTCAATTCTTGTTTTTCTCTTATAACTTTTTGCATCTGATGTTTTAAAAACTTTTGAATATGCCGTTGAAATCTACTAATTATTCTCTACATTTCTACCCAAGTTTCGTTGAAAACGGAGCAGGGTCAAAAATAATATATTTTAATATTCACGAGCTTATATCTTGCTCATACATTATCGTATAACGGTCTGGCTTATATCAATGTGATCGTAATTACTTCAGGATTGTTCATAAAAATTTTGAACCCAAACGGTCACAGAAATTCTGCACGTTATTAATAGGTTTTATAACGTGCCCATACATTATCAGCTATTTTTATCGTTTATATCCTTTTGTTCATAATTACTTTACGAACGTTTATATAAATTTTGAACATAAACGGTTCCCGAAATTTTGCACGCTTATTATTGGGTTGCTAAATTATTATTATTATTATTATTATTTTTTTTTTTTTTTTTTTGGTTGTTACAGGTTAGATTATTGATACAGTAGTATAACAATGGGGATGGAAGTATGTGCAATAACCTGAAATAACCCGTCAAGATCAAGCCAAATCTTTGATTTTTTAACATCATTGTAAACACATTCAGAACATTTTTTATTTAATGAGTTTGCGTAAATTTATCACCGTTTGAGAGTTAACATCGTTGTAAGTTTTGGTTCTCTCAAACGATGTTAAAAACTTAAAAACTTACATAAGAAAGTGTTGTGAATGTGTTTACAATGATGTTCAAAAAAGTTCAAAGATTTGGCTTGATCTTGGCAGATTATTTCGTATTATTGCATATTTAGTAGGTTATTTTTTTATCTTTTCCGTATAACAATAATACTAACATTTTGTATTTTTTATTATTATTATTATTCAAAATATTTAAGAAATATGTTTGAAAAAAAAAATAATATATATTTGTAAATTATAAAAATATATAATAAATATTAATTACATTAAAAGGTGACAGCAGGAAGACAGCTGGAATCATGATAAGGAAGGTGTGTACGAAAGAAAAGAACATAGAAAATGGAGGTAAAAGGAAGGCATCTTTGACTTTGCCAATCCACACAAACGCGTTTTTGACTTTCTTTTTTTTTAATTTTAAAATCTTAAATCAATAATAATTAATTTAAAATACTATTATTGAATAATAAATTTGTATTTATTAATTAACAAAAGACATTGCAGCATAACAATATCTTGATGGTAAAACAAATTTCAGAAACCAAATGATCTTAGGCTAAAATCTTACAAAAGAGTTTAGTTAAAGTATTAAGTTTTTCTTATAACCGGTGGCGTGGTGATGTACATGATCTGGTGGTAGCATTGATGACACAACGATATACTCCAGTTATCCGTCTGTGATCTAAAAAATAGCCGGTCAAAATAATGATAATAATAAATTTGTAAAAGATATAAACCAATAAATATATTCTTAAAAAATGGCACTATAAAACTGGGTCAAATAAATTGGACTGGTAAAAATAAAATGAGTTGACTGTGTCGTATCATCGTATGGCATCCAACAATTTTTTTAATTAAATAAAAAACTAAATTAATTTGGATACATTTTATTTAGCTTAACAAATGTTGATATTTAAAAAAATTACAAAAGAATAAACTAAATCAATATTTATTTTGATTGCAACTTGATATAAAAAACTAACTTTCTTGGATTGAATCTAAGTGGGTATGGAATGTGAACAAGTTAATATATTTAAAATTATGTTACCAAATCCGTGTAATGTACACTTGTAAATAATTAATTATTAATCAAATATCCCCTTATTAAACATAAAGATTACATATATGACATATCCCCAATATTCAACTAAAATTACAAATATTCTTATGTTTTCAAAATTGTTCATTATTAAGGATAATGATGTAAATTGTTTTTAATTAGTTCATTAAGTGTAAAATATGAAATACATAAAAAAAGTTTAATGAAATGGATAAATATTGTAATATATTTGGTTTAAAAAGGGGAAATATGTAATATAGTTTATGATTGGATAAATATATAATAAAGAGTTTTAACAAGAAGAAATATGTAATTGGCCAAATATACGAAGATTAAACAATGGAATTGATCATATATTTTTTTTGAAATTAAAATATATTATTGTAATATATGTTTTTATGAAATATATAACTTTATAATAGTTAAAAATTATATGTTTTATATTATTATTATATACAATAAATAAATAAGGAAATTAAGAAAAAGATGCACAAAAATATGACATTTCAGATCTCATTAAATATAATGAATTATAGTCTCTTAATAGTTAGAATATAATATTAAGTCTTAATGGCTACGTTTTAACATCAAAAAGTACTTATCCTGCAAATTTTGCCTACTGGTTGGTGTTTCACCTTGTGACCGAGAGATCATGGGTTCAAGTGCTACCAAAGGCAATTTAAAGGACATCTAGGTGAGAGAAAGAATCTTGAGCTTAATCTCGGGTTCTGTAATATGTACCAATGGGGGGGGGGGGGCGAGGATTTACCATTCTAGGGGTTCTCGAGCATCTAGTGTGGCCGCGTCTTACCTTTGCCCGGTGGGCCCTTTTATGACAACATACGTGATATGTAGGATCGTTGTCTTTCAAAAAAAAAGGGTTAAACTTACCTCTTAATCATTAAGTGTTTATAAACCATTAAGAGGTAACTTATTAATGAATATTAAAAGACTATCAAATAACTCTTAGAGTTAAATGCCATTTTAGTCCTTATGGTTTGACAACTTTTGTCATTTTAGTCCCTGTGGTTTGAATTTTGCCATTTTGGTCACTATGGTTTCATTTTATTGTCATTTTCATCCCTATGGTTTCCATTTTATTGCCATTTTAGTCCAATTAAATTTAAAATTTTAGACTAAAATGGCAAAATTTATCAAACTATAGGGGATGAAAATGGCAATAAAATGAAACCATAGTGACCAAAATGACAAAATTCAAACCACAGGGACTAAAATGGCAAAAGTTGTCAAACCACAAGGACTAAAATGACATTTAACTCTTAATCAATAGTTAGGAGTTGTTTGATACACTCTTAATGACCATTAAGAGACCACATCTTAATAAATCATAGTCTTTTAATAATCAAGAGGTAACCTTAAGTTTGAATGTGTAAGATATAACATTAAGAGACAATCTATTGATTAGAGATTTAGGGTATGTTTGGTATGAATGAATGAAATGGACTTGGGAATGACATTAATCATTGTCATTTTATTGTCCTGTTTGGTTTACCTATGTTAATGAAATGATTAATTACTTTTTGTTGTTTGGTAGACATTAGAAGATGAAGAAATGTAATACAATTTATGGGTCGGGTCATGGTTTTAATCATTGTTTGAATCATGGGTCGGGTCGTGGGTTGGTTTTTTTTTTGTCATGGGTTGAGTCATGGTTCGGACAACCGATCGGTTTATTGGTCGGTTATTGTTTATCTCATGGTTCGATCATGGGGCATTTCATGGGTTGAGTCATGGTTTGGTTCATAGGTCAAATCATTGTTTGAGTCAAGGGTCAGGTAATTTTTTGAGACATGGTTCGGGTTAGGGTTTGAGTCGTTGCTCGTGTCATGGTTCAGGTCATGGGTCAAGCCATGGTTCGGATCATGGCTCAGGTCAAGGGTTGGCTCATGGTTTTGGTAATGGACCGGGTCATGATTTTGGACATGGGTCAGGTCATTGGTCGGATCATCATTCAAGAGAAGGGATGATAAAAAAACACCCATATTCCAATGAATGAAAATCATCAAAAGTGGAGGAATCACATTGTGCATTATATTCTTATGTGGTAACCCAACACATTTTTTTCATTTCAACGTAATAACTCATTCTATTACATCTTTCATTCATGCATATCTAACGTTAGCTTAGAGCTTATGAGTCACTATATTCTTTCATATTTGCAAAGTTTAGTTTTTTGTGGTCAAATTTATAACATCTTTTTAATAAAAATTCTTATATAAAATAATGTTGGCATAACGCCATAACTCTCAACCCTCTCTCTCTCTTGTATAATTACCAACGCTCCAACATACAAGGAATCCGTTCTCGCTTCTCATATCTAACTTATCACACAACACACCCTTCTTAGCTTATAAACCAACTAAAATGCATTGTTTTATATATGAAAATAACATCTAAAATTATAGACTATAATAAACATAGCTATAAAGTATATAGGAAAATCAAGATCCAATCCAAATCACGATGTCATTTTCTTGTTCTTAAATGGGCCTCGTTAATCTTTTTAGGTTTATGCTCTACTCCGGGTAAAGATCCGCTCGTGGTAAAGGTCGTAATGCCAGAGGAATCATTACCGCAGGGCATAGAGGGGGAGGTCATAAGCGTCTGTACCGTAAAATAGATTTTCGACGGAATGAAAAAGACATATATGGTAGAATCATAATATCGTATATGCGGGTGTCTAGATAACATCTATTTTATATGGATTCAGTTAGTTCTTTTTATTCTTGCTTCCATAAAAGCTAGACTAAGCAATAAAGTACCTCGTATTTTTCTCTCCGCCTCGGGCTGTCTCGCGATACCTTCTACAGCTTGACCCGCAGCAGTACCTTGACCAACTCCAGGTCCAATAGAAGCTGTCTCGGCTGTGCTACCGAAGGCTCTGGGGAAGTCGGAATAGGAGAGCACTCATCTTGGGGTGGGCTTACTACTTAGATGCTTTCAGCAGTTATCCGCTCCGCACTTGGCTACCCAGCGTTTGCCGTGTGCACGATAACTGGTACACCAGAGGTGCGAGGATAATAGCCCAGCAGAAATTACTTGTTTTTCGAGCCCCCTTTATAGGTTCTATCCATATATGTTCTGATCGACAACTCATACTTGATCCCGTTGCTTTTTTTGGAATTGAGAGAATACCCCAAATGAATTTGACTTTGTCTACGAAGCTTTGCTTCTCCCCCTGTAGTCGTAATACTCGGCTCGTCGCTACTTTGATTCAAAAGGTAACCGATGGTTCCCGACTTTCTCTGGTTTCCGCAACCGTAACCCTTTTTCCGATTACATAAACTTTTTTTCTTTTTCATAGCTCTAAAAAAAGTGAAGGATAAGCAACCGCGGCAGCTTTCCGCCTCCTTCATTCCTACTGCCTCCTTCGGTGAGAAGTTCCCTTCCTTTTCTAAAAAAATGCCTGATTGGTCTGCTCAGCAAACGTACAAAGTGGACCGTTGTTCCTCTAAAAAGTATTTTTTTTGTCTAAGAAGGCTAAGAAAGATTTTTAAAAACTCGAAAACCAACCAAACAAACTCCGATTGAATTCATTTTTACATCATTGGAACCGGCTTGTAATTCCTTAAAACCTAAACCTTAAATCATAAACAATAAACCCTAATAATAAAACTAAAATTATAAAAGCAAACCCTAGGCCTAAAGATATAACCTAAAAGCTAAAAAAACATGCCATAAAATCCAAACTCTAAACCTAGTTGTTAAAGATAAAACCAAAAAACAAATATTATAGGGTTCGATGAGACGATTTTAAAGCCATTGAAATGAGTTCAATCAGAGTTCGTTTGGTTTGGTTTTAAAAATTTTAAAAATCATTTTTAGCATTTTTAGACAAAATAGACTTTTTATTTGATCATTGCCCAAAGTATATATATACCATTTGAATAAGTTAAGTACAAATCAACAAACACACCCACTTTTATTTGTATGACTAGGTGTTTATTTGCACCATTATTTATTAGGGCGATAATTTTTATTTTACCCATCTATGGATCGGGGTCTGATGTTGCTCTATGCTACGCTTGTTGTTTTAATATCTTATAAACTTAAAATTATAGATACTCTCAAACTAAGTGAACGTACTTTAAAATCATGCATTGTGTATATCGTTGTAATTTTATCTTGAAAATATAAATGATGTTGAAAAATATATAAAAAAAATCCAGTCGAATAAATAACTTAATTCGAAAAATTTGATGAGTACTTACGAAAATTGCCTGCTATAATATGGTACAAGCAAAATACGTATCCTAGTATTATAACCAATTATGAAAATAAACCAACACCTTAAAATTATATGTTATTCTTAAAATTAAATTTCGAATATTTCTGTTTTATTGTATTTATATTTATTCATTAACAGTCATAGACTACAACGTGTTTTTGAAACACCAATTTTGTGTAAGAAAGCCTAGTAAGTCATGTATTTGAATTCCAAGTTAAAAATCAGTGTATTATATATGTTGAATAATTAAAATACCTACAATCAATAATTATGCATATATTTCTTGTTACTTCAATGAAAAGTGAGTTAAACAAAAAACAAGTTAGAGAAAAAAATAATATGATATTATTATAAAAATAATTAATTCAAGCTTGAAGTTTAGGAAAATTGACTGAACAAATAAACATGTTTTTTCATTGAATAGTGTAAATAGGGGTGTTCATCGGGTCGGATAACGAGTTATTCGGCTTGGGAAATTTTTTTAGTCTATCCGAAATTCGAAATATATTATCCGACCCGAAAAACCCGAATTCGTTCATCCGAATAACCCTGTTTTTTTGGGTTTTTCGGATATCTGACCCGAAAAACCACTTTTTGCATATCCGTAACCCGACCCGAATAACCCAAAAAAGATTTCGGATACGGTTTTTTCGGGTTTCGGATACGATTCGAATTTCGAGTTTCGGATATTTTGAACACCCCTAAGTGTAAAGGCACATTACATTTGTTGACAAGGATACTAGGGTGGGGTGGGGAGGGGTTGGTATGATGGTGAGGAGATAAACGACGATTCCGTGTATGTGGATTTGTGGGAGATGGAGGTGGTTGGGTAGGAGGAACGGTTGGTGGTTTTTCGGTTCCAATGTGGTGATGCACTGACGGGTGGGAGGGCGAGCATTAGGCCTGTAAACGTAACGAACAGTTCATGAACTGTTCGGTAAAAAGTTCGTTTATGTTCGTTTATTCAATAAATGAACGAACACGAACATAAATTTTGTGTTCGTTTAATTAAATGAACGAACATGAACACACATTGTGTTCGTTTATTTATGTTCATGAACAGTTCGGTTATGTTCGTTTATTTACGTACGTTTATTTGTGTTCGTTTATGTTCGTTAACTATGTAATGTTAGTTTTTGTTCGGTTAACTAACTAATCTACAAATGATATGTATTTACATTTAAGAGACTAGTCGTTTTTGCTCGTTTATACTTGTTCAATTGTGTTCGTTTATGTTTGTTCAATAGTGTTCATGCTCGTTTATGATTGTTTAATGGTGTTAAAAAAATGTCCATTTAAGTTTGTTCGTTTATTTTAGTTCGTTTGTGTTCATTTATGTTCATGAACAGTTCGTTTAATTTATTAATGAACGAACACAAACGAACACGAACATATTCATTTTCTTAATAAACGAACACAAAATTCATGTTGGTTAATGTGTTCGTGTTCGGTTAAGTTTAAATGAACGAACACAAACACGCCTGTGTTCGTGTTCGTTCGGTTCGTTTACAGGCTTAACGAGCATTAGTTAGATAATGTGAGAATATGAAAGAGATGACGATAATGGTTGTAGGGGTAAAGGGGGAATAGTGGGTGGGTGTTGTCTTCACATTTTACACCCAATTTAGCGAAAAAATCGAAGATTATTATTTATATGGATCACCAGTTGTTATATTTATATAAATACTTCATACGACCAATGTAATTCCTCGAAGTTATAAACACCAGTGCAATAAACATATTACATGAAATAATTATATAACTAACTCTAAATTTAATGATGAGATATATGATTTGGTTTATATTTGATTACACGAGACTTACAAACTCTATTCTAAAAATAAAAATCAAAGTATGGGTTATAGTATTAAAATAATTAACCAAATGAAAAATACCTTAAAAGTATTTTGATTCAATCTTATCAGGTTATTCTACGAGATTAAAGAACGACAACTTTTTCGTACGCGTTTTAATATTCATAACATGTTAACCACCGTTTGATTGAATACACATAACAAAAAAACATATTTTTAACACTCTGCAATTACATTTGGGTTTGTATTTAACAATTCGATTTATTGTTTTATGAGAGATCAACAGTTGTTGCAGCCCGTTTTATTTGTTTGCATTTGATATTCGTAATGTTTTCACCACCGATGTAATTGAAAACCCATATTGATAGAGTGATATGACTTAATATTTTTTGGTAAAAATTTAATTTGCTAGATAATTTATTTATTATTTAAACTTGAAATTGGCTATTGCAAAAAAAAAAAAGAAAAAAAAAAGAAAATAGTGAAAAATAACATAAATCTAGCTCTTAAAGGTTGCCCAATCTTCGCGATATGGCATATGATAAGTTCTAGGGCATTTTGCCCCATAAATACATCGATCCCTCCAATCAACCGCCAATTATTACTCTTCACAACTTCTCTTGTTCTTCCAAAGGTTCGGATTTCTCAAGCATCAATCCTAATCGCCGATTGAAGAAAACGACATTCGATCGACCGATTGGCGTTTGATTCAAGCAAACCGAACGATTGTTTGATCTATCATCACTATTAATTGCTGGAGTTTCATGATTGTTTGATCTGAGATCTAGATAGATCGTTTGTCATAAATTACCGATCTGTCGGTGGATTGAAGATCGACGGAATTTTTTTGTTCAATTTGACGGGATAAAGGAGACGTCGTTTATTTGTATTTTTGATCTTGCGGCAGCGCAGAAATTGAAAACAGGTACTGAAAGAACACATAAGTTTGTTAAATTCTCAGTGTTTTTAGATTTATTTCTCAATGAAGATGATTCGAGGATGTGTGATTGCTGCACATAACCATCTGATGGATGCAACTTTTCAGAGATCAGATCTAATACATGTTTGGTGCCCGGATGTGGTTGTCGATGATTTTTTGTTTACATAATGATTTGATGAATTGAAAATCATTACGGTTTGAATCTCGTGATCTTGAAGGAACGTTTGGTTCTACATAGGACATAGATCCGCGAAGAACTGTATAAAGTTCCGATTTTGCCTAGTATAATTGAACGTTGAAGACGTGTCTAATCTTGTTTTGAGGAACGGAACAAGGAAAATACTTCTACTGTTGTTTTTGCCCAAGATTTTTAGATCTATAAAGAACTAATCGAAGTGTTAAAATCACTCTTTAAATCCTGCTCCGTCATCCATGAATTAATCATCATCTTCACTTCAATTTAATTAATTTAATATGGCCTCACCTATGGTTTTCCAGATCTAATCATATAGAGACACGTTTAAATCTTGTAAAACTTCTTCATGGGACATATTTTGCATATGAACGGAGCTCCGAAGAACTCAAAGAAGAATTTAATTTGAACTTATCTTCTGGAGTTCCATAAGTTTGTTATACATCCTCTTATGTTTATGATAGATCTGGTCTACACACCATCTCCTTTAGACATCATGGTTAAAGCTAAAGTAGTAATTTCAACATTTTTGCTTTTGTGGGTCCTTGATGTTGGGAATATCCACAGTATTTGCAATTTGGCGTGAAGATAATAGGGTAGATTTATTCTTTTTAGAATGATAAATGATTACTGTGACCCTTAGTAAGATCTGAAGCTGTTTTCTAATACGTGGCCTTTTGATGTAACAGAAGGCAATATTAAAATGAACTTGGAGCTTTTAAAGGTTATCAACTCAGACCTCACATGGAGTGCTGTTAAAAAGGGACAAAGGAGTATGAAGAGGCGCCTTAGAAGGACGAAGCCAAGCGGTTCTGTGCTTGGTTTTCATTCTGGCAGCAAGATGCATGACTCGGTTACTTTTGATTATGAAAAGGTATTATTCACTTGTAGTTACGTCTCTAAGTGGTTTGTATGCTTGAAAATTGCATTGATTTTTCTATTTACATGTATTTTTGCAGTCTGGTGTAGCCATTCTTGGTCAACACTTTGCTGAGGAAGTACTTGAGTTTCCTATAAAGAAAAGAATACTTCTACGTCAGTCTCCTGGTCAAGGGGCTCGATCATCTCAACCTCAGACTTCATCCCCCCATCATGAGCTGCCCATGAGCACTGAACACGTTTCAGTGAAAGATGTTCCCAAACTGAACGACTTTTCTGGTATTGAACTTCTTGCTGCTACTGCGTGCCGTAGCTCTATTTATGATTCATCGGTTCACGTTGAGTCTTCTGCAGTGGAAGATTACTCAACCCCTAGAGTCTCAGATGATTCTTCAAATCAAGATAATACGTTTCCGGTTACACAAAATGTTTGTGATAGTGGGAATGATGAAGGTGTTAAAGGCCCTGTTCAAGATAATACGTTTCCGGTTACACAAAATGTTTGTGATAGTGGGAATGATGAGGGTGTTAAAGGCCCTGTTTCTTCAAAAAATCTTCGGTTGCATTGGGATTTAAACACCGTGATGGATGAATGGGAAGAACCTTCTGTTATTTTTGTTGATCATAAATGCGAAAAAAGTTACTTAGAAGATGTTAATAGGGATGGTTTACAGAACGAAACTAGGTATTCTCAAGTTACAGGAGATGAACAGGGAATATCTGGGAGGCCAGATGTTGTTGGTAATCAAGTAAACGGTGATGGGGGTTATTTGGAAAAAAGAAATGATGTTGAGAGTAGTGTAAGCAAATCAGATGTGGTTGATTCTTTTGCTAGTTTTGCCAAGTGTGAGAACATTTCTACTTCAACGGCTTCAGTTTCACTAGAAGAAGCCACAGTAAAGGTTGAATCTGATGATAAACAAGCTGTTTCTGAAGTACTTCAAGGCGGATGTTTGTCTTTAAAAGGCGACACTGTTGATAAACTTGCTTCAGAAGATCATCTCAGTGATTGTTGTGGATCAAATGTTTCTCAAGATAAAGTTAAATCCGGCTATGATTCTCCTGTTGAAGATGGTGAGTTAAGAGAGCCAGCAACACACACTTGGGAGAAGGAAGAATTGGAGGAACTTGAATGTGTTGATTATGAGTCAGATAATATGTATGAAGATAACTCGGATACTATTGAATCAGTTACAAACGAAATTGTTATTGATCATCCCCAAACCAATAAAGCATCAGTATCAATACCGATTAATGACATCGAGCTAGGTGATCAAGCTGATGCCTTAGGATCTAAGCATTCTCAACCTGTTATCATAGCGAAAAAGGATTCCAGTTCAAAAGAATTTGTTTCCGAGAGGAAAAATATGGCGCATATAGACAGTAGGCCTACATCTTGCATTCATCGTAGCAGGTAAATTTTGGATTATGTTTTTTGCTTCAAATTTGATATTTAATGATTTTTTGTTGTCTTAATTTTTTTCTTGTATGCAGATCTGAGAGGGACTTTCGTCAAGAAAACTTCTTGGGGAGGGAAGGATCATCTTACCATGATGGTCAATGGGTTGATTCTTTTTCAGGAAATAAGCACGGGTCAAGTAGGTATTCGAGACCAAAGAATGTTAGATCTGGTGGTGGATCAAATAGCATTGAGGCTATACAATACAATCCGAGGGGTGTTTACCGAAATGAAACTTACGATATGCACAGTGGAATACCACCATCAAGGGACATTAGCCGTGACAGATCTAGGGTTGAATTAAGAAGAGCCTCTCGGGAAGAATTCAATAATCCTGACCCATGCTATTCTGAAAGAAAAGTCCCGTTTTTTGCTTCTAGTTTTGATCGAGGTGTTAATATTTCTCGATCTCAAAAGCAATCCCGGACAAGATCTCGGTCAGGGTCTCCTATAGCATGGCATTTTCAGAAAAAACGAAACATGGATGCAAAAAGACGAAGCCCGGAAAATGAGCCTGAAACAAGATTTCCTTTTCGGAAGCCCAGTGAAACTGAAGCTGCCCTTGTTTCTCAACCAATTGGTCACGTGACCCTACAGTGTGTTTCTAGAAGCTTTGATGACCGGAATGTTATCGATGGGCAACATAGAGATAGAAGATCATCATCACCTTTCAGAACATTTCACCGGACTAACCAAAGGCATGGCCCGCCTGAATATGTTGAAAAATTAAAGTCAAATGATCGTTTCCGTCCAAGATTTCCACCTAGCAGTAGTTATAACAGCATACATGTTGACAAATATGGAACAATGAATGAAAGAAGGCGTTTGAGTTATGACAATGTTGCGTCTTCTAAGGGCTATTCTCGTAATAAAGATAATGGCTTTAGACATGCCCGTTTTGAATACAAAGGTTACAGAGATCCAGAGAATACGAGTGAGGTGAAAGGCTGTAGATACACCACTAACAGGATGTTGAACACTGGTGGACATTTTCATAAAGATAATTAGGGAAGGAACTTATAACTTCTTTTGCTTTATGTTAGGTCTGCATTATTTTATGTCAGTTTAGCAAATGGATTATTAGTTTGTACATAGGAGATTTTTGAATCAATAATCCCTTTGTTTCTATATTTTTGCACTTTTTTATGGTCACATGTAAGTTCAACTTGGTAGGCTCTTGTTTTTATTCGGTTGATACCATTTTAAGTTGCGTGAAGAAAAATACCATTCGCAATATCTCAACTGTAATATGAGAAACCGAGCAACTTAATTACCCAAGGCAGAACTTCATTTTTAAATGTCTTGCTTTCATCAGTGTTTAATATCAAGGTTTTCATGTTTTGAAAATTTAAGTTTCAGTGTATATACAATATTTATCTGGTGTTTGGTGGAGATCACCAATGGTTCACATACAGCTACCAGCATCTGTGGTGGAAGTATGTGATTTTGTCTCGACTCAGCTAGGCCTACTTGACTCTGCGGTTTGCTTTCGTATGGCCAGAGTCATTGCTTTTCTACTCGCCTAACGGTGAATCAGTAAGATATTTACTTTAATACAATAAATCATATATAATTTTGAGTTTATAAAAACATCTTCTTTTAGCAAATCCTTCTATTTGGCTCACCAACTGAAGCTGATGGATTCAAAATGCAAGTGTCTTGAAAACCCAGATGAGCATATTGCTGCTACATCTTGTCTCATCTTCTTTGGTCCACTAACTAGTACTCCAATGTTAGATCCTTCAATTTCCGTAAGTATTTCTGCATTTATGATTTTTTTTAGACATAGTTTCACATGTAGTAAAAAATTGTAAATTAATCAGGTTTGTTTACTTTTGAAATCTGGTCTTTCTTCACCATGAACTTTAATACAACCTGCAAAAGATTTATCAGGAAGACTTTCTATTTCTCTATCTGCATTATAATACCAGGAACTCATTCCTGGAGATGTCACTGGACTTTGTTCTTCCGTCACATTAATCTGCTTCATTTCGGTAGAATTTTTTTTCTTGTTCCACAAGAAAGCTATAATTATAGTTATAGCAACAGACATGCATATAATCAGCATGTTAAGAATCGATCTTATGGTATATGAAAATATCCTATTTGTGTTATGATCAATTGGGTATATGTAAACCTGTGTAACAACAGCAACAATTGATAAAGAAATAACAGAAAACCAAACGATTATCATCCCCTGCCAAAGCCAGGTATTTCTACCTAAAGTTGCAGAAATCGGGGAATCAAGAGCACTGGGCTTGAACCATACGGTTCGGTAAACCTGCTGGTTTTCTGTCATGGGCCTGGATGGCCTGCTCTCTTGTGTTATGTATGCATGGATTTTTAACCTCAAACGAGATATATCATGGTTGGGGCCTGAAACAGGAAGTAAAAGGTCTAAAATCCCGAGATCTAGGGATTTCTTGAACGCTGAAACGAGGATAACTTGTGGTGTTTTGTTAGTGGTGTTCGGATCGTTTGCAATGTGCACAAGCTCTCGGATGATGGAAATAAATGGAGTAATTCCACTTCCACCACTAAACATCACAAGCTTTTCATACCTGTGTCATGTAAGTCGTAAAATAAACATTTTGAACACACAACTCGTTTATTTATTTATTTTGCTTACTTATGAAAATGGGTTGTTGCAGGTCCATACGGGCCTTCTACTGAAACTTGAAGATGATTTATCGAAGGCAGCGATAGTTCTTCATACAATCTTTTGGACCAGTTTCCTTCACTTTTTATAACAACACTCAACTTTTCAGGTTCCAAATTACTGCTTGAGGTAATGGTAAAAGGATGCCATTGAAGTTTTGATATTTTAGGCACATTTACAAAGATTGAGCTCATTGGATTGTAGTTCAGTCCTGCAAAACAAAAGGCCAAATGATATTGGAAGTAGACAGATTCAATCTAACTAAGAAGTTGTCTATTATTGAAATAGTATTACTTTTATGATCAAATTTGATACATTAGTTATTTACAAAAATTAATGAACGAAGCGTTGACGAACTTGTTTCAACCCACATTAAAATCTCTTGTTTTGCAGATTACCTGGGGTTTTCGAGAAATTCAATTCAACAGCTTGACATGGTAAAACGCGTGCTGAAACTAATCTGACTTTTTGCTGGGATTGCAGGAGCCGTAACATACGATCTATTAGAAAAAGGAAGTATCCCGGAAGGGTAATCCAGCAGTAAGAAAATCCAACATGTAATATAAAGAAAACCACAAACAGAATATACAGATGGTGGGTGTAAAAAAAGAGCTCAAAGTTTTTTCTTCTTATACAAGGCACACTTGTCAACCAAATACCTAATCCTGTAAGCAAACCCACTTCTCCTGCTACATTTGATATCCCAATTTTTTCCCATTTTAGCATCTGTTTTAAAGAAACCAGTTTCAGTGATCTTTTAAGCCTAAATGGAAAATTAGGGGTGGAAAATTTTGACACACATGAAATTTGCAGGTTTGGGTTCAGTCTCTGAACAGTTTGAGTCAGTTTGGGCTCAAACCCAAAAATGTTTAGTTAAACGGATTGTGATCCCGGATTTGCTGGTTGATCTGTTGCTTTAATTTTTATATTAAAATTTTTAAATTGGTGCATTGTGCAATAACTTAAAATCGAGTTCTTTGTGGGAAAATTCAAAATACAAAGAGAATTTATTACTAAATTTGGTATTTTAAATTTAATTTTCATAAAATACGCACTTTTGGAAATTATAATTTTAGAGTATCATATGCAAAAATAGAAAATATGTAATTTAGGTTTAACACGTCTTGTATGTGTCAACCCTTGAAAACTCGTGTCATATTCAGGTTTGTATGTCTTATTTAGATTTTTTGGGTTTGTGCCATGTGCAGGTTCGTGTCAGATTATTGTGTTCGCTCAGGTTTGACCTGCCAACCTGCAAACACAATCCATTTTAACACCCCTAAAATTGGAGATGATCGTACTTGTGAAATTTGGTGTGTTTTAGCCCAGTAAACAATGTAACATAAACCATGAGCTGTGAAGAAAACCATAGTTATATTTCCAACCCATATATGATATTTGATGCTAGACTCTGAAGTTAAACCAATTTGCCTGAGCAGCGGTGATCCGCGAGTCACTGGAAAGAACAAAAAAGCCAGACAAATGTTACCAACAAGTCCTAGCATTAATGCCATGCTGTCTAGCTTCACTTCCCACCTGCCAAAATTTTCAAAAATAACCTTTTGATTAAAGAATTTGTTGGATACATATTAATTTACAGATTTTGGAGTTAGATTTGTTTACACTTTTTCTTTAATTCTGGATGCTGACTGTGTAGTGATGGTGGCAAACATGGCATGTATGTAAGCTGATGTGGACCAAACCAGAAGCCCAACAAACATGAAGAGACACAGTAACTCTCTCCAGGTAACAATGCCAAGCAGGCCTCTTACAATCACGGGCCTTCCCCATAAGCCCATCAAATTTTTCTTGAAGAAAGTTGAACTAACAAAAATAATTAAAATGTCGCAGTTAGACATTGGTTATTTTAGATGAGGCATGATGGGCGGGTTGGATAACAGGTCTTGGTGAGTTTGGGTTAAATTGGATTTTTTTTATAGCATGAGCTCTGCAGTGGAGGTGCTCACTTGCAAACATTTATTTCTGCATTTTAGTTCTACGTTAGTAACTAACAAGCTAATTATGATTAAAATTTAAATAATACTCTATTGCTATCATAGAATTACCTGTGCCTGTTTACTCTGTGTGTTGAATTATATGTTCTGTTGAACTAATATATGCATAATATTAATAAAAAAAAAAAAAGTAAAAATTAATATATTCTTATTTTTGATTTTTGAGCCGGGGGACTCTAGCGAAGCAGCCTCTCTATTCTACTTTGTAGATAGGGGTAAGGTGTGTCTTTATCTTTCCCTCCCCAGACCCCACTCTAAGTGGGATTTTACTGGGCATGGATGTTGTTGTTGTTGTTGTATTGCTATCATAGAATGTTTTTGTAAATAAAGAGGTTGTATGCTTAAAAATGACAACTATAATGTAAATCTTGTATTTAACATGTTTCACATGGTACAAATATTATTTTATACAAAAAACATGTTTAGTGAAATTAGGGTGTCAGTTACAGGTGACTTGAGTTGGTTTGGTTATGGTCTAAATAAAATCTGGTCTATACATATTATGTTGTGGTTTTCAGATTTCTATAATCAGTCAGGTTTGGTTGCAATGGTTTGTTTTTATATGTTTATTGGGTAGGGTGGTTTAGTTCATTTGGTTTTTGGTTCAAGGTGTGTCTAACTAGTAATCTGATTAGGTTTTTGGGTATAATAAAATTATAAGTTGGTCAGTATTATTTAATAAAAAACTTGTAACAAAACATCTATGACTATAATATATTATTATTCAATAAAAATAGAAGATATAAAGCATGAGTATTAATGACAGTATGTTTCTGTTATTTCCGTTACTTGCCAGAAAATTTGGTTATAAGGAATACCAAAACAAAACATTTTCTCAATTTGTTTAATTTTCAAATTTTATGGTTTAATTATTCTGATATGTTTACCTTTGATTGATTGAATGATGGGAATGCTTGCTTTCTAGATGAAGGTGTATGCATGCCAAAGCTGCAATCAAGAGGATTGGGGCTGTGTAAACTATAATATTCCCTCCTGCACATGTGAAATAATAAATAGATCTAATGCTTAATTTTAATAGTAACCGTGATACGTACAGTTGAAGTCGAGAACTAATTTACTTTGGCTCGGTTAATTGAGCCAAACTCGTTGAAACTCGATGGGACGGAGCCAGGCCAGGTTGGGACCATACATAACCTGTTTTGATCTGTTTGACAGTTTCAACGTTCTGGGCTTATTTTTTTGAACCCTAGTCCAAAATTTACTGTTGATCATTTTATTAAAAGAACTAAATACTAGCAGGTGCTGCGTGTGGTTAGCACCGTGAAGTACACGAACCTTGTTGGCCAAGAAATGTCGAATCAGTGACGGAATGAATACGTGGCAGCCAATGTAGCCAAAATGTATTTGTAGGCATCATGACCCATATCATCATGTAACCCAAGAAAATCACCATGGTTATCAGTCTTATTGCAGGTTGGATCATCTTGATCATATTTCTTTTATCTGAAAAATGGATCCTTGCTTCCTCCTTTTATAAGAAAATGGTGTGAAATCTTGATAGATTAGCAGTCATGTGGCAATACAAATTAGGGTTAGGTTTCACACATTTTTTAGTATGGACTCTGGGTTCCCTTAATTTGTTATCATTCCAACTTGGTTAATGCTTTATTTTAATCAAGTGACGTATCTAGTCAAATGTCATTGGCATGTGGTGCATGTAGATACCATTCTTTTGTCTTGGACTTGTGATTGAAGAAGCTATTCAACCAAGGTTGGTGCAACCCATTGGGGTTTGTGAAGTGAACCAAAAATCTTGAGTTTGGCAGACTTGAGATTTTATTTATTTATTATTATCATTATTTTTTACGCTTGGATGGTCGGGTTGGACTTTTGTCACTGTAGTAATCAAAAAACCAACATCTGTAAATATGAAATTAAGAACCAAAGTTAAAACCCTAGGTTGCAAGATATGTTACCAAAATCATCATACTTTTTTAAGACTGCTATAAAAGTGATGTTGGATATTTTTTTGGTCTTTGAGATCCACACTAAGACCTTCCAGTGTGCCCCTTGGTTGGGGCGTGAATAGGCAAAAAAATGCGTGGAACACTGCCCCCTTTGGGGCGTGGGCGGGCGTGGGAGGGTTGGGCGTCGCCACAACGGGAGAAAGAGGCAGAGAAAGAGAGGAGTGGGTGGTTGTGGCCAACCAAGGGGCATCTCCACCAAAAGTGGTGGAGTGGGTGGTTGTGGTGGGCGCATACGTGGAGTGGTTGGACCAAGGGGTATACCCCATGGTCTAACTGAAAGAAGTGTTTTCTTGCGTTTTTCTCATCTATTTTTATCAATTTTGATGGAGTCCCTTTATGTGGTTATCTTTTAGATGACAAGGGGCTGGGCACTGGTAATGTCAAGCCTACACTTGATTACAAAAATATATTAGCATACCCGACCTAATGTTTGTTGGTTATTTGTTGTAACTTGCAACACCCAGATCCTAGAACTGGATTTGGGACTCATCAAATTTACAACAAGTAACATAACTAAACATTATATTATTGATATTTTTAAGTCTAGTTTTACAAACATAACTTCATTATTTCTTGATGTATATATGTGCTAAAACTAGTCGGTTTTTGATGATGAGTTATATGCTTGAAAATGTTTAATTTCCTCACTTTACCATGATTGTAATGTAAGAATAACCAAAGTAAATGCATGATCATCTAATAGAAGGTTTAAGATATTTTAAATTTTGGTGCATATGAACATCCATCATACGGCAAGTATTATCACCTAGTAATCACTCATCCAACACTTTCTAACTTTACTATGAGGTTGTTACCTTCAAATAGTTGTCATCACTTAGGTACTTTTTTTGAACATTTTCTTGTTTATTTGGTAATAAATAGACTTTCGAAATTTGTTTTTTTTTTAAAAAAATCAAATAATGGGTCTTTTTCATAGGAATACCATTTATTTAGATCTTTATTTTGAGACAGCTGACATTTCTTTTTTCCATTTCGCCATTGTTGTAGAACTAATCTAGACCAGTAATTGGAGATATATCATATTGATAATGACCTCTTAACCAGTTTTTTTATGAATTCATTCCATAATTTGGAAGTTTCTTATGTCTTAAGAACGAAATATTCCTTCAGTTATACAACCTGATCTATTGCATTGACAAGCCTTGAATTTCCTTTATTAAAGCATTTTTTTTCCTTTATCCTGCCCTTAAGGTGCAAAACATTTAGAAAAAAATATGCACATTATTTTTCATTCTCATAATGCAAAATTTTTCAAAACCTTTTAATTTTATCCTATGACTATATGTTGAAACATTTAACTTTATCATATGGCAATTCCAATTTTGCCTTCAACAACCTTTATTAAACTTTAACCAGTGAATGTAATGATCCAAAATTTTATCTTTCAAAACCTTCACCTCACATGTGACTATCTTTTCATAAAATTTAAATCCCGCACATACCGTGTGACAACATTAACTTAGTTTAAAAACATCCTTTTCCTTCAAACTCGTTCTTTATCTCAGATTTGTACACTAGCACTTTCCTCTTGTATCGAAGATAGTTTATATATAAAGTATACCAACGGCCAACGCAACACCCAATCGAACATCACAATTATGCCATTGCTAGTGCTCCCATCATGACTCATCCTTCTAGCCATTCATTTGATTCTACCATCAGGTTCTAGGACAACTTAATGTTCTCATGATTAATAACAATCTAGAACACACATGCATGATAAATCATTAAGTATGGGGCCTAGGATGTAATTATTCATTTAATATGTCATCATATTCTAGCTTATTTTCCATCATGTTCATATCAAATGTAAAGATCCAAAATTTTATCTTTCAAAACCTTCACCTCACAAAATTTTATCTCTACTTAGCTTTCCTAATTAAAAGCAATTTGGGCTTTACCATGGCACACCATCACATAACAGATGAATCCCACACATTACTTGCAAAGTCTGAACCTTAATTGCAGTTGCAGATTGCAATTGCTTATTTATCTTAACTTGTGTGTCATAAGTTTCTTCCACCATATGTTTCTTATGATTGGCATCTGGCTACCCTTGATGACATTTCTAGTCATCATATAGTCCTAATTTAAGTCTAGATACTACATCTAATACCTAAATCTCTTAAAACAAGGCTCAAATACATACTTGTGATATCTGAATCCTAATTTAAATTGTAACATTTGATTAAATAGACTATAACAAGTATCATATTTAAATCATTATAGTATGTATGCACACTAACATGAACTATTAATATTTAATTTCACACATGGATTCAGTTTTTGTATATGTGTGTATTCAAGTGATGATCTCTTTTCTTTCAAAGTGAGCTTTTAAAACCTTTATGTCAAACCATACTTTGTGTTTGTTAGTTCAAACTTTCATATCTTTATGTCTACCTATGTTGAAAAACATGTTTACATACTATAATTGTGTGTTACAAGCGTAGATTTTCATCAAAGGGGTTTATAATTTCTAATGGGTTGAATCCCTTGTTTAAAGACTTCATTTGATGCTTTAAATTCAACATTGATGTCGCTATCATTCTTATATACTGTGGGATTATTTGTAATAAATTTTCAATATTGTTGTGGAGATTGGTAATCTTAATCAAAACCTTCTCACCATATTACATACACATGCTCATCATCACAAGTCTTCATATAATGACATGAGGAGGTTATCATGTCTATAAACTATAGGTAATCATGATATCTTTTCAGAAGACATATGATCCGATATCCTTAATCAGTGCCATTCCTATTTCAGGAATATTATATCTTAAGAATCCTGTCAAAGTCAAACATTTCATTGAAGGGAAATCAACTCTAAATTGATGCAGTAGCTGGGCTAGATCTAGCATCTTGGTTCCCAGCCTCTTAAAGTCCAAGTTCTTGGAGCCCAGCCTCTCGAAGCCCAGTTTCTTGGAGCACAGCCCAGCCTCTCATTGCTTGTTTCCTTTATGTCAAATACCATTTTCAATTATTATTATTATTATTTTATCTAAAGACAAAAGCTAATATCGAGTATTGAAAGCTTTTGGTGTCCTTGGACCCAATTGATGTGCTAGAAAGATGATCACACCGATGATTTTGAAGATGATGTCAATGATACAAATCAGCGGCTCATACTATATGATATATACTTGAAGTAAAAAGGCAATACGACCATTACTAATTGCATTCATGTTAATAAATGCATCATGATCATTTATTGGAACATTAGTCCCCTAATAAAAAGACACATAATCACCAAATCAACTTCATTTGAAGTCCTATAACTTCTTAACAAAACAAGATCAAAAGATCACCAAGACTGCAATACAAACAAGGCACTAACAATATATAATATATACAAAAGACATTATTTAACGGCCATCACATTAGATATAACAGTAATTCAACCCCTCACCATTCTGTTAAACATGAACGCGTTAACATCTTCATCATCAGCAATCTGAAGGCCAGCAATCAGTCCAGCTGCAGACATTGCATCCCCCCTGACAAAAGACCCATTTTCACCAGACCCGTATCCGTTCCATTGACATATAGATCCTCCATTGGCATTAAATATCCAACCAAGTTCTTCATTTTGATTATGGTGAATTTGTTGACGGTAGTTGACCCGACTGCATGTATCATCCGTGTCCTCACCAATCAGGACTTGCAATGCAACTGCTTCAGCTATGGCAGCACCCTCTTCATCCAGCCTCTTTTGTTCTTCTTTCTTCAACTGTTTCTTCTTCTCAAGCTCTGAGATAATGGCTGCTGATGTGGCAAGGGCTTTCTCTAATCGCCTTTTCTTCTTCTCAGCCTGTTTGATTCGATCTGATTCGTCTTTCACTTGCTTTTTCTTCATCTTTCTAGCACCAGATGGTGGTTTACCACATTCCATGTCGTTAAAAAGGTATAAAAACTAAGACTTCCTCGAATACGCGTATAAGTTCTCCACTTGCTAAAAACTCAAAGGTAATTCTAAAATGTAAATTAAAGTTAGCTTCTTGACCGCCTCTACACCCACTCAGATGTGAAAGAATATCGCATCTTACGAACAATACAATCCCAAACAGATATTGCAGGATCTAACATAAGAGAGATTTGATATGAACTGTCTTTTTGTACCATCATTCTTCCTAATTTCCCGCATCCAACACATTTGCTCATTTCGTGCAACAACCAAACAAATTATCTGTTAGCCTGAAAACACCAAGAATCTTAAAGAATGCACATGTCATTCCAACCTGAAGAGAAACCATAATAAGAATATAAGGATTTGCACATATACCACTATACATAACTAAATGTATGCACAAATAGCAGCCATGAAAAAGAGAACCATTTATTACAAGTTGAATTTCTAACAGACCCTATAAGAGAAAGTGATCATTATTGTTTATTTATAACGAAATTCCATTCATAATCACAATCTATCGCCAGCAAACTGCAGATAATCATCAAGAACAAGGCCATTAAAAGTATAACTAATGAGTAACAAGACATGCTACATCAGCAACCTCCTAAAACTTCATCCAATCCTCAAAACTCCACACAATTATGGCAAAGAAACAGGATCATAATCCAAAACATAAAAAAATACACTACACAAATCACACAACAAAAAGAAAATTAAAACCCTAGTGCTCAACGAGCTGCTTCAGGTCATGGAATTTCAACCAGTTGTTACCAACCAAACGAATCAACTCCAACTAAAGATCCGTGAATCGGAAGTAAACACAAAATCAATCATCAAGGCGCGATATAAAACACATATAAACCCTAAACAACTGAGTCAGTTAAAAGAGTCGTGAAAAATTGGGAATTTAATCCAAACCTACACTCAGATCAACGACAGCAATCACATGATCTTGTGAATTGAATAAAATTGAAATTGAAATTGCATAGATGGTGATTAATTCATAAATCATGATCATACCTAGGGGGAGAAAGAGAAAGAGAGAGAGATGAATTACTCAACGGATGAAATTGGATCTGAAGATGAAACCGATGATTGATTGAAGGATAAAATAACTGATCTCATCAATCACATGATAAGGGAGTGCGACCGGCAATAAACAAGGGCAGAATCGTCATTTAAGAAAGATGTTGACACGTGGCGGAAGATTATAACGCAATCTTAAATGTGACGACTTTAGTTTAGGCAATCTGATCCGACAGCTATATATGTGAAACGTGTCAGTAGCTGGATCGTATGATTATATCCTCCACCCAAAGGGAAGCTGTTTTTAGCAAATCGGTTTTAATATTTTTCTTTAATTTTATTTTATTTTATGTAACAGTTTTGGATTTAATCTTTATCGTGACATCATGTGATTTTTTCCTCTTTTATGAGTGTTCCTACGTTCGAGTCTTTTTTTGTTTTACGTATATAAATCGTTCTGACTTTTTTTTAAAAACAACTAACGAGGACTCGACGGCATGTCTCTTCATAGCCCAAATAGATCCTCGAAACTAACAATCCATGTGCTGCGTCCACAGTCCGCTACCATGTGATTTATCCTTATGTTTCTCGATCGCCTTTTATCGAGAAGGCGATTGGTGTCTTTCAACTTGACCCCAACTGAGGTCGAACCCACAATCTCCACAATGAAAGATTGAAGCTCTAACCAATGGGCTAAGCAATGGAATACTTTTACGTTCGAATCTAATATAAAAGTTTTAAATAACTTAGACAATTAAAATCTTGTCACTATAAGACTCAAACTTGAATAATGACGATGGAACAAACTTTATTAAAAAAACAAGTTGGTTTATAATGTTCAAATGTTGTGTTGTGGTTGTGAATTTGAATTTTATAAACTACTATATTTTAAAAGTTGTGAGAGAATAAAAATTAAGACAACTATAAAAATTCTATATTTGTGTTTTGTTTATTTGCACGTTAAATGACAACTTCTTTTTCAATCTAATTTACAATTAAACGTAGAAAAATAAACACGTTGAAACAACATAATTAAAATTTTATAGAACAATTATAATTTAAAAATTCTAAGGCAAAAAGTATTTGCAACATTAATTATAAATATTAAAATAATAAAAACAAAATAAAAAAAAAGTGTCATACGTCTGTGGAGAATATTCGCACTCAGGCGAATGTAGGTGGAAACTGGAAAGTAGAGTGTTTTGTCATGGTGTAATTTGCATCAATATTTGTAATTTATTTTGAAATGCTTTAAAACGGGATTTTAACCGTCTGTCCGAGCCTAGCACAAGAGAAACCTAACAAATATGTCTTAATATGGATTCGAACTCAACACCTCTTATAAGAAAGTCAAGAATAACCAATAGACTAAAAACCCTTGATTTCAATATATGCGATTAATGAATAGTAAAAAGGTGTCTCGCCAATATTCTATTTTATTATTAAACAGGTGGCTCTTTTGAGTTTTGAGCTGACTAGTGTACATTCTTAAGAGGGTTGTTTGCTATTATCTTAATGGTTAATAAGATGCTATGATATATTAAAACTTAAAGTTATCTCTTAATTATTAAGAAACTATGATTTAGTCCTGTGAATTTAACCTACTGATTGGGGTTTCACCTTGTGACCGAGAGGTCATGGGTTCGAGCCATGTCAGGGGTGGTTTAAAGGACATCCAAGTGAGGGAAGAAATCTTGAGCTTAATCTCAGGTTTTGGACCAATAGGGGGCGAGAGTTTACCCATTCCAGGGGGTTCTCGCGCATCTAGTGTGGCCACATCTTACCTCTGCCCGGTGAGCCCTGTTAAAACAATATACGTTGTATGTAGGATCGTCGTTGTTAAAAAAAACAGAGAGACTATGATTTATTGTGAGATAGTTTCTTAATGATTATTAAGAGGCTAATAAACAACCTTAGTGAACAGATACAATTTGTTATTAACTAAGGCGAGTGCCTTTTGTTTTAAACACCAAAATAAATTTAATGAATCCCAACAAGAAACGCCAGGTTTGTTGATCATGATAGACTATGCCTGACAAAATGGGCAGGGTGGGTTAATCTGAGTAACAAGTCAGAGTTGATTCGAGTCAAAATAGGTGCAGGTCAAGATGGGCTTTTAGGAAATTTAATTAGGGTCTAGATGAGTCATTTTTTTAAAAAAAAACATCAATTTAATTTAAATTAAAATGAGTTTAGTTTTAATGAAACAATATTTTATTTAAATAATTTTTAATAATTTTAACATCAAATGTATTATTAATTTTCATCATACTTGCTTGAATACATTATATTCATATAGTTTTAAGTTACTCATCTTGAGAGTGTATTAAAGTGTTATCAATTTCAGCCTATTATATTTAAAATGTTACTCATTTCAACTCAAAATAAAATAATTCTTACCAAAATCTACACATTTATCTTTATATTGGTTAAGATTGCCACGTATATTATAGATTTATATGATGCTTTGATGAACATGCGAGATAGCGAAACAAACAAATGATGTGTTGAAATGAAGTTAGGACAAAACAAAATTTTCGTCACAAAATCAAAAGGTATGCAATATCCCCTTCAATCAGCATGATCACAACATGAATTGTCACTTAAAATTGGACGCATGTCAAGCCCACATGAATTTGCTTATATAAAAGATCACCACTCTCATTCTCTTTGCTCAACTTGGTTTCTAGTGGGACTTTGCATAATTGAGGGACCCTGGTGTTTAACTCTTTGTTGAGTGTGAAACACATGCATGGGCTCAAATATACCTGGCAATTTTGACCCAATGATTGACAATTTCAGACATGAACACATTAACACAATACGAATTTAACATGTTTTATGTTTACCCTCAACATGTATTAACGGATTTTAACAGGTCTTAGCGGGTTTTACCTATTTATTTTTCGTGTCTAAACATGTAAAACCCGCTAAGACCTGTTAAGACATGTTAAAATCCGTTAATACATGTTAAGATCCGTTAAAACATGTTAAAATTTAAAATAAATAATATAATAAAATATGAGGGTAACCGATTAGTTTCAAAAAAATTATAATTGTCTAACCCTAGTTCTTTAACAGGTTCCTTAACGAGTTTTAATAGGTTCTTTAACGGGTCATTTATAGTGTTAACTGTTAACATGTTTCTTAACGGGTCATTTCATGTGTACGTGTTTTTAACGGGTCGTGTTCGTGTCTAACCAGTTCGTGTTTCGTGTCGTGTCTGACCCGTTATGACAGCCCTACTTGACCCATAGCAAGATAAATGGATAAAATTAGGTAAACAATTATTGCATTTTAGGTTGAAATGGGTAACATTATGACATAGTATGTGTTGAGATGGGTAACACCTTAACACAAAATGGGTCAAGATGGGCAACTTAGAAACCATGTGAACATAATAGATTTCAATGGGTAAGAATGATCAATAATATATATAATGAGAAAACCATTAAAAATTATTCAAATAAACTATTTGTTTAGTTACAACTCATTATAACTTGAGCAAAATTGATTTTTTTTTAAAACGACCCGTTTAAACCCAAACGGATTTTGCTTAAAACCCTTCTTGACCTGCACCCGTTACCCAACCCAACCGACACATTTTGTCAGGCATAGGCTTAAGGAATCAGGAGTGTTTCGAGGTCGTCACAAAGACAATAAGTGTCTACAATAAGGTTAGAGGGTTGATCACCCACAGCAGTCGGGTTATATACCCGAGGGACGTATGGTTACACACATACGTTGTGCAGGTCAATTACTTGCAACATACATGCATCATCCTACGCCCTATTCGTGGTGCACACATATAATGTATATATGTGTGGGCCCTCAAGGGGCTAAAGTAAAATGACACAAATTTTAACGTTATTTTACTTATATTGTGAAAATAGTGTTAAAAGTGTTGGGATGATTAACTTCAAACGATAACTTTGAGCCGGGGACTTCTTTGGAGCAGCCTCTCCATCCCAACTGGGATAGGGGTAAGGTTTGTGTCCATCCTTGCCCCTAGACCCTACTGAAAAGTGGGAATATACTGGGTAAGTTTGTTTGTTTGTTTATACATGCATCATCCTGTAGAGGATAGAGAGATTCCCCTAGAATACAGGAAACATAGCCTAGTCGTTGTACTATCAAATTTAAACCCTGATCAAACAAATGGCTGAAACAAACAGGATTAACACATGATCATGATTTAACAGAAACCTGCTAGAATACCTGTGTTATAGGATATCGTTTGTTACATGGGTTAACTGAGATTGATTAGATCTGGTCAGTACAGTAGAGTGTTGCTTAACTAAGGTGAGTTATTTTTAGCTTAATTTTAAACTTGTAATTTGAAGATGTATTAATTGGAACTGCCAGAGACAATATTCCAATTAATTGATCTCTATGTCATCATTCTTATTTGAGCCCAGCAATGTCAATGTACTTTCCCTGGTTTAGGATGATGATTCAGGTTTTTTGTGTGTGTGTGGGTGTGTGTAATGACTTGATCGGGGAAGAGAATGTTCTTTCCCTCTTTCTTAGCTTTTTTTATAGACCTTAGTGAGTCACTCACTCATGTTTGTTGAGGAAAAATAAGGGTCAGTCTTTATTGTGAGACCCCAACCATAACTGCCTAATCATTCCTTTTATCCTTTTCTTTAAATGTAAACTTACATTTATATTTGTGGACGTGTATAGGCGTATTTACCCAAATATATGTCACATTTTCATGCACAAAGTGGCACAGTTGTGTATAAATCCGTGCGAGTTATTAGTTACGTCTTCATAATTGTTTTTGGGCTGATATGCATGTTTGATTACCAAACTTGTTTTAGTTTGATTAATGCACAATTGTTTACTTAAACCTACTGAATGTCTATGTTTTAACATTGTTTGGATACTGATTGTGCATTGCAAGGTTTTATTATCGGGTTATAAAAACGTCTGGAACCCCATTGTTTTTCGATTTGATTTGCATATCACATCTTGGTCAGAATCACGGTTTTAGGGGATGCCCTAGTCTAGTTCGTTGACGCCTTAAAAGACTCATAAGAAGGCTGCCCCAACTTTACACTCATAGATTGCTCAATGGATATTGATGTTTTCATAATTGCGATCACTCTAGCTAGAGGTGCACAAATCGGTTCCGGTTCCAATCGGTTTAAGTTCCGGTCAACAAAGTCAATACTCAATGGATATTGATGTTTTCATAATTGCGATCACTCTAGCTAGAGGTGCACAAATCGGTTCCGGTTCCAATCGGTTTCAGTTCCGGTCAACAAAGTCAATACCCGGTTCCGGTTCGGGTTTTGGCCGGGTACAGGTGGAACCAATTCCGGTCTTCCCGGTTATGGTTTTAATTTGTACCGGACCCGTTTGTACCAATCGGTTCGGGTATGACCGGTTCCGGTTCGAGTTGAATGTTCCGGTTTCGGACCCGTTTTTTGCCCATCTCTAATTCCAGCTAAAGAGGTTATATTAATTACCAAATTGGATATTTATTTGATTATATATGTTTGTATTTTAACTATTAGCCTCTTTGAAAACAGTCTCTCTTTCCTCAGAGATAAAAGTAAGATCTACCTATATCTACCCTCTCTAAACCCTACAAATAACCATGCTATAAGTGTAATATTACAAGTGATTCCGGTTCCTTGGAGAAATCATAACTGGAACCGGTTCCATCTTTACCTGGACAAAACCGGAACAAGAAACGGCCAAAACTCGGATAATGGCGAAACCAGTAGAGGCTTATAATTGTATGTGAATTTGAGCAAGCATAAACAGTCAAACAAACAAATTTACCCAGTATATTCCCACTTTTTAGTAGGTTGGAGGGGAAAAGATTGACACAAACCTTATCCCTATCCCAGTTGTGGGATAGAGAGGCTTATAATTGTATGTGAAACCAGTATATTCCCACTTCTTAGTAGGTTGGAGGGGAAAAGATTGACACAAACCTTATCCCTATCCCAGTTGTGGGATAAAGAGGCTGCTCCGAAAGAGTCCCCGGCTCCAAGTTATCGTTTGAAGTTGATCATCCCAACATTTTTAACGTTACTTTCACAAAATAAGTAAAATAATATTAAAATTAGTGCAATTTAAGCAACCATAAGAAACAAATTTAGTAGGGAAATTTTTAAAAATTTAAAATTCATTCTCTTTTATTAAACAACTCATAAGCACAAATCTTTTTTTAATTTCTTTTCATTCTTTAAAAAAAGGAGTTGGGAACACAACAGAAGGGATTTATTTTTCTTGTTTTTTGGTGGTTATGATTGCATTCTTTGAATTGGTGGAGAAATTCTGTGTGGTTTCTTTGAATATGATTTGTTTTTCTTTTAGTCTCAATAGTTGTTTGATTAATTGTTTGATTTAGTTTTCAGGAGAAAACCAGAATTCAAAGCACTTTTTATTTGCTAAACTTAATTATATTTCCTTGGTTATGTGATGGATTTTGTTCATATTAGCAAAATGAGTATTATATCTTCTGTTATTAAAAATTTATACACTTTGGTGGTATCAAATATGGCCAGAAGTGAAACCTCTTTTGTTACCACCATTCCATATGATTGATAATTTGAAAGTCAAGAATCGTGAAATAAAAAGTTTACTATTCCAAATTAAAAATTCAAGTTTCTTTTGTTACCAGCATTAGTGATACATAGCTCAAAGTGTGATGGCTAATAAAAAATAAACTTATGTTTGCTTAAAGTATAAAACATATGGAAAATCTCGAAACTGGTTATTTTACTTGGGTGATGTATCTATATAGAAAATTACATCTATGGACATGACATATGCTACAATGCAGTTCTTACCCGATCTTTTCGTTAATGCATACGTAAGTGATGTGATATTCGGCCAACAGTTGTGCATCACACTTTCATTCATGTAGCATCAAGAGTCGTCTCTTCGGTGGCAGTTAACTGATACACATCATTGATCCTTCTTACTTTAAAAATGAACAGGGGCCCGCAAGCAGAGTCGTTCTATAGGCACCTGCAATGGTTTCCTCAAGGGCTGCAGCTTTATCTCGTATAGCTTTGGCCAGAATTTCCCGGTCACTGTAACAAATCATATGTTTACTTGTTGAATGAAAGGCCATGCAATGGGCGGCTTGGGTAACGGGTCAAAATAGGCTTAGTGGGTTGGATTGACTCAAGATACTTTATCTTCAATTTTTATGTTTTTTCTTCAAAACAATTAGCGTGTAAAATAACATTTCAGAAATTCATTATTTCATCACATTAAATAAAATGATATAACAGATTCTGCACATCAGAAACATACTTTGGTGACTATCAGCCTGTCTTTTAACAACCTTTTAGAATTTACTGATTTTAGCTGGTTTGACCCGTTAGAGCTAAAACATATCCCAAATAGATCTCTTTGGAATCTTACCAAAAAGACGTTTCTTATCTTCATCCCATGCTATGCCGTTTAACACATCAATCTGAAAATCAGCAAAAGATTTAACCAAAGTTAAAAATTTGCAGTGATAAAATGGAGTCGTAATCAATTCATGGACATATGTTTACTCTGTAGCCAGCTGATAGTAATCCCTCTCTAGGAATAAGATAAAAGAAAAAAGGTTTAATTAGTTGAATCATACATAGAAGTCCCAATTGAAAACCACATGGATCATGATTGTACCTCAATTCTGGAATAACAATCCATCCAATTACAGTCCCATTTACAGGTGAGATTCTAGCTATGCAATCACTCTACAAAAATTAATATTTTTAAATTCATTAGGGTAAAAACAGCATATTACAAACTTTATTGGAAGAATGCAAGTGTTCTTGTCTAAATATTATATAGACCTGCCAAATGTTAGCCCAAACTTCATTGTTTATGTACTCTAATTCGTTTAAATTATGCACTTCATGACCTTCATATTTAACAACATGCTCTTTTATAACTGCATTAATGGGAAGATGAAGATTATATTAGGGGGAAATAATCACTACAGCATAATTCTAATTCCCAAATATCTGCCCTAACAAAAATTAATCTGATTCTTTGAACCTTTCATTGTTCGACTGTTGAGATGATATAAAGAAGACGATCCATCACTTCCAAAGATAATTTTCCCATCAGTTGCTAATCCCCAGCCATCTTTCATACCATGAGTAAATTTTTTGAACTGCAATGGATATTAATATGTAAGAACCCTAAACAAGTAACAAATAAATAAGAAAAGTAAAATGCATATCAATTGTTTTAACTTCTTTATTATTCTTGCTTCTCACTCGCAAGTCTCATGTATTACATGCAAAAGGTTTATTTAATGAAAATGAAATGAACAGGAAACATGCACGGATAAAGGAAGCACAAACGTTGGATAAATTATATCGGTCATATATGAAACCTGTTTTCTTCAACCAAGTCACCTGATACAACCTACAAAAAAAATACAGAAAAAAGATTTTCACATCAGCAAAAGAAGCCCTAAACAATGAAAGCCTTGGCTAAAAAATGAGGAGGGAGGGAGGGGGAGAGAGAGAGAGAGAGGGATAGAAAGAGAGAGAAAGAGAGATGTTGCAAGCACAAGTTGTTGTGGGGCACAAGTAATGGAATTATTTTCCTACTTGGCCTTGATTGGTTTATTGAGATAGTCTTTAATTAGGTTAAATAACTACCTAATTGTTTTATTATCTTGTTCCTTGCTGGTTTATAACTAGCTTTCTAGTTGATATATACTTCCTTTGATCTAAGTTTTATTCTCTTACAAAAACATTTCTCAGAAATTAGTTTTCTTAAGTCTAATGCATCATTTTTTAAATGAAGATAGATACAAGGAAGTCTTTATATATCAAAATGATTAAAAACTAATATCTTTATAAGTATATATAGAAGATATAAATTTATTATCAACTTGAACTGTATACACCAAGTAGGAACCAGGAAACAAATATTAAAGCATATAGATCTTTATCTAAGTTAATTAAAGACGAATTTAATAAGCTAACAGAGACTAATTAGGAAACATGATTCCTTGTGTCCCACATCACATAAAGACATTGAAATTATACATAACTTAAAAAACACATTTTAAATGATAACTTCAGTACTTCAGAGCTAGCTTGATAAAAGAACTAAAGTTTCTTAGCAATATTATTTAATTTATGTTTATTTTATAGATAGATATGTTTATATTTGATATTTATATTTTCCATATTTTGTGGATTGTAATCCCTATTTAAAGGGTTCTTTGGTTGGAATAAGATCAATCAAGATTGAGGAGATTATTTCTGCTTTCATGGTATCAGAGCCACGGCTCTAACTACCGATCCTTCTTCTTCTTCGATCCCTCGATCCACTTAAACCCTAAATCGCCATGACCAAGGACGTGATTGATAATCCTTCGGTCAAACCCACCCCCTACACCCTGCGTACTCTGTTAGTAATATCCAAACCAAAATTCGTACCCTAGATGGAACAAAGGTTACATACTCGGCCTGGGTAAAATTGTTCCGACTCCATGCGGTGGCGTACAAGGTCTCTGACCACATCGACGGCAACCCAGCTTCGACTGCCTTCTCTGCCGACCACGAGGCTTGGAAAGAACTTGATGCACTGGTCCTGCAATGGATTTACAGCACCGTTTCTGATGATCTTCTCCTTCGCATTCTAGACTCCAATGCCACTGCCCATTCAGCAAGGAACAAACTGGAGCGCATCTTCCACAGCAATAAACGCGCCCGGGCAACCGCACTTGAGACCAAGTTCTGCAACCTATCTTTGTATAGCTGCTCCTCGGTTGAAGATTATTGCCAAAAGTTGACAAACCTCTCCAATCAATTGGCTGATGTGGATCAACCAGTCTCTGAATCACGGCTGGTCCTTCAACTTGTGCGAGACCTCCCAATCGAATACAACACGGCCTCTTTAATCAACCAAGGAGCCGATTGGGATCAGGCGCTTAGCATTCTCAATGATGAAGTCATTCGAATTGAGGCATGCCAAACTCCACAACCTACTGTACTGGCTGCTCCTGCTGCCCCTAATCCACCATCTTCCACCACTCACAACACTTCTCCTGACCAACCCTTTTCAAATCGTGGCCGAGGACGGGCCGCAATCAACACTTCAGCAGACGGGGTGGCCGAGGCCGCGGGCCAGGCAGATACCAAGGACATCAATGGACCTCTTCTCAGTCACCCTACCCCAATTGGGCTTGGTGGAACACCCCCCTTTGCCCATATCCATCCCAACCACCTTGGCGCCCACCTCCATACCTAGCTCCCTCTTCCACCCAACCACCACAACATGCCCAGTTTGTTGGATACTCAAACCCTCAATCACCTGCATATCAACAGCAGCCACAGGGTGGCTTCAATGCCTTAAGCCCATCGGATCTCAGCGCAACCTTTACACATATGCAGCTCAACCCTCCACCAGCATCTTGGACCTCGGATATCATGGACACTGGAGCATCATCGCACCTCACCCATGATCCAGGTAAAATTTTCCATCCTCATGCCTTGTCCCCTGTATCCAGCACTATTCTGGTAGGCAATGGCAGTAGCTTACCCATTCGTAAATCTGGCTTGAGCTTTCATCACCTACCCAACCGCACATATATCCTGCCAAATGTTCTTTACAGCCCTCAAATTATTAAAAACTTAATTTTTGTACGTCGTTTTACTCGTGATAACAATGTCTCTATTGAATTTGACTTGTTTGGTTTTTCCTTGAAGGATCTCAAGTCTAAACAGATTCTTTCTCGCCACAACAGCAATGGGGATCTTTATCCATTCACTCCACCACAGCTGCCCCCACATGCTTGCTTCATTACAACTTCATCTCAACCTTGGCATGATCGTCTAGGACATCCAGGCGCTCAAGTTTTAGGCATCTTAAGTCGTTCTTTCAATTTCAATTGTAATAAAGACATTTTGTCTAAATTTGTAATTCTTGCCACATTTCTAATAGTAAACGTTTACCTTTTCATGTTTCTAATTCATTTACGTTTGCTCCTTTTGATATTATCCATTGTGATCTATGGACATCACCTGTTATGAGTAAACCGGGCTACAAATATTATATGGTGCTTATTGATAACTTTTCTCACTTTGCTTGGGTTTACCCCCTCAAATTCAAATCAGAAACCTTCCCTACTTTCACCAAATTTCACCAACTCATCCTCACTCAATTTAACAGAAAAATCAAAACTTTCCAATGTGATTTAGGGGGTGAATTTGATAACAATGACTTCAACTCTTTTGCACATCAACACGGGCTGCTCTTCCGTTTTTCTTGCCCCCAAACCTCCTCCCAAAATGGCATATCCGAACGTATGATCCGAAGGCTGGATGACATCACCTGCACTCTTCTCCTCCATGCCAACCTCCCCCTTCCTTCTGGGTGGAGGCTCTTCATACCTCAGCCTCCTTACACAACATCCTCCCCACAAAACGTCTCAACTTTTACACCCCTACCTTTGCCCTTTACCTTCGTCACCCAGAGTATGATCACCTACGGGTATTCGGGTGTGCTTGCTACCCTAACTTCTCTGCCACACAACCCCACAAACTACACCCAAGATCTGTCCGATGCATTTTCCTTGGGTATCTGTCTGATTTTTGTGGATATCATTGCTTCGACCCCACCACCGGCAAGGTTCACATATCCCGCTTATTCCTGCCATGTCACATTTGATGAAACCACTTTCCCATACACCATCCCTCAACCCCCTACATCTTATACCTTCCTAGATGACTCCACTCCTTTGGGCTTTGAATTTCAGCAGCCACCTCCTAAACCTACTGCCCCCCTTCCATCAAATTCACCTACTCTCGTAGGCCACGCCCACAAACATCATCAGCTCCCACACCTACTCCTTGCCCTCCTCCACCAGCTTCCTCCTCAAATTCCCACCCCATGACCACTCGGTCTAAATCCACCAAATTCTCAACCACTGCCCTCCATATCTCTTCCATCTCTCCTCTACCCACCACCTATGCCAAAGCTCTTGCTGATCCACATTGGTCGCACGCCATGCAGGCCGAATTTACTGCTTTACAGGACAATGCTACCTGGGAACTCGTTCCCAGACCCACTGATCAACCAGTAATCAGATGCATGTGGCTGTTCCGCCACAAATACCATTCGGATGGCTCTCTTGCCCGCCACAAAGCGCGCCTGGTTGTCAATGGCAACTCCCAAACAATTGGCATTGATTGTGATGAGACATTCAGCCCCGTGGTGAAACCAGCCACCATTCGAATGGTCCTTTCTCTTGCGGTTACTAGGTCTTGGCCCATCCACCAATTGGATGTCAAAAATGCTTTTTTACACGGTGATCTCCACGAAACAGTCTACATGCATCAGCCACCTGATTTCGTTGATAGGCGATTTACTCACCACGTTTGTCATTTAAAGAAATCCCTGTATGGCCTCAAGCAGGCCCCAAGGGCTTGGTACACTCGCTTTGCCACCTTTATTGCATCCCATGGCTTCTGAAGCAGCACCTGTGACACGTCACTCTTCATCTACAGTCGGGACCCCCAAAACACTGCTTACCTTCTGCTATACATGGATGATATTGTCTTAACAGCCTCAAATGACAAGCTTCTACAGGTTATCATTCAAACCCTATCCAAGGAATTTGCTATGACTGACTTGGGTACACTTCATCATTTCCTTGGAATCAAGGTCACCAAACACCCCAATGGTCTTTTTCTGTCCCAATTGCAATATGCCAAAGACATTCTCATACGAGCTTCCATGGGTTCTTGCAAACCATGCTCTACTCCAGTCGATCTATCCTCTAAACTCAGTGCAACGGATGGAGAGCTCTTCTCTAATCCTACATTGTATCGAAGTCTAGCTGGGGCTCTACAATATCTGACATTCACAAGGTCAGACATCTCATATGATGTCCAACAAGTTTGTTTATTTATGCATGCGCCTCGGGATCCTCATTTTGCCTTCCTCAAACACATCATTCGATACATACAGGGCACCCTTGATTTTGGGATTCGAATAATCCACAGCCATTCCCCTTCTTTGACAGCCTACTCTTATGCGGATTGGGGTGGCTGTCCGGACAACAGAAGCTCTACATCCGGTTACTGTGTTTTTCTAGGTGATAACCTCATTTCTTGGTCTTCCAAACGACAACCTACTGTTTCCAGATCCAGTGCAGAGGCTGAATATAAGGGTGTTGCAAATGCAGTGGCTGAGCTTACTTGGATTCGCAGCTTACTGCTTGAACTTCATACTCCTCTCACTCAAGCTTTGGTTGTTTATTGTGACAATATCTCTGCTGTTTATTTGTCAAACAACCCGGTTCAGCATCAAAGGACAAAGCATATTGAGATCGATATACATTTTGTTCGGGAAAAGGTTCGTGTTGGACAGATTAAGGTTTTTCATGTCCCAACTTCATTTCAGTATGCCGATATCTTCACCAAGGGACTTTCTAGCCAGTTATTTCAATCGTTTCGTTCCAGTTTAAGCGTCTGTCCTCCGCCCGCTTCAACTGAGGGGGTGTCTTAGCAATATTATTTAATTTATGTTTATTTTGAGATAGATATGTTTATATTTGATATCCCTATTTAAAGGGTTCTTTGGTTGGAATAAGATCAATCAAGATTGAGGAGATTATTTCTGCTTTCAAAGTTTTCTTGGGGACCTAGTGTTCACACATTTTACCATTTCTCTCAATCCAAAAGTTTGTCAAGATTGGCTATTATATCATAATACAGGGTGGGTCCATTGAGAAGACAAAATTAAGAAGCATTAGACATCATTAGTCCTATGAATAAATGAATCGAGAGTGAATATAAAAGTATATAAATATTATAGACTATAAATAGAGAAAAAAAATCACAAATTGCAGTATTTTTTTGAAACACATAATGCAAGATTTTTAGTAATAAATTTTATCTTAAAATAGTAAATTGAAACAATTAATGAGTGCATGTTAAAGGAAATCAAAATAAAATACCAAAAAACAAACCAACCATCAGTTGATGGAGCGACTTGGTGGGCCCTTTTGGAAAATTATTTATTTATCTTCTTTTTTTTTTTGACAACTGAACAGATGATTAAGTTGGCAATGAGGAGAGTCTAATATCATAGCCACATAGTTACTTAAAATAGCAAAACAAGTACCTTTGACCCAAAAGAGTTAAACCCTCTCCAAAATAAGAATAATCCATTTTTTGAAAGGCCCTGATCTGGGAACACAAAAATCAGCATCAACTTCAAGTTTCAAATACTACACTTATAAACTTATGAATTTTGATTCAATATCTCAAAAGAATTGGTGATCCAATCCAATGTTCAGCTTCATTTCAACAATATAAATAATAGAAATATGATTTATAATAGATGTTTTGTCAAATGAAATGCAATGTACCTTTCCAGTCACTAGATCCACTTCCCTAACTGATGACTGGAATCAGACAAAAAAATAAATAAAAGGTTAATGAAGGAATCACACATGAAGCAAAAGCTAATGACACATAGTTAACAAGTGTGAATAGTAAAGGTGACATGTAAGAAAAAGAAAGACGAAGAAATCAAAGCAGCATGTCTTTTTCATCCCCATCCAAAATGTGAGACAACTGTATTAATCCCGAGTGGAGACCTCCCGAGAGTTCACCCATCCCAAAACTACTCTCACTCAAGCATACTTATCTGTAGAGCTCTTTCATTCAGTCATCCATAACTACTAAGCATGGTATTTGAGGTCAGCTTATGATGTACAATTCAAGTATGGTGTCATGGCTCTTATTAAAGTTCAAAAATTTTACAATAATATGAATCAAAAACAGCCATGGTTTATATTTGAAGCATTACTATTGATGTCTAGAGAAAGCCATTGTGCAGTGAGGCATTCTCAGAATCTAATATGACATCGTAATCTTCAACAAGCATCAAATGAAAATATGTGAAGTTTTCCAAACTCACGTGTCCTTGTAGTCCGGTTGACTCCAATAGTGTATCGTTCCCTCCATACAAAAGGCCCTGAAAGCATCCGGACATTATATCAAAAACAAATTAACCATGAATCGCCAAAAAGAACAATTGTTCAATCAATTTCAATTCAAACTTATAGTATTTTGTGATCAAGCTCAAATTAGCAAGCAGTTTAACACGAAATCCAAAATTAAATCAACTGAGATCGAAAGACCTGACCTGTGTGAAAGCATTAGGATCGTGAGGAAACTCGTTGACGATCTTAAATGAGGAAATTTGGTCATCCGATCGGAAGAAGCTCCAGGTGTTCCACCAAAGAACAATCACGGTTACCGCCGAGAAGACTGAAAGAAAAACGACGATCTTTCTGGCTCGAAAAGAGGGATGCATTGCAGGTTGCGGTTGCTGTTGCTGTTGCTGGGGTTTGAGGAGGTTAGATCGCTTACCACTGGCTTTCCTTCTCATGGACACGCCGGCCATGAGATAGCTGAATGTATGGTGTTGAACATCTGAGTTCCGATTTGGGGGTGAGACGAAGGAGATGATCGGATTCGGTTCGAGGGTTGGGTTGTTGAGCCGAGCAGTGTTAAAAACCCCAATGTATACGCCTCGTGAAATGCGAACCATGTGTGCTTTTTCTCCACTTTCCTGTCAAGAATTAACGCAAGATGAGAGAAAAAGAAATTTTAAAAAAATTCCTTTATTTTACTATTATTTTTGAACAGCAGCTAAAATGTCTCATCATATCATCTTCCGTTATTATGACGATTGATAGCTAAGATCGATTGCTCGATCTTTGACCTTGAGACATGAGTGCCCTAAGATGCGCGAAAACCGGATGGAATCCGTAAACCTTCGCGGCTTCGCCCCCATTAGGTTCGAACCCAGGAATATGGGATTAAAGCTCTGATTAGTTCCTTTACATGAATATCCTTTATTTTACTTAGCTCAATATATACGAGTGTTATTTCGTGGAATAACTCGAATTTTAAATCATTCACTTGTTTTAACCACTCATGCTATAGATGTGGGAGCATCAACAAATCAAAAATAGGTTGTTAAGGTGCGTGTTTCGTCCCTAAAATATTTGAGGGTTTTAGTCCCATAGCAGACAAAGATGAAAAAAATTTGTTGTTCAAAAAAAATCAAAAAATAAAAGAAAATAAATAATTTTGCTTAGTTTTCATTTTATTTTCTTTAATTTCCCGCTTTAAGTTAAACTTAAGAATACAACATGTTTTATTTTATTTCCTTTATTTTGTTAAATGAAACCAATGTATTTTCATTTTCATTCCATTTCACTTCGTTTATCCCGTTAAGTAAACTTAATAACAGAGCGTGTAGACGTAAATAATCATCAAAGTCAAATAACTCAACCCAACCCAAGTACCCAACCCAAAACATATGGGTCAAGTATTTGATTCCTAGATTACTCTCATTGTCAACCCATTACCCGTTAGATTGTCACATGAATAATAAAAATATTAAAAAAATGATTTTCTAACAACACGTTGTCCAAACAACCTTGGTTGAATTTAAAACCAAAATTATATTTTTCTTTTATAACTTTTAATTTTAAACTTCTTTTACAAAAATGTAAACACAATTTTTTTAGTATTCCAGTATAAATTTTTTAAAAAGACAGAGCTATTTAAAAAAACGTATTACAGGTATGACTGGTTTTATTTTTCTAGTTTTACATTTTAGATAATTAGTTTTTTTAATAAATAAAAATGTTAATACTATAAAGATAATTATAAATTAAACTTATATAATAAAAAATAGTTTCTGTTGGTTTGCTAATGAATATGATATGTTGGATTAGGTTGAGTTGTGTAAATATATGAGAAAGAAATTAGTTTATTTAAGATCATAAAATCAGCTCATGCTTGATTTGTTTATCTAAAATCATATATTTGTTTACTCAAATAGTATAACTAAACGATAAATCTAAATTTTTTGAATTATTGTTCTTGTTTTTCATTAATCTCTAATAATAATAATTTATTTTAGTAGTTTTATTGTATATGAACTTTTAACATTTTTTGAGATTGATATTTATAATTTATGTGTCTACATGCTAGTTATTTTTTGTAAAAAATAAAAAGATATAGTATAAAAAGGAAATTTTTTTGACTTACTTTCTGAAAAGGAAAAAAAAAAACTAATTAACCGGTTCTTGGAACCGGTTTTGCTTTAACTGGTTTACCCCAAAACTCATAAAGTGGTTTCTAATTGTTGGTTTAACACCGAACACAAAAACTGATTAGAAAAACTGGTTTAAGGGTTATTTTATGCACACTAGGCTTTAACTGTAATTGAGTGACCATATCATTTAAATAGTAATCAACCTTTCTGTTTGGCAGACTTTTAAATTAGATAGGATTGTATGACAAGTTTTTTAGAATGCTTATTTAAAATACTACTGTTATCTAAAACATTTTGAGGTTTTACAATAAAGTGACAAGTTTTATATAATTTATGTTTTTCATATTCGAGATTATGTTTCTATAATGTTAAAGATACTACCACAACTAGAGGTGGTAAGTTTTACCCACGTAAAAAAAACGGGTTGATTTGGACAAACAATTATAGTATAATAGGTTAAATGAGTAACATCATAATATTGAATAGGTTGAAATGGGTAACACTTAAACACAATACGGGTCAAGACATGTAACCAAAAAAGTATGCCAATGCAATGGATTCAAACATTTAAGAATAATTAATAACATATTTGATGAAAAAATCACTAAAAATTATCCAAATGGATCATTTGTTTATTTGTAACACATCTTAAGTTAAATTTATGTTTTTTAAAAACAATCAATTTAGACCCGAACTAATTTTGCTTAAAACCCGTTCCGACCCGCACCCATCCCGACCCGAACATATTCTGACACGTTATCCAACCCGACCCGACCCGTCCATTTTGCCAGCCATAACCACAACACATGAGATAAACCACTAATTATTCTACAAGATGCCATTTTCTACTGGATAACTTAACAATTGATGCAAGTACATTAATGAACCAAGAGTCTAAGCTCAAACAATACTTTTAGAGCTATGAGAACACTTTTAAGGATCAAAATCCATGATTTAAGATGAAGTAATTCAAAAGAAATCAACAAAAAACAAAATCAAAATTACTACATTACCCAACTCAAACAGTAGCATAAGTCACATTTTCAAATTCAACCAGCAAAAAACAACAGGATCATAAAGTTTAAGAAAAGCTTGAGCTTGGTGGTGCACCGCCCCCTCCACGACCAAAGCTAGGCCTTCCACCAGCACTACCCTGCAGCAAATCACAATGTTAAAAAAAGTGTGCAAAAAAAAGTAGTCTGCAACTATAGAAAAACACACAAATTGCATGATATCATGCAAATGAATGATGCAAAAAGAAACAAGATGAACAAAGGTACTTTAGAGTTTGAATAAGATTTAAAGATAATGGACAAAAAATAACAAAAACAAGATTAGGCTTAAAAACAAAAATTCAATATATATTACTCATTAATGTCTAAACTAAAGGGTTTCTAACCTAACGATACCTCATTTACTTCTCCTATTGGGTTTGAGCCAGAAGCAGGCGCTTTCCCAATAGGCATAGCCTAAGAGGTGGGTTTGTTCTCTCATGAGAAGTAGTAGACAGGGCTTGTTCAAAAAATATTAATGTTTAACATGTTATAAGAAAGACTAAACTTGACAATCTTGACACATAACAAGATAAATGGATAGATTTTGGTAAACAATTATTGTATTTTGGGTTGAAATAAATAACACTATGACATATAATGGGTTGAAATGGGTAACACTTAACACAATACGGGTCAAAATAGATAACTTAAAAACTATGTGACTATAATAGATTCAAACGGATATGAATTAACAATAATATATACGACGAGAGAATCATTGACAACTATTTAAATTAACTATTTGTTTAGTTACAATTCATTTTAACTTGAACAAGATTGATGTTTTCTAAAACAACACATTTAAACGATAATTGTTTTTGCTTAAAACTCATCCTTGCCACACCCTTTTTAAACCTTTATCCAACCCGCTTATTTTGCCAGCAATAAGAAAGACTCAAATGCAACTCATACTAAAATAAAAACTACCAAATAATATAACTAAAACATCAAGAACACAAACGAAGACACCTTACCCTGTTAAAAGCAGGCTGGTAATCAGCCGGAGCTCCGCCCTTATCACCACCAATCGGACCACCGCGATAACCATCGCGGTCACCAAATCTCGGTCTATCTCCTTCAAATCTAGGCGGACCGCTAAAATTACATCACAAATATAAAGCTTAATCAACACCACAGATTCGAATACACAATTAAAACCCTACCAAAATCATACAATTAAACTTATTCAGACGATTATTACCGAGGACGGTCGCCGGGAGGTCCTCCGGTGGGACGTCCAAGAGGCTTAGCTGATTTCTTCAAAGTAGCAGGAACAATGTCAGAAGGAAGATTCAAGTAAGTTCTAAGGAACTCGATCCCATCGTTCGTCAGATACCAGTAGTAATGCATCCAAGCAAACGTCTCCTTCACGTATTCCTTTGATTTGAAGCTCTGCATAAGCTTAATCACCTGCAGATTCGGTACATCGATTTCTGGATGCTTCGCCAAATTGTAATCCTTTTTAGCAAAGCAAACACCCTCTGTACAACAATACTAACCAATTAATCATCATTAACAGCACGATATGCATATAAATGTTCGTCAATGGAGAAACTGAGACCTTGAAAGAGGTACTTGGAGATAGCCCTACGATTCTTCTCAGGGATGATCTGAAACATCACAAAATTGATAAATTGGAATATTATTTCGAAAGATTTTAGCGGAAAAACGGGAAATTGATTTGAGGATGAAGATAGCTTACCATGATTGATTGCTGCTTTGCGATGAATGTGCGGAGAAACTAGGGTTTGTGTGTCTCAACTTATTGCAACAGCAGAAGAAGAAACCCTAGCATCCGAGGTGTTCATAAATATGGACTTTCAATCAGTGGGCCGCTGTTGAAGCCCGTTTCTTATTTTCAAAACTAGACATTTGAAGTAGATATGGCCAAACCGGGTTCAAATTTAAACCCGAACCGGGTTCAAACCGGGTTCAATTTTGGACCGGGTCCGGTGAAACCGGTATTGAGGTGAACCCGAACAGGTTTGGAACCGGTTTCACATTTGTAGATCTAAAACCGGTAGAACCGGGTAGGGTAGGGTCGGGTCCAGAACCGGGTACACCTACCGGGTTCAAACCGGGTTCGGTTTAATTTATTTATTTTTTTTTATAAATGTGAATACATAAATAAAAAGAAAATAATATTAAAAACATACATTATTATTTCTAATAATTTACAATAAATTACATACATAACTTAAAAATAAAAATAACTTTTAATACATTTATTTATATTTCAATTATTTAAAAAAAAAGACATACATAAATAATAAAAAAAATACTTGATTTAAGAACATGTATAAAAAAAATAATGATATTAAAAAAATTCATTATTATTTCTAGTAATTTTACAATAAATTACATACATAACATAAAAATAAAAATTGTATTTAACATTTATTTCTCTTTTAATTATTTAAAAAAAACATACATAACTTAAAAATATAAATACAAATACAATAACTTGAGAACATGCGTTTTATTCCGTGCTTGTTCCCGCTTGCGTTTGCGTACGTTTACGAGCACGAGCTTCTTGTGCAAGTTCTTCATCGGATATGTCGGGAGATAATCCTTCATCCACCTCCTCTTCGTGTACCCTTGTTTCAAGTTCGATTTCATCTTCGAGGTTTGTTATGTTTTGAATTCGATCGATCGCGTCCAAGTGATCCTTTAAGCAAATACACATCTCTACTGATTCCGGAGTAAGTCTTGTTCTTTGTAAAAATAATACCCTGCCACTAAGAGAAAACGCAGATTCCGAAGCTACCGTAGAAGCTTGGACGGTTAGTAAATCACGTGCCATAGTGGATAGAATCGGATAATCGGATTCTTTTCCTTTCCACCATGACAAAAGGTCTAAATTGTGATAATCCTGGGATTGAAAAGTGGAAACAAAATCTGTTCCACTATACCTTCCGAGCTCACTTGAAGGGGTGTTACCCCTTTGTCGTTTTGTCGTTTCATTACGAACGGTATTAAATAAACTAAGAAGCGAATCATGAGGTCTACTACTCGAGCTTGATGCGCTCGTGCTCGTACGTATGTTTATATTAGGACCATATTTATTTAAATAAAATTCATACATACTTTGTAAACTTTTTTGAAAACTTTTTTTTGCATCATTTGAAAAATTTGGATCTTCTTCATGAATATCCAAATTATCATTTATTTCGTCTATCAAACATTCAACCCCCGTAACATTCAAAATTGGGTTTAAAGCAGCGGCACAAGTAAACACGGGTGGTAAATCTTTAAAATATTTCTTTAATTTGACTTTCATTGGACTTATCATTTCTTCAAACATTTGGTTTTTCGTTTCAAAATTTTTTAAATTTGACGTCATCAAATACAATTCTGGTAACACCAATAGACTAGTAGGATAATAAACCCCTGATAATTTTGTAGTGGCGGTTTTAAAAGCTTCAAGAAAATCAGTTAAATCTTGAATATTCTCCCAACACAAGTCCGAAAACGCAGATTCGGCGTAACCACCTTCACAAAGACTCGTATGAAATGTTTGTAAAGTTGCTCTTTGTTTTAAAACACTTTCAAACATTTTAAAAGTGGAGTTCCACCGAGTAGGTACATCCCAATTAGGACCATAACAAGGTCTGTTCGTATCTTTACACAATTTTTTGTAATCAGTAAATGTTTTTCTACTTTTTTTAAAAACATCATGTATCATATTTCTAAAACCATATTTGAAAGTTTCAAGATTCGGTAAAGAAAGACCGTCTTGCACCGCTAAGTTAATAATATGTGTTACACATCGAGTGTGGAAAAATATACCGTTGCAAAATGGTGTGTATTTTAATTTTAATTTTTCCACTGCAGCAGTGTTGTTTGAAGCATTATCAAATGCTATTGAAAATAGTTTCTTTTCCAAATTAAATTGTGTTATTACAAAATCTAATAGTTGAAACAAATATTCAGCCGTATGTGGATACGGGAAAAGTTCAAACGCAATCGTACGTTTCATCATTTGCCACGAACCGGGATCCACCCAATGGGCGGTGACGCAAATATACGATTCCGGTAAACCATGTTGTGACACCCCGTAAATTCCAGGTCAGCTTTGATTTTATTTAAATGTTTATTTAAATGCATTATGTACACGTGGCACTAGAATTAGATTAATTTAGTGTGACACGTGGCACGACAGTATGAACACTGACACATGACTTGATAATTCGTGGAATTATCGGCAAACAGCACACACGTGTCAAAACACACGAACGTTGGTGAACGTCTACCACATTGTGAAACACAGCACTCGAAACCTCACGAAACACTCACACATTGAACTTGGAAGTTCAAACAAGGCCAAACGAAAGTTCGTAAACGTGAAAACGGCAACGAACGGATCAAACCAATGAAAATGGGCCTATTGGGCTCACCAGGGGATCTGTCGCGCTACGCGACGGCCCACAAGGACACTGTCGCGATACGCGACAGGTGGCGGGGGAAATTTGAACGCGGAACATCCTCGCGCTACGCGAGGGGAACTCTTGAAGCTGTCGCGCTACGCGAGGAGACCCAGTTCGCAGAATCTTTATTTAACCAAGATGTAATCATCACCAGCCAACCTAGCCTCTCATTTCCGATTCCAAGACACTCAAACTCGTCTCCTACACCTGCAAATCACCATTTTCATCAGCTGGAAGCCATTGTTGAGGAGATTGAAGCTCAAGAACATTGAAGCAAGCCTCCTAGACCACCACCCATCACCACCATCTTCTTATTCGTTGAGGAACCTGCTGTCCAGAAGCTCTTAGAAGCCTTCTAGCTCGATTTTATCATCATCTCAGCCTTCTTGGAGCCTTAGAAGGTAGTATTTACATTCCTCCATGGCTAGAACGTCCATTTCTCACCACCACACGCACATGCATGTGTTAAAACCCACATGCAAGCACCCATGGCTCACATGCACGAATTTATAATATGGGTTTGTTGATTTTAAGATGATTTATGATGATCTAACATGATTAGAATGCATTTGGTGATGATCTATGATGATGTGTATGTAAGGATTTCATGTTTTGTTCATAAAGTGTTGAATGATGGCCATGCATGCATGATCCATGATGGTAGGAATGATCTTGAGTATGTTGATATGCTTATTGATAATGTTAGAAGGATTACTCATGGTTGGATTTGTTTAAAATGATCAAAATGTTGATTTTTAGTAATCTTTCCATTATTAGTAACTTTTATTTGCAAAATGATTGTTGGAGATGAATTCACGAACATGCAAGTATGTGGACTTGCTATTAGGATGATAATATGATGATTTGATTTGTTAGAATGTGGTTTCGATAATGAGTATGGTCATTTCTAGCAATATTACTAAATATAGAAACTTTTGTGAATGAAATATTGATGGATGATGATTTAGACTATGTTGACATGATTAGATGATAGCAAATAGCATATTATGATGAATGATGGTATGAAAAATTGCTTGGAAATGTTAAATGGTCATTTTTATGCAAAAACCACAAAGTTACTATTTTTAGTAACTTTATGGTTACAAAAACCGACTTAGGAATATGTTGAATGACTTGAGCATGCTAAATGATTTATTATGTTATAATATGATGTTTAGATGCTAAGTTAGATGGTTTCCGATGTCACGTATGCTAAAAATGGAAACTTTCCATTTTAGGAAACTTTTGTGCACTAACATGCTATAAACGACGTATATGAACTTGTATGATAATGTGCTATGTGCTAACATGACCCCGTAGGACCATTGAGCATGCTAGAACTCGAACACCGTCATGCTTTGTGAACTTTCTAAAAATGGAAACTTACTATAAATAGTAAGTTGTCCATAAACGCGACCTACGCGTTTTGCACACGACAAACACTTACACGATTGCTACATGAGTCACAAACCGTCACACGGTTCACCAACGGGTCGTTGACTTGACACGGTCAACTTTGGTCAGACACGGTCAACTTTGGTCAAACATGGTCAAACACGGTCAATGTGGACCAACACGAGCAAACACGGTCATTGTGGACCGACACGGGCAAACATGAACAACCAAGGGTTGTTGAGCACAAACACGAGCACTAACACTAGCACGGTCACCTACACGAACTCACATACGATCTACGATATAGGTTGCCGGTGACCGACGTGCTACACGACAACTCGGGAGCTTACGCTTACATACATTCGTTTCACTAAGGTGAGTTTACGGCCCCTCTTTACTCTTTTTCAAATGCTTTTAAATAGGGGGAGAATACTAGTTGCATCGAGTCAAACATTATTGCTATTACAAACATTTTTGTGTATGCTGGTTTATTGGACAAACATTAAGTGTTGAACTCGTTACAAGCCCTCACAAAGTCTTACCGTTAATGTACGAACAACGTGGTAGGTTTGGATGGATCCATTAGGGAATGACTAACCCCACGGGGCACCATGTTGACTGAGTGTCATAACCCGTGCAAATTCTGACCTAACTTGCTATGTATACGAGGCATAGCGGAGGCAAGAGCAAACAAGTCTAGTTCGGTAGTGACGCACTGACACTTTGGGCCTAGGGCTCGGTACTAACATTGATAAACAGCATGACACACTTTTCATTACTATATGTATATCAAAACCTGTGAACTCACCAACCATTGTGTTGACACTTGTTTTTAAACTTGTATTCTCAGGTAACTAGCATGACAGGCTCGTGGAGCAGGAAAGCACATAGGGGACATGAGCATAGGGCCCCACATGCATTTGTTTTCGTGTCTTTTGAAAACAATTTGACTTTATCTTATTTAAAACGTTGTTGTATTAAACTACTTACAATTTCCGCTGTGTAAACAATCATTTTCCGCTGCATGTTATGACTTATTTATTCCGCTGCAATACTACTTTATTTCCGCTGCAAACTATTTTGTCAAGTGTATGTGTCAAACTTGGATTTGTAAACGCATATAGAGGTGTTCTATATGACCTTGAGCTGTGATTCTGGACACGTCACATCCACGTGGACATACGCCACGAGTGGGAAATTGGGGGTGTGACAGACTGGTATCAGAGCCTTGGTTATAGAGAACTAGGTTTGCATATAGTAAGCTTAGACTATAGCCATTGCTCAACTTTAGACACTACACTTAGAACTTGCACATTGATGATATTATTGCTTATGTTAAACTATTACTTACTAACGTGAAACTTACAGGATGGCCGACAACAACAGCAACGCTAACCGGAGCGCAGCTAGACCCACGGGCACAGATGATTTGGCGGCAGAGAGTCGGCGACGGATCGACGACATAGTATCACAGGTTGACGCCGAGATGGACCGGCGGGCGAGGGACGCAGCACGGGCCAGATATTGGGGATGGCTTCCCACCATACTCCAGAGTTGGATCGTCGAGGAGAGAGTACCTCCATATCGATATCCCGGCGACACCACTCCAGGACACCGACTACCACCGTTCGGAGTGCCGATGGAGCAGGCCTTCGCGGCACATGTTGCTTGCACACGACGGGAAGTCTGGAGGGGTAGGGAGCTAACAGACGAGGTCCGAGTTCTTCGCGAGAAGAGCGATCGATTGGAGAGGCAGAACGAGAGACTGGAGGAGCGCAACAACAGACTGGAAGCCCAGATGGAGGCTCTACGACTCCAAATGTCCCAACTACTGACCGAGCATGGACAGGTCGTCGATGTCGTGCAGGAACACGACGTGCGTATCACCGAGAATCGGACGGACATCACCGAGACTCAGGCCATGGTGCAGGCCAGTGATGCCATGCTTAATGCATGGGCTGCACAGTTTATTGAGGAGCCACCTCAGGAGGATGGTCCTGAATTCGAGGCCGAGGACCTCGAAGAAGAGGACCTTGATGAGGATCCTAATGAGGATCCGGAGGAGGATGATGACGACGGAGACGCTGCTAGCGATATTTCGCATGTTTCCATGGATTCTGACTAGTGGACTGTTGTATTTTGTACTTTCTTTATTTTAGCCTAGACGAGCGGGATGTGCTCGAAGAACTTATTATGTATTTCCTTTTGAAATTATTGTACTTCCAACTTATTATTAATGAGAATTATGTTTTGTCTTACTTATTACATATTGACCATGATTGCTTTGACTTGACAACTAACATGACATATGATCTGACTTCCGACACAACATCTGACTAACATTCTGACTTACTAACATTCTATCCCTTCCGTATAGAAAATATCTATGGCGGGAAGAGGACCACATGCACGCCCTCCTAGACGAACACTGGACGCAGCCGTCATTAAGATGATGGTTGACAGACGGGTTAACAAGATACTGGCAGAGCACGAGGCACACCGCCTTGCTAGTGAAACCAGTGGCTCGAACAACGGTACTAACCCTCGCCTAACATGACTAACATAGTATAGCTAACACGCTCTGACCTACGACATTGGTTTCTGACTGACAGGATCACAAGGCAACAACAACAAAGGATGTTCTTTTAAATCCTTCCTGAACTGCCACCCACACAAATTCAAGGGGACTGAGGGAGCCGTGGGAATGCTCCGCTGGGTGGAGAAAGTGGAGTCTGTATTCGCCATGTGCGAATGTACTGAAGAGAACCGGGTGAAGTTCGCAACTGGTACACTGGAAGGACCAGCACTCACATGGTGGAATACCCATGTACAAACCCTGGGGTTGGACGGTGCCAACTCCATGCCATGGGCTGATTTCACCCGACTACTGCAAGAGGAATACTGTCCTCGTGATGAGATCAGAAAGCTAGAGGCTGAGTTTTGGGTACTGAAGATGGTGGGCTCTGAGATCGAGCAATACTGTACTCGATTCCATGAGCTGTGTAAGCTATGTCCGGCTATGGTGACGCCGGAGTACAAGAAAATCGAGCAGTTCATCAGTGGGCTGCCCGAACAAATTCAGAGCATGGTGACTGCGTCTGACCTCACCACTATCCAACCTCTGATCAGGCTGGCTCATAAACTGACTGACCAAGCTGTAGCTCAGGGCAAGCTACCCAAACGAGGCGAACATCTGAAGCCTCAAGAAAGCCAGAAGAGGAAGTGGGAACCCAGCCACCACCAATCTCATCAACCTCAGCAACAACAAAGATCTGCACCAGCCAGAGCCTTTACTGCCACTCAACCAGACGACAAGGGGAAGGGTGTGTACCAAGGGAAATACCCCTTGTGTAACCGGTGTTCATACCATCACCTCGGGCAATGTGAACGATACCGTTGCCTGAAGTGCGGAAGGCATGGCCATATGGCCAAAGATTGCAGATCAAGATTTCCAACCAACAACAGCAACCCTAACCACAACCAGAACAACAACCAGAACACCTCCAGAGGGTGTTATGAATGTGGAAAACCAGGCCACATGAGGAGGGATTGTCCTCAATTGAAGAAGGCCGGAGGAGGAGCGGCCAAGGGGAGAGCATTTGTGATTGGCTCGGGAGAAGCCAAGGACGATCCTAACATCGTAACCGGTACGTTTCTTTTAAATAATGTCTATGCTAGCATATTGTTTGATACCGGTGCCGATAGGAGCTTTATATCTAGTGAGTTTAGCAAATTACTAGATATTACCCCAACACCACTAGACTACAAGTATACCGTAGAGCTAGCCGACGGCAAGTTAATTGAAACACAACACATCTTTCGAGGATGCGTCATGGTATTGGCGGATCATGAACTCGAAATCGATTTGATGCCGGTGACTCTCGGAAGCTTTGATGTGGTCGTTGGAATGGATTGGTTATCCGCTAACCAAGCTGAGATCGTATGCAACGAGAAGATCGTACGAGTGACGTTGCAGAACGGAGAACAGATCTCGATTCAGGGGGAAAGGCGGGGAGTACCTTTGAACATCATGTCATGCATGAAGGCGAACAAGTACCTACAAAAGGGATACACTGCCATACTAGCCCTCATCGCCGAGCAACCCAAGAAAGAGAGGAAGATTGAGGACATCGCCGTAGTCCGCGATTTTCCCGAAGTATTTCCCGAAGACCTACCTGGACTACCTCCGAAACGACAAGTCGAGTTTCAGATAGACCTTACACCAGGAGCAGCACCGATCGCCAAGACTCCATACCGACTAGCACCAACGGAGATGCAGGAACTGTCTAACCAGTTGCAAGAACTGTTAGACAAGGGATTCATCAGACCGAGCTTCTCACCTTGGGGAGCACCGGTCTTGTTCGTAAAGAAGAAAGACGGATCATTCCGTATGTGTATCGACTACAGAGAACTGAACAAGGTGACGATCAAGAATCGATATCCCTTACCGCGAATAGACGATCTGTTTGACCAGTTGCAAGGGTCAAGCTACTATTCGAAGATCGATTTAAGATCGGGTTACCACCAACTAAGGATACAGGAAAACGATATCCCTAAGACTGCCTTTAGAACCCGATACGGACACTACGAATTCTTGGTTATGCCCTTTGGACTGACCAACGCACCAGCCGTATTCATGGATCTCATGAATAGAGTGTGTAAACCTTACCTGGACAAATTCGTGATAGTGTTCATCGACGACATCCTGATTTATTCAAAGGATCGGGAGGAGCATGCCGAACATCTAAGGTTAGTCTTGGAACTACTGAAGAAAGAGCAACTGTACGCGAAATTTTCAAAATGCGACTTTTGGATACGCGAAGTCCAATTCCTTGGACACGTGGTTAATGAGCAGGGAATACACGTAGACCCAGCCAAGATCGAAGCCATTAAGAACTGGGAAGCACCCAAGACTCCGACTGAGGTGCGACAATTCCTAGGTCTGGCCGGGTACTACCGAGATTCATTGAAGGATTCTCGAAGATTGCCCAATCATTGACATCCCTGACTCATAAAGACAAAAAGTTCGATTGGGGAGACAAACAAGAAGCTGCTTTCAACCTGTTGAAACAGAAACTATGCACTGCACCCATCCTATCCCTACCGGAAGGATGTGATGACTTCGTGGTGTATTGCGACGCTTCGAAACAAGGACTCGGTTGCGTGCTGATGCAACGCGAGAAAGTGATAGCATACGCTTCACGTCAACTGAAGGTGCATGAGAAGAACTACACGACTCATGACCTTGAGTTGGGAGCCGTGGTGTTTGCCTTGAAGATCTGGCGACACTACTTATACGGCACAAAGTGCACTATCTTTACCGATCATAAGAGCCTACAACACATCTTCGACCAGAAAGAGTTGAACATGAGACAACGAAGATGGGTTGAGCTTATCGGCGATTATGACTGCGCTATCAAGTATCATCCAGGCAAAGCTAACGTAGTGGCCGACGCGTTGAGTCGAAAAGAAACAACAAAGCGCGTGCGTGCACTACAACTCACGATTCATTCTGAATTGCCAAATCAGATACGAAACGCACAACAAGAAGCTCTAAAAGCTGAAAACCTTACTCTTGAAGCCATGCGTGGCATGGATAAACAATTGAAGGCAAAGGGCGACGGAGCTTACTATTTAATGAATCGAATCTGGATTCCACGCTACGGAGGATTGAGAGAAGTAGTGATGGACGAAGCACACAAGAGCCGGTATTCCATACATCCGGGCTCTGACAAGATGTATCACGATTTGAAGACAACCTATTGGTGGCCAAACATGAAAGCTGAAATAGCAACTTACGTGGGTAAGTGTCTAACGTGCTCAAAAGTCAAGGTTGAGTACCAGAAGCCATCAGGGTTACTTCAACAACCGGAATTACCAATGTGGAAATGGGAGCAGATATCCATGGATTTCATCACTAAACTGCCAAAGACGGCAAGTGGTTGCGATACCATCTGGGTTATCGTAGACCGACTGACGAAGTCTGCTCATTTCCTACCCATTAAAGAGACTGACAAGCTAGACAAACTCACTCGGATTTATTTGAAGGAAGTGGTCACTCGACATGGAGTGCCAATCTCCATCATATCTGATCGCGACAGTCGATTCACGTCGCATTTCTGGAAGTCCTTGCATAAGGCTTTGGGCACGAGATTGGACATGAGTACTGCTTACCACCCGCAGACGGACGGGCAAAGTGAGCGAACGATACAGACACTGGAAGACATGCTCCGGGCATGTGTCATTGACTTTGGTAGTAGCTGGGAATCTCATCTACCGTTAGTGGAGTTCTCATATAACAATAGCTACCACACTAGCATTCAAGCTGCACCCTTCGAGGCACTTTACGGACGTAAGTGTCGATCACCCATCTGCTGGGCGGAAGTTGGAGACAGCCAACTGACTGGTCCAGAACTGGTGCACGAGACAACTGAAAAGATCGTGCAAATACGCAAACGAATGGCAGCAGCTCGGGACAGACAGAAAAGCTATGCCGACAAGCGACGCAAACCGTTAGAATTCCAGGTGGGGGACAGAGTGTTACTCAAGGTCTCGCCCTGGAAAGGTGTCATTCGGTTTGGCAAACGAGGAAAGTTGAACCCTCGTTACATTGGACCTTTCGAGATTACAAAGCGAATAGGCCCTGTAGCCTACGAACTAAACCTGCCAGTTGAACTGAGCAGTGTACACAACGTATTCCACATCTCGAACCTCAAGAAGTGCCTATCAGATGAAACACTTGTTATTCCTCTCGAGGAAATACAAATCGACGAACAATTGAACTTTGTTGAGGAACCGGTGGAGATTATGGACCGGGAAACCAAGAAGCTCAAACTCAGTAAAATCCCGATTGTAAAAGTACGATGGAATTCGCGACGAGGACCGGAATTCACGTGGGAACGTGAGGACCAGATGAAACAAAAGTACCCACACCTGTTCGCGGAACAGACAAACGCTAACAGCACAAGTTGAATTTCGGGACGAAATTCTTTCTAACATGGGGAGGATGTGACACCCCGTAAATTCCAGGTCAGCTTTGATTTTATTTAAATGTTTATTTAAATGCATTATGTACACGTGGCACTAGAATTAGATTAATTTAGTGTGACACGTGGCACGACAGTATGAACACTGACACATGACTTGATAATTCGTGGAATTATCGGCAAACAGCACACACGTGTCAAAACACACGAACGTTGGTGAACGTCTACCACATTGTGAAACACAGCACTCGAAACCTCACGAAACACTCACACATTGAACTTGGAAGTTCAAACAAGGCCAAACGAAAGTTCGTAAACGTGAAAACGGCAACGAACGGATCAAACCAATGAAAATGGGCCTATTGGGCTCACCAGGGGATCTGTCGCGCTACGCGACGGCCCACAAGGACACTGTCGCGATACGCGACAGGTGGCGGGGGAAATTTGAACGCGGAACATCCTCGCGCTACGCGAGGGGAACTCTTGAAGCTGTCGCGCTACGCGAGGAGACCCAGTTCGCAGAATCTTTATTTAACCAAGATGTAATCATCACCAGCCAACCTAGCCTCTCATTTCCGATTCCAAGACACTCAAACTCGTCTCCTACACCTGCAAATCACCATTTTCATCAGCTGGAAGCCATTGTTGAGGAGATTGAAGCTCAAGAACATTGAAGCAAGCCTCCTAGACCACCACCCATCACCACCATCTTCTTATTCGTTGAGGAACCTGCTGTCCAGAAGCTCTTAGAAGCCTTCTAGCTCGATTTTATCATCATCTCAGCCTTCTTGGAGCCTTAGAAGGTAGTATTTACATTCCTCCATGGCTAGAACGTCCATTTCTCACCACCACACGCACATGCATGTGTTAAAACCCACATGCAAGCACCCATGGCTCACATGCACGAATTTATAATATGGGTTTGTTGATTTTAAGATGATTTATGATGATCTAACATGATTAGAATGCATTTGGTGATGATCTATGATGATGTGTATGTAAGGATTTCATGTTTTGTTCATAAAGTGTTGAATGATGGCCATGCATGCATGATCCATGATGGTAGGAATGATCTTGAGTATGTTGATATGCTTATTGATAATGTTAGAAGGATTACTCATGGTTGGATTTGTTTAAAATGATCAAAATGTTGATTTTTAGTAATCTTTCCATTATTAGTAACTTTTATTTGCAAAATGATTGTTGGAGATGAATTCACGAACATGCAAGTATGTGGACTTGCTATTAGGATGATAATATGATGATTTGATTTGTTAGAATGTGGTTTCGATAATGAGTATGGTCATTTCTAGCAATATTACTAAATATAGAAACTTTTGTGAATGAAATATTGATGGATGATGATTTAGACTATGTTGACATGATTAGATGATAGCAAATAGCATATTATGATGAATGATGGTATGAAAAATTGCTTGGAAATGTTAAATGGTCATTTTTATGCAAAAACCACAAAGTTACTATTTTTAGTAACTTTATGGTTACAAAAACCGACTTAGGAATATGTTGAATGACTTGAGCATGCTAAATGATTTATTATGTTATAATATGATGTTTAGATGCTAAGTTAGATGGTTTCCGATGTCACGTATGCTAAAAATGGAAACTTTCCATTTTAGGAAACTTTTGTGCACTAACATGCTATAAACGACGTATATGAACTTGTATGATAATGTGCGATGTGCTAACATGACCCCGTAGGACCATTGAGCATGCTAGAACTCGAACACCGTCATGCTTTGTGAACTTTCTAAAAATGGAAACTTACTATAAATAGTAAGTTGTCCATAAACGCGACCTACGCGTTTTGCACACGACAAACACTTACACGATTGCTACATGAGTCACAAACCGTCACACGGTTCACCAACGGGTCGTTGACTTGACACGGTCAACTTTGGTCAGACACGGTCAACTTTGGTCAAACATGGTCAAACACGGTCAATGTGGACCAACACGAGCAAACACGGTCATTGTGGACCGACACGGGCAAACATGAACAACCAAGGGTTGTTGAGCACAAACACGAGCACTAACACTAGCACGGTCACCTACACGAACTCACATACGATCTACGATATAGGTTGCCGGTGACCGACGTGCTACACGACAACTCGGGAGCTTACGCTTACATACATTCGTTTCACTAAGGTGAGTTTACGGCCCCTCTTTACTCTTTTTCAAATGCTTTTAAATAGGGGGAGAATACTAGTTGCATCGAGTCAAACATTATTGCTATTACAAACATTTTTGTGTATGCTGGTTTATTGGACAAACATTAAGTGTTGAACTCGTTACAAGCCCTCACAAAGTCTTACCGTTAATGTACGAACAACGTGGTAGGTTTGGATGGATCCATTAGGGAATGACTAACCCCACGGGGCACCATGTTGACTGAGTGTCATAACCCGTGCAAATTCTGACCTAACTTGCAATGTATACGAGGCATAGCGGAGGCAAGAGCAAACAAGTCTAGTTCGGTAGTGACGCACTGACACTTTGGGCCTAGGGCTCGGTACTAACATTGATAAACAGCATGACACACTTTTCATTACTATATGTATATCAAAACCTGTGAACTCACCAACCATTGTGTTGACACTTGTTTTTAAACTTGTATTCTCAGGTAACTAGCATGACAGGCTCGTGGAGCAGGAAAGCACATAGGGGACATGAGCATAGGGCCCCACATGCATTTGTTTTCGTGTCTTTTGAAAACAATTTGACTTTATCTTATTTAAAACGTTGTTGTATTAAACTACTTACAATTTCCGCTGTGTAAACAATCATTTTCCGCTGCATGTTATGACTTATTTATTCCGCTGCAATACTACTTTATTTCCGCTGCAAACTATTTTGTCAAGTGTATGTGTCGAACTTGGATTTGTAAACGCATATAGAGGTGTTCTATATGACCTTGAGCTGTGATTCTGGACACGTCACATCCACGTGGACATACGCCACGAGTGGGAAATTGGGGGTGTGACACATGTGGTGCAGACCAAACGTCTGTAGTTAAGTTTACACCAGTGTTTAGTTTTTCAAAAAATAAGATCAAATCTTTTTTTGCGTTGTTCCACATTTTTAAACAATGACGCCTTAGCGTCCTTCGACTTACATGATTATAACGAGGCTGAAGCGTATCTCGAATCATGTTTGTTAAACGAGGGTTGTCGAAATGTCCAAACGGCAACGCCTCTTAAATCACGAACTTCGCCATTCTATCACGAGCCTCGTCTACGTTGTAGTGAAAAATTCCACCATCATTACTGATTTGTGTTTGTTGACTTTCTGGATCATTCTTCAACGCCTTGCAAAATGGTTTGGTAATATGTTTCTTCAAACTCGTGTTTGATTCTTTTGCAAGAAGCATACCACAATACTTGCAACGAGCCTTTTGAGACCCATCACTCATCTCAACTAAATCCCAGTTACACCATATTTCCATGTTCCTACTATGCGTAAGAACACGGACAACTGAAACTTCGGCGTTAGAACCTTGACCGACAGAAGATGTAGATTGAGCCATTGCGTTAACAAGCGGTTTAAAATACGCGTGTAATAAAAATGTATCGCGAAACAAAGAGAGTAAAGCAGTCGGGTATACGAAACGAGAGCGTTTTTGGCTTAGAATGTTCGTTTTCAAGTGTGGAATCAAACTAAACCAAGCCACAACAATTTATACTAAGTTTTGGACCAAAAAAATCAAAAAAACGGCTAAAAATCGGTCCAAACGGCTAGTTCAACGGCTAGAACTCGACTTTATGGTTCAAACGGTCAAAACCGGGTTGGAGCTACCGGGTTGGAACCGGTTCGGGTTGAACCCGGTTTGGAACCGGTGGAGAAATTCAAAATGGGAACCGGTGGGTTCTACCGGGTTGGAACCGGGTTGGGGGTAGACCGGGTTGGAACCGGGTCCGGTTCCGGGTTGAAAATCGGGTTCGGGTTAGGAACCGGTTTTTTTGCGCACCTCTAATTTGAAGTCTTCAATATTTAAATTTTGATCTAATCCATTATAACTTTTTTTAAGCTATATAAACTTCATCAAAAAAAAATAAAATAAAAGAGTAACATTTTTTTAAACTGATCAATATTTCCTTTTGCCACGAATCATTACCTCACCCATCCTCTCATTATCTCTCACTCGTATGATTTTGACATATTTTGGTCACACGATAACTATTTTTTAATTTTATGATTTTAAAAGAAAACCCTAATCCATCATTGTTTTTTTAATGGTGTAATAGTTAAAATGAAGGAAAGACAACGTAAAGGTCTAAAGTTCAATCTTTATTTAAAACAATTTTCTTTGGAAACCACCGACCTGGTTGCTTGGGTCACGCTTTACTAGGAACCAGGGGTTTACCATGTAAGTGAGTTCACATGGTTATAAAAAAATTTTCTATGATTCCCTTTCTTCCAATTCAAGATTAATTTTTGTGAAATTGTAGAAGGCCTAAAGTGATACTCATTCACTATGATTTTTTTTAAAGACACTAATGCAAAATTGTGACACACATCAGCTAGTATTCGTCAGCGGCTTGCCGAATCTATGGAGTTAACAACGGTGGGAGGAACCTTAAACTTTTAGTTCTTCTATTTTAAACACTAAAGTTGATTACTAAATTTTTAGTTTTTATACCTTGGTCATAAATTGTTTAAGAGTGCTAGTTTAGGATACGAACTTATGATTTGAGCAATAGACAAATAAGTTGATTTGATATATAACAAATATAATCAAACTTAGCTACGAAAATGAGAGAATTAAATATGATAAACAAAAATTTATATGTAAAATGAAATATAGAAAAGAAAAGGGACAGTTGAAAGGAGGAAAACATTAAATTTTATATGAAAACAAATTAATACAAGTGGGTGTAATAAGAAAATCAAAAATACAAATCTTGAGGTAAAAGAATTACAAAACATGAATTACTTACCAATTAACTAATTATTAAATCAATAAAACAAAAAAGAGTGTATGGTTTGATCTGATGCCATCCGATTTGTTTTAACTATTTATTTAATTACATTTACAAATCAAAAACCACCTCATCTATACATTGTTATATCCCTTATTTAGAAGTGGAGACCCACCGGCAACTTCTAAACATATATATTAAATGGGAAAGAAGAAACATATGCGCATGTGGTCTACTGGTTGGGGCTATGACTTTGGTACTCCTAATCCAGGTTCGAATCTTGGAAGTGCCTTTTTTTTCTTTTTTTTTTTTGCAAACGGATTCCAAATGCAAATTAAAAGAAATTAATTGAAATTTGTGTTCAATGATCAATTAATTGTATCTTGCTTCCCGGGTTTATAATTTTCATATTTAACCTTATAAAAAACTTTCTAAAATGTTATTTTGACTTTTTTTGTGTTTTTTTTGAATTTACCTCTTTCGTTCGTTAACTTAAAGAAACAAATTTCTTGCTTGCTTGGTTTTACGTGTTCGTTTAAATTCGAGCTTACACACGTTATGACGTAAACTTTTTTCGGAAACAACTCACATCAAATATAATAAAATTTTGTGATTATTGTATGTACAATGGAACTCTAGGTTTCGATCACAATAATGTCACTAATGCAATGTGTGTGACAAAGTTCGTTTGCACCACACATTAATGCACAAGTTTTAATCGTATCATCCCGCCGCAAAGCGCGAGTCACTCTACTAGTTAGTAAATAATAAACAAGTAACAAAACTTTTAATATCTCTAGCCCTGCAGATTGATTACGAGAGTGTTAGTGTTTTACACTTTTACTATATGTTTTCGTGCTTCATCAGTTCATCATACCATAACGCCTAAATTTCATTCATGGTTTAAATGGCACGCGAGTTTGAACGATACTATGCGTAAATTTTATTTCATTTTTTCTTTGAACGGTTTAGTACGACGACATTCAGGATAAGACATCAACTTAAAGGTGTTTAGACTTTAGAGGTGGGCAAAAAAACGGAACCGGACCCGGTCATACCTGAACCGATGGGTACAAACGGGTCTGATTTTTTAGACAAATTAAAACCAGAACCGGTTAAAAATCGGAACTGGAACTGGAACAGGGTATTGACTTTGTTGACCGGAACAGGAACCGATTAGAACCAGAACCGGTTCCAAAAAAAACCGATTTGCGTACCTCTAAAGGTGTTTGTCGGGTCGGATAACGAGTTATTCGGGTTTGAAAATTTTTTGATCTATCCAAAACTCAAAGTATATTATCCGACCTGAAAAACAGTGACTCTTATGTCACACCCCGGGCTCTCTGCGACCCGGGCGCTGCGACTCGATTGGTTTCATGGATAATACAGTCTCGGTCAGAGTTTATTATTTATTTTAATATGTTTCAGCGGAAGCATTGTTTCATAAATTCATAATTTTATAATTAATTCACATACATGGATGTGAATTCCGTTTTCATAATTTACAAATAATTCATACGCATAGGTATGAAAAAAACCACATTTTCATCGTTTATAAATAACTTTTCAGGATTTAATAAAATTTCATATGCATAGATATGAATATCTCATTTTATTTTATTTTAAACCGAGTTTTTTTACAAACATATATTTTCATATTCCGGTTTACACTGGACTTGGAGGTATAACTCCAATCGCTCCTTGGTTTTGCCACAAGATATTTATTTAAGGCGTCATAGGCCCTAAACCTCTAATCTTGATTCTGATTTGTCATTCATTATTACCTGAAAAGTTTTGAAAATAAAACGTCAACATAATGTTGGTGAATACAAATAACAGACTCGATATGTAAGCATAGCATGTTCGGTCCTTTAACCATAATTAATAATGGCCATACTACACATTTAGCAGGTTATTTCACTGATCGATACAACCACTGCATACCCTGGCTTGTACTGTCACTAGTTAGGAACAACAGCGGAGTGCGTCTTACAATTGTTCCCTCCAGCCCACAGCCCGTCACTGGTTAGGTTGCCTGCGGAGTGCGTCTTACGTATAACCTTCCAGCCCACGTTACCAGCCACGCATGGGAATTTCACCCATAGCGGATACAATTTGCAAATCGTACATATACTAATGGCCTAAATGCTGGTCTAATAGTATCCCTTTATGCGTCAAAGTTAAACATACCATGCTCATAAAAATTCATTTATAAATTTAAAAACAAGTTAGATGTATTCACCTGAATTTTTGGTTGGCTGAGTGACAGCTTAAACTTCTTGATATAAATTTGGACGTCGTTTCTGCTTAATTTATTCTTAAAATTATTCTGCAAGTAAGATTTATTTATTTATTATTATTATTAATATTATTATTATTATGATTTTTATTTTTTTATTATATTATTATTTTTAAGTAAACTAAAATTTATAATATATACATAGGGTTGGAGCTTAACCCTAACCCTATAAGTTAATTTTATATTAAAATATTAAATTTATAAGTTTAACTAAGATATTAGATGGTATACCTAAACGAACTGACTCCTTAATCTTGACCATGTATTTTGATCAGCATCTCCTAGCATCCATAGTTTCTATATCTTTCTCAATTGTGTGTATATATATATTTGTATGTGAGATTTCATGTATAAGAATTTGATGAGTTTGTAGATATAATATATATACGAAGTTAAACTTGATGCTGAAAGAATTTATAGATATAGGTTTTCTACGTGTTTACTTATTTATTGAATGAGTCATATAATACTACGTTAGAATCATCCACGTACGTACAAATTTCAAATTGAATTCTGAATGTAAATTTTTAATATTTTAATATTTTATTATTATAATTAATTTAGCTCAAATTTTGTTTTTCTCTTATAACTTTTAAAATATGACGTTTTATAAAATTATAAAAATACTGTTGGGATCAGCTCATTTTTCTCTATATTTCGACTAAAGTTTCGTTAAAAACGGAGAAAGTTTAATTATAATATATTTTATTAATTCTGAGCGGTCTCCTATAACATTAAGTGACCGAATAAGTGTGTCAAAAATTTTTACTAATCATTTTACTCGTTACTTATTAGTGTGTAAGTGTCACATATGTGTATATAATAACTAGATAATTAAAATTATAATATTGAACAATATCTTTTATATAAATAAATATGTTGTGTTACATTCTCCCCACCTTTATTTTAATCTCGTCCTCGAGATTATTGAAATAGGTGCGGGTATTTCTTTCTCATCTCTGACTCCAGTTCCCATGTGTATTCAGGACCACGTCTGGAGTTCCACTTAACTTTAACTAATACTAACTTTTTACGCTTGAGTCTCTTTTTTCGACGGTCTTTGATTTGAATCGGTTGTTCGATAAATTTTAATTTTTCGTTCACTTCAACATCTTGAAGAGGCATCAATAAGGATTCATCGGCCAAACATTTTCGAAGATTAGAAACGTGAAACACATCGTGTACTCCGGTCATTTCTACCGGTAGTTCGAGTTGATAAGTCACTGGTCCGATTCGTTTAAGAATTTTAAAAGGTACGATATAACGTGGACTCAACTTTCCCTTTTTACCAAATCGTACTACTCCTTTCCATGGTGAAACTTTGAGTAGCACTTTATCACCAACATTGAATTCTAACGGCTTTCTTCTTCGGTCTGCATAGCTCTTTTGTCGATCTCTAGCCGCTTTCAATCTTTCTCTAATTTGAAAGACTTTGTCAGTTGTTTCTTGTACTATTTCTGGACCAGACAACTGATTTTCACCACTTTCAGACCAACAAACTGGTGTTCGACACTTCCTTCCGTAAAGAGCTTCAAACGGTGCAGTCTGAATACTTGAGTGATAACTATTATTGTAAGAGAATTCCATCAGAGGTAAATGATCATCCCAACTTCCTTCAAAGTCTATTACACAAGCTCGGAGCATATCTTTCAATGTTTGAATGGTTCTTTCACTATGCCCATCAGTTTGTGGATGATAAGCAGTGCTGAAATTCAAACGTGTTCCGAGAGCTTTTTGAAAACTTTGCCAGAATCGAGATGTAAAACGACTATCCCTATCTGACACAATGGATAATGGCACACCGTGTAGAGATACAATCTCATTTACGTATAACTGTGCTAGCCTATCCATTGAGTAAGTTTCTTTCATTGCTAGGAAATGAGAAAACTTTGTCAGTCTATCAACGATAACCCAAATCGTATCATTCCCACGACTGGTTCTGGGAAGTTTAGTTATAAAGTCCATGGTTATCATTTCCCATTTCCAAACAGGCAATTCCAGCTGTTGCAACATACCAGAAGGTTTCTGGTGTTCAGCTTTAACTTGAGAACAAGTCAAGCATTTTGCAACATATGCGGCAATATCTTTTCTTCATGCCAATCCACAAATAATTCTCTTTTAGATTCTTATACATTTTATCGCTTCCTGGGTGCATCATGTATTTAGATTTATGCGCTTCTTCCAATATTCTTTCTCTTAAGCCGCCAGTGACTGGCACCCAGATTCTTGTATTCATACGAAGAATTTCATCGTTTCCTTTGACCAGTTGTTCAGTCATGCCTTTCATTCCTTCTTGTTCCTTGTTTTCATCTTCTGGGGCTTGTTTCTGCATTTCTTTGATTTGATTAAACAAATCGACTTGAAGTTTTAGTCGTAAAGCACATACTCTTCTTGGTTTCTCTATCTCCTTTCGACTTAAGGCATCTGCAACCACATTTGCCTTTCCTTCATGATAGATAATTTCACAGTCATAGTCATTCAATGTTTCCATCCATCTTCGTTGTTGCATATTCGGTTCTTTCTGACCAAAGATATACTTTAAACTCTTGTGATCAGTATAAACTGTGAAATGAACTCCGTACAGATAGTGTCTCCATAATTTTAGTGCAAAGATTATGGCGCCTAATTCCAGATCATGAGTCACATAGTTCTTCTCATGAGTTTTCAACCGGCGTGACGCATAAGCAATAACTTTGTTTCGTTGCATCAATACGCATCCTAATCCTGTATGAGAAGCATCACAATAGACAACAAAGTCTTCAACACCTTCAGGTAATGCTAGGATTGGAGCGTGAGTCAACTTATCTTTAAGAATTTGAAAGGCCTCAATTTGCTTGGGACCCCATTCAAACTTTTCAGTTTTTCGAGTCAATGAGGTGAGAGGAACGGCTATTCGGGAGAAATTCTGAATAAATCGGCGATAATAACCCGCCAAGCCTAAGAAACTTCGTACTTCCGTTGGTGACTTGGGGTTCTCCCATTTGGTAATAGCATTTATCTTGGATGGATCTACTTGAATACCTTGAGCATTAATAACATGCCCCAGAAATTGAACTTCAGTGAGCCAGAACTCACATTTGGAGAATTTAGCATACAATTTCTCATGTTTTAGTAATTCAAGTAGGGTTCTAAGATGTATAGCATGATCCTCGGGTGTTTTTGAATAAATAAGAATATCATCAATGAACACAATGATGAATTTATCCAGATAAGGTTTGCATGTCCGGTTCATCTGTCCATAAAGGCAGCTGGAGCATTAGTAAGTCCAAATGGCATAACAGTGAACTCATAATGCCCATACCTTGTACGGAAGCAGTTTTAGGAATGTCCTCTTCTTGGACCTTCAGTTGATGATATCCTGATCGAAGATCAATTTTAAAAAAATGACAAGCTCCTTGAAGTTGATCAAATAAATCATCAATTCGTGGGAGTGGATACTTGTTCTTAATAGTCACCTTATTTAGCTCCCTATAGTCAATGCACATCCGCATTGACCCATCTTTCTTCTTGACGAAAAGAATTGGAGCTCCCCAAGGTGATGAGCTAGGACGAATAAAACCTTTTTCCAATAGCTCGTCTAATTGTTTCTTGAGTTCTTTCATCTCAGTCGGTGCCAATCTATAAGGAGATTTAGCAATTGGAGCCGTACCTGGTACCAGATTGATATTGAATTCTACTTCACGTTCTGGTGGTAAACCAGGCAATTCATCTGGAAACACGTCGGGAAAATCAGCTATAACAGGTACGTCTTTCAGTTTCTTCTTTTCTTGATCTTTAGTTGTGACTGAGACTAGATAAGCTAAATAGCCTTTTTTTAGATACTTAGTAGCTTTGATTATAAAAATAATTCCAACATGGTTTGTTGGCTTATCGCCTTTGATGATCAATTTTCCTCCCGTTGGAACACGAACTTCAATGGATTTGGCGTCGCATAGGATACAAGCTTGGTTTGTAGCTAACCAATCCATCCTGATTACAACATCAAAACCGGCCAACTTCATTGGTAAGAATTTCACATGTATGTTGTGCTTAAAGAGTGTGATCTTACCATTTACTAATGCTTCATTTACTTTGACTACATCACCATTAGCGGTTTCTACCAGATAAGGCTTATCTAATTTCACTAGTGGTTCATTTAGAAGCTTACAAAATTCATAATCAATAAAGCTTTGATTTGCTCCCGAATCAAACAAAACCTTAGCATAAACATTATTGATAAGAAACGTACCGGTAATGACATCCGGCATGTCTGCAGCTTCCTTGGCATTAAGAACAAAAGCTCGAGTCGTCTTCTTTGTATTTGTATCAGCTTTTGCTCCTGAACCACCAGCCCCGCTAGTCCCGCTTACTTTATTCAATTTAGGACACTCATTTCAGTAGTGTCCTGGTTCGTTGCAGTTAAAACACGTCACCATCACTTTCCTTCTGCATTCTTCCAAAGAATGACCCATAATTTTACAATTACTACAATACTTTGCCTTATTACACATTCCCAGATGCTTTTTCCCACACGTTTTACATTGTGGGAATGTACCACTACCTCCTTCTTTCTTCACAAATTTTCCTGCAAGCCTCTTTGAACTTTGATCAACCTTTTGGATTGCTTCTTGTCTTTTCTTCTCTTCTTGGGTTCTTACCATTCCATCTATAAGCAACCCTGCCAGTTCAACAGCTGAATCAATGGTCTGAGGCATAGCAGCCTTAACCATGTCACGTATTTCGCTTACCAGTCCCCAGATATAACGACTGATAAGGTTTGATTCCGATGTCACAAGATGGGGCACCAATCGAGCATACTCAAAGTACTTGGAAGTATACTCACGATGCCCAGCACCGACCATGCGGTGAGTTAGGAATTTTCTCTCGATTTGTTCTCTCATTCATTGGGCAAAACTTTCGAGTTAAAAGATCCCGAAAACTTTCCCAAGTCATAGCATACGCATTAGTTCTGCCTTTGGTTTGAATAATGGAGTTCCACCACTCCAATGCTCCGTCTTTAAAGGAATTTGAAGCATACAAAACCATATCTTCTTCGGCACATTTGCTGATAGCAAGTACCGCTTCAATCTTTTCGAGCCATCTTAATGCTACCACGGCTCCTTCTGTTCATGCGAACTCAGGAGGTTTACAAGATTGGAATGTTTTGTATGAACATCCTTCAGTTCTAAATCGTTTTGCACTAGAAGCTTCTATATTCTCGTTGTTCGAACCAGACACCTCTTTTGCTTTCGTTACTGTATTTTCTGGATTCGAATTTTCATTTTCTTTCATAGCCGCAATAATCGTAGGTATTGCGTCTTTAATTTCTTTTGCTATTATTTCCTGAAGTTCAGCTTTTCGAATCACAGGTTCATTAGCATCCGTGTGCGCTCTCTTTTTCCCACGAGTGTTTGCAGACGGTCCGCCAGAATTTTGGTTTCGAGACATTGTCTACAAAATATGATATTTGACAAGATCTTAAAATAATTCATCATAATTAAGCTTATAAGAAATCATCATAATTCATCATAATAATCATTCTTAGCATTTCAAGTATTCTACTCTACCTATTCCTTTGATAGGCACTTATCTCAGTTTGGGGCATTCAAGAAGGAGGCTGACTCAGCCAAGGCTGGAACTTCCAAGAAGTCGGATAAACGTCCGACTAAGAAACAAAAGGTGGCCAGAAACTTTGCTGCCACTACTCAAGCTCCAATGCGCAACCAGCCACAACCATTGGAGATCAGGAAGCCATACACTGGCACTGCACCTCTGTGCAACTCATGCCAGTTTCATCACTTGCCAAATGTTCCGTGCAGACATTGCACCAACTGTGGAAGATTTGGTCACATAGTAAACTAATGCAGGAACCCGAGAGCTCAGAACAAGAACCACAATGCAGCTACTGCTGCCGCTGCTGATAACAGGTCCTGCTTCACTTGTGGGGAACCAGGACACTTTTCTAGGGATTGTCCCAAGAAAGCTCAACCAAGGGCTCAAGCAGCAAGGGGACGGGCTTTCCAGATAGGAGCTACTGATGCACGACAGGACCCGAACGTAATCACGGGTACATTTCTCTTATCTGACTTCTATGCATCCATATTATTTGACACTGGTGCGGATCAGAGTTTCATCTCATCCGACTTTGCATGCCATCTTAATTATGATAAGGAATTGTTAGACTCCCCTTATATTATTGAGATAGTAAACGGCAAACAAATCACAGTAGACACAATATTTAGGAATTGCCCACTAACACTTGGAGATCACACGTTTTCCATCGATTTGATACCGATGGAGCTGGGCAGTTTCGACATCATCATCGGAATGGATTGGCTATCTCTTAACCGAGTAGAGTTCATCTGTTTCGATAAGTTATTACGCATTCCAGTGGAGAACAATGAGGTCTTGGAGATTCGTGGAGACCAAGCGAAACGCAGTGTCAAGATAATATCGTGCATGAAGGCTCGCAAGTATTTGCGAAAACAATACGTCGCATTTCTAGCTCACGTGATTAAGAAAGACAAGAAGGAGATCAAGATTCAAGATGTACGAGTTGTGAAAGACTTTGCAGATGTGTTTCCGGATGATTTACCGGGACTGCCACCCGAGAGATTGGTGCAGTTCCGAATCGATTTGATTCTGGGAGCGACTCCTGTGGCTAAGTCTCATTATAGACTTGCACCATCTGAAATGCAGGAGTTGTCCAACCAGTTACAAGAGCTACTCGATAAAGGATTCATCCGACCGAGCTTTTCCCCATGGGGAGCTCCGGTTCTTTTTGTTAAAAAGAAGGATGGGACTTTCAGGATGTGCATTGATTATAGAGAGCTCAACAAACTCACCATCAAGAATCGGTACCCGTTACCGAGGATTGATGATTTGTTTGATCAATTACAGGGAGCACATTACTTTTCAAAGATAGACCTGAGATCAGGCTATCATCAGCTCCGGATTCAAGAGGAGGACATACCAAAGACGGCCTTTCGTACCCGATATGTTCACTATGAGTTCATGGTGATGCCATTCGGATTGACGAACGCACCGGCTGTGTTCGTGGATTTGATGAACCGGGTGTGCAAGCCGTACTTAGATCAGTTTGTTATTGTCTTTATTGATGATATACTGATTTATTCAAGGAATGAGAAGGAACATGAGCAACACCTCAAGACAGTTTTGGAGCTTCTGAAAAAAGAACGACTCTATGCCAAATTCTCCAAGTGTGAATTTTGGTTAAGAGAAGTTCAGTTCTTGGGTCACGTGATTAACGGTAATGGTATTCACGTGGATCCTGCCAAGATAGAAGCAATCAAGAACTGGGATGTGCCTACAACACCGACAGAGATTCGATCATTTTTGGGATTGGCAGGTTATTACAGGAGATTCGTTTCGAATTTCTCTAAGTTAGCCTTGCCACTCACCAAGCTCACACAGAAGTCTGAACCTTTTGTGTGGACTCAGAAACAAGAGGCATTCCAGACACTGAAACAAAGATTGTGCAATGCTCCAATCTTAACACTCCCAGAAGGCAATGATGATTTTGTAGTATATTGTGATGCTTCCCATCAGGGACTCGGATGTGTTTTGATGCAACAAGACAAAGTCATTGCTTATGCCTCCCGACAGCTGAAGATACATGAGAAAAACTATACGACACACGATCTTGAACTGGGAGCTGTTGTCTTTGCATTAAAGATTTGGAGACACTACCTCTACGGTACCAAATGCACTATCTTCACAGATCACAAGAGTTTACAACACAGATTTGATCAGAAGGAGCTTAACATGAGACAGAGACGTTGGGTTGCGCTCCTGAACTATTACGATTGCGTGATCAAATACCATCCGGGCAAAGCAAATGTTGTTGCAGATGCTTTGAGCCGGAAGGAAAGAGTCAAACCCTTACGCGTTCGCGCAATGGGAATGACTGTGCAAACAAGTTTGAGAGATCATATTCTACAAGCACAAGAAGAGGCAGTGGCAAGAGACAATCTGAAACGCGAGCTCGATTGTGGAGCCGAGAAACAGTTCAAGACAAAACAAGATGGGGTTATCTACTATCTGGATCGTGTTTGGATTCCAGCAGTGGATGAACTTCGAACACTCATTCTTGACAAGGCACACAAGTCACGTTACTCAGTTCATCCTGGTGCTGATAAGATGTACCAAGATCTGAGGTCATTTTATTGGTGGCCGGGTATGAAGAAAGATGTTGCCACAAACGTTGGCAAATGCATTACATGTGCCAAGGTCAAAGCAGAACACCAGAAACCTTCGGGTTTGCTGGAACAACCGGAGATACCACAATGGAAGTGGGAACAAATAGCTATGGATTTCATTATCAAGCTACCTCGCACTTCCAGCGGATATGATTCTATTTGGGTCATCATTGATAGATTGACCAAGTCCGCACACTTCTTGCCGATCAGAGAGACGTACAAGATGGAGAAACTAGCGAGACTCTACATTGATGAAATGGTAGTTAGGCACGGGGTGCCATTGTCTATTATTTCAGACCAGGACAGTCGATTTACTTCGCGGTTCTGGCAATCATTGCAACAATCCTTAGGGACAAGTGTTAACTTGAGCACTGATTATCATCCACAAACGGATGGACAAAGTGAGCGCACCATTCAAACCCTCAAGGATATGTAGAGAACATGCATCCTAGACTTCGGTGGAAGTTGGGACACGCACTTACCACTCATTGAGTTCTCCTACAACAATAGCTACCACAGCAACATCGGATGTGCTCCATTTGAAGCACTTTATGGTAGAAAATGTCGGTCTCCAATTTGTTGGACCGAAGTGGGAGACAACAGAATCACTGGGCCTGAACTTATTCAGGAAACTACTGATAAGATAGCCCAGATACAAAAGAGATTACAAGCAACACGTAGCCGCCAAAAGAGTTACGCAGACAAACGGCGCAAGCCTTTGGAATTCGATGTGGGTGACCGGGTCATGTTGAAAGTGTCCCCATGGAAAGGCGTAGTTAGTTTTGGGGCTAAGGGCAAGCTAGCACCTAGGTATGTCGGACCGTTTGAGATTACTCAACGCATAGGTCCTGTGGCATACAGACTCAGACTCCCTGATGAGCTCACGATGTGTTTCATGTATCAAATCTCAAAAGGTGCTTAGCAGACGAAACATTGATCATACCATTGGAGGAGATACAAGTTGATGAGCAACTACACTTCATTGAAACATTAGTTGTGTATATTTAAGTGAAAACTTAAGTACAGTTAACACAACAAATCACGAGAAACAACAGTGTTCAAGTGAATAACAGAAACAAATCGGTTGCGATCTGATATCCATAGATGACAGGAATCAGATGGCCGACATTTCAATGTGAAAACAATGTGATATCAGGATGTTTAGTTGAGTCCGACAGGGAGAAAACACAATTCAAACATAATTCACAGTGTCGTTTCAGAATAACGAACTGGCAGTGTGTTTGTGTGGGTGACGATTCACACAAACATATCTGTGAGTTTAACGTTCTGAAATGATGACTGGAAAGTAGAAAACAAAAGTCGGAAAGCAAAACCATTGTCGTGTTCGTTCGAATGACGATTCGAACGAATACGCGCGATGGTGACGCGATTCGACGAAACGAAAACAAAACACGACACGAAACGGAAATAATTTAATAAAATAAAATAAATAACATTTTACAATTTTGAAACTCATCAAATAATTTAAATAATCTTCTTTTATTTATCACAATTAAATTACGCGTAATTTTCCGGATACGCGACGAAGTTACGAACCGAGCAACCGAAATGAACCTGGACATCCCACGTAATATAAAAACTCCAAATGAGAGTTTTCTCTCATTTTTCATCACCTACACCTCTCTTTCTCTCTCAAATTCGGAACCCACACCCACCACCATTGAAGATCTTAAAAACCCCATAACTTCCTCATTTCTTATCCAATTTGAGTGATTCTTGCGCCTAAACGAAGCTCTTGATGTCCTCTACGTGAAAGTACAACAGATCGGAAGAAAAAGCCACTGAATTTCGAGGTATGATCAAAAGAAATCCTAGAAAAGTAGGGTTTTCCACCCTTCGGCCGACCACCCCTCGAACCAGTTTAAAACCTACCTCTACTCGACCCTAGACTGCCATTCGAACATCATAAGGGTTAGAACGAACCAGTGTGATGGTGGAAACAACCAAGTCAACTCAGCAACTGGAACGGGGATGATGATGTTACAGGGTTCGTGGACATCGTGGGGTAGGCGAACCTTCTATGGAGAACGAACCTCATACCTGATCAACGAGATGCCACGAACCTTGGGCTGAGCACCATCATCTGCCGAACCCTGGATCCATCACCGAACCCTAGTGCTTCCACGAACCCTCGCATGTGCAACGAACCTATGTAAGGTGGGCCGAACCCTGAGATGGCTGCGAACCATAGACTGCCGAACCTTCTCCTCCCTAACTCTATAGCAACGAACCTTGGGGACTCACGAACCTCGTGGACACATCAGCCGAACCACATGGACTACGAACCTTCAAGAATGCTAGGCGAACCTATCATGGTTATTTCTAGCCGAACCTATGGCCGAAGAACCCACTAGGTTCGCTGTTATGTGGGTGTTACTCCACCTTCGGCCGCTTAACTCTTGGCCAGCCCATGTGAAACCGGCCCAATCCCAACCGAACCTCAAACAGGCCCAACAGCTCCTTTTGCTTCCGGCCCAACTCTATTCCCTTGGCCCATTTCTCTGTTACGGCCCAACATGGGTATTCTCGGCCCAATTGAATTGGCCCAACAGCCCACGACAAGTATAAGGCCCAACCTTATCATTTACACAACACCATAGTAATCGGTCCAAGGCCCAATTATGATTTGGCCCAACTAATTTGCTCAAATAATTATCTTAGACATATGTTAATCGCTTTAAGTTCAATAGGCCCAATGGGTTCTTGACTCATGGAGGGAATTTCAATTTAACTAGTAAAGTCTTGAAAACAATTAGACTATGCTCTCTAATAATCATTCTACACATACAAGGTTAATTATAACAAAGACAAACCTTAAACGACAACCCTAAGTCATCTTTATGACTTGGATTTAGCATAACGTGCAATTTTGAACACATAATAACCGTAAGCTCAAGAAAGCAAATGTTAGAGAATAATGAACAAGGGCCGAATCAATTATCGAGACTTACGAGTGTTTGCCAAGTTAGGGCTAACACATACACGCGCACAATCACAATAATCGATACTTATAAGTCAAACATCGTGTAAACAATACAGGATAGTGAAATCAACATCAAAGAACAATCAAGAGCGCGTGTCTTCTTTCTGTTAAGCTAAGTCAACCCTACAACAACAAGGTGAGTTCATATGCTCCTTTTTCTTTAATCTGTACTGATTTTATACTCTCGGGGCTGAGAAACATGTTTACTTTTATTTATTTAAAAGTTTTGCTTAACATGTTATTTATACTTTGATTTAGATGATATTAAACTGTTTATTATCGATTATCATTGTATGCATGCTTGTATGATCATGAGATAACAGGGAAACTCAGATGATTATGATAATGAAATTTCATAATCATCAACACATTAGAATAACATAGTTGTAAGATTATATCTTATAACACTTGGTTATTCCTACATGAGTAAACATTGAGACAATTTATACACAAACAAACAATGAGAACTACTACAGTAAAACATGATGACACTTCACAGCACATGAATGATTAGAAGATAAAATATCTTCTTAATATCATTCCACATCATAATGGATCAAGTGTCATAAGTCAATTTCTTATAACACTTAATCTATACCTTAAAAACATACTATGTGATAGTATGATCGCATTGATTCTTTCACCACCATGCATGACTTAAAAGTATTAAGACTTGTTCTTAATACGGTTTAACGATGTTATGGTGATCATATGGGTTCACACGAATGATGTCATGATAACGTAACTTCATGATGCCAATATCATTCGTATTATGATTTACATAACGTAATAAGACAAGTTCTTATTCAACTTTGTTAATCACATTGAGATCAGTAACAACACAGATGTACATCATCCATCGTTACCTGTGGACTAGTAGACTGAGGAATTTATTTTCTCTCATGTCATATTATTAGTAACAGTTTCGATGAGGTCATTGGGATTCACACGGCGGTATAGAGGTGAATCGGGTGCATTGTAATCTGATTACGTGAGGATCACAATGGACTCCTTTTGGGCTCTATACGTTGCATTTGAGGATACATTACATACAGTTAACTAACACTTTTAATAATTTAAAAGTGTAACAACAGTTAACGCGCAGAAAATAGAATAATACAAGGAACAGATTAATTAAATCTAATATCCTTATTACACAAATTGGTTATCAATACTTCGGGTTGATAACTACAACGCTCTCATCATATTATTCTATTCATGAGAACACAGGTGAATCAGTGAGACAAACATGAGAAAGGAGAATGGAAATCAATAGTTGTATTGCAAGTAGTGTGGAGTTCTAGTGGGGATGTGGTGGGATGTTTGCTAGGGCTTAGTTCCCTTACATATGCCCTGTATATAAGCATCACTACTAGGATGATATAATACTTGTAAATATAACTATTGAGATGCCATTGTGTGAACAAGTGAAACAGACAATCATACAAGTAACATATTTATCATTGTGAATGTGCATGTGAATGAATCAAGGTTTTACATTAACTTACTTATGAACTCACCAACCTAGTGTTGACTTTGTTTAAATACATGTTTTCTCAGGTGACGAACAGGTGTAGATACATATATGCAAGTACTAAGCTAGTGGACTTTTAGAAGACCTAGCTTACTTTTGATTGTATACTTTTGGGATGACAAAACAGTGAATCACTTTTGTATATCTTGCATAGATACAAGATAATAACTCATGGATTCTTTTTGATTAGATTTAGTTAGTTAAATTATGATGGAACAATGTAATTTAACTTTGTAATTCTATTTCATGTCATGTTAGCATTTCTCACTTATATCTCATGTGCTATGTAAACCATCTGATCATTTGATTATCACTCATGATATCGCGCCCCGGGAACCTTCCGCCCGACGGGAAAACCCGATCCATTCCCGCCGGCCTGGGGTGTGACAGATTGGTATCAGAGCCATGGTTATAGAGAAATATAGGTCATATTACTTAAACGGTTTGGCCTAGACTATAACCTAGGGACCCTCATATAGAGATCATGTGACTTAGGATTCTATTTGCATATGTCTTCTACTTCTGATCACTGCACTAACCGATTACTTTCGGTTATGATCAGAATGTCGCCAAGAAGACAACCACCTCTATTACCATTGACTCAAGGCTCCGCTCCTCACTCATTTACACCGACACCACCTGACTCTCCTCTACCTCCACCTCATCCTCCTCCACCACCACCGGCTTATCAGTTGGACCCTGCTACTGTGGCATTGGCCACTCTCTTGACTAGCCAACTGAGGGATGTGATTCCCGAGATGATGAACTGCATCAACACCAACAACAGCAACAATGTTGCCAACTCATCTGGAGAGGGCAGCGGCAACACCCGCCAGCAACAGGACTATGGCTACAAAAACTTTGTAGGCTGCAAGCCACCCAGTTTCAGTGGCAGTGAGGGTGCAGTCGGATTGATCCAGTGGATCGAGAAGATGGAAACCACCCTTGACATCAGTGGCTGTCCTGAACAGAACAGAGTTAAGTATGCTGCGGGATCATTTCATAAACGAGCGTTAACTTGGTGGAACGCTCAGGTTGCCATCAGAGGTCGGGATGAGGCCCAAGCCATGCCTTGGGATGATTTCAAAGCTATGCTGCGGGCAGAGTTTTGCCCAAGGAATGAACTGAAAAAGGTTGAAACTGAACTGCTCAACCTGGAGATGATTGGTGCTGGGCATCTGGCCTACACCACACGATTTCATGAGTTAGCTACTTTGGCACCGGATGTGGTGCCAACATTGGAAAAGAGGATTGAACGGTATGTCGGGGGACTACCGCCCAGCATCTGGGGTCATGTGATTTCTGCCCACCCTACTACCATGGAGTTAGCTGTTACACTGTCAGCATCCCTTACAGATATGATGGTTGCCTCTGGGGCATTCAAGAAGGAGGCTGACTCAGCCAAGGCTGGAACTTCCAAGAAGTCGGATAAACGTCCGACTAAGAAACAAAAGGTGGCCAGAAACTTTGCTGCCACTACTCAAGCTCCAATGCGCAACCAGCCACAACCATTGGAGATCAGGAAGCCATACACTGGCACTGCACCTCTGTGCAACTCATGCCAGTTTCATCACTTGCCAAATGTTCCGTGCAGACATTGCACCAACTGTGGAAGATTTGGTCACACAGTAAACTACTGCATCTATTAATATTATTATTATTATGATTTTTATTTTTTTATTATATTATTATTTTTAAGTAAACTAAAATTTATAATATATACATAGAGTTGGAGCTTAACCCTAACCCTATAAGTTAATTTTATATTAAAATGTTAAATTTATAAGTTTAACTAAGAAATTAGATGATATACCTAAACGAACTGACTCCTTAATCTTGACCCTGTATTTTGATCACCATCTCCTAGCATCCATAGTTTTCTCAATTGTGTGTATATATATATTTGTATGTGAGATTTCATGTATAAGAATTTGATGAGTTTGTAGATATAATGTATATACGAAGTGAAACTTGATGCTGAAAGAATTTATAGATATAGGTTTTCTACGTGTTTACTTATTTATTGAATGAGTCATATAATACTACGTTAGAATCATCCACGTACGTACAAATTTCAAAGTGAATTCTGAATGTAAAATTTTAATATTTTAATATTTTATTATTATAATTAATTTAGCTCAAATTTTGTTTTTCTCTTATAACTTTTACAATATGACGTTTTATAAAATTATAAAAATACTGTTGGGATCAGCTCATTTTTCTCTACATTTCGACTAAAGTTTCGTTAAAAACGGAGAAAGTTTAATTATAATATATTTTATTAATTTTGAGCGGTCTCCTATAACATTAAGTGACCGAATAAGTGTGTCAAAAATTTTTAATAATCATTTTACTCGTTACTTATTAGTGTGTAAGTGTCACATATGTGTATATAATAACTAGATAATTAAAATTATAATATTGAACAATATATTTTATATAAATAAATATGTATGTGTTACATCTAACATCCAAACAACCCGAATAAACGGGGTTCATTCAGGTTATTCGACCCGAAAAAACCAGTTGCATATCCAAAACCCAACCAAAGTCTAAAATAATATTTTACGACCCAAAAAACCCACCAACACGAATTAGATTTCAGATGAGTTTTGTTCAGACTTCGAATTTTTTTGAGTTTCGGATATATTGAACACCCTTACTTCAACTGTCCTCTTGGATTTGACTAAAAGAGTCATACACTCAAACCCACCCTGAGAGGAGCACCACAATTGGATAAACCTCCTAATCTTGCCTCATAAAATGTCATGACGAGAATTCAAACCCAGGACCTTTCATTTGAAAGTCAAGGAGTAAACCATTAGGTATAAGTTTAGTTACAGTCATAAATTATAATTCATGTTACCAGCATTACCATGAACGTAAGCAAACTATGGACCAGAAACTGTTATCACACCATCCAATCCGATCAATTTCTAGACAAAAATATAAATATGAAAGCCACATACATACATACACGTAGCTTCATTTGCTAGGTTACGACATAAAACATGTCAAAACTTGAATTTTCATATATAAAGCTTTACATTTTTACATTTCCGCAACACATCTTCAGCAGCAGGCACTCGAAAATTGTCGCATCTTTACACATAGTTGGAGCTCAAAGAGGCAAGCTGCACAATTAACCAGATTTTCATGGCAGAAGCAAATATGCTTACTTGTTATACAACATAACATATTGTGAACAGCAAGGCCTAGTGCTTTATTCAAGTCCTGTAAAAGATTACACAAGTTTTACAAGAGGTAATAATTTTAGGTAAAAAATACAGTGAAATAGAATCGTGTTATATTTTCCTTACCCAAAATGACCAACTTGTTCAGGATGACACTCAAGAAAGGCGTCCACAGCATCAACCAAATTTTCTTTCTCCAAATCAACTTCATATGTTGACAGCAATTTCCTCTGCATTATGAATACAATTCGGTTGACTTTTCACCAGTAGCTTTTTAGCTTAACTTTACACATATATATATAGGGTAAGGATATTGTGAAAACCAGCGTGAGTTGTGACAACCATAAAAACAATGAAAAAAATCATGTAACATATATGTAACACTAGGCCCAGAGTGTTACGTATATGTTACATGGTGTTACAAATTTTTTTTTTAAATTGGCTTGACGCTTTTTTATAAAAGTTGACAAACTGATGTTACAAATCTGTAAAAAAAAATCGCATGTTACATGGGTTTTTCATGGTTTTTGCAAACTAAAGATGGTTTTCAATTTATGAATCTCCTCTCTCTCTCTCTCTCTCTCTCTCTATATATATATATATATATATATATATATATATACCCATTTGATCCGCAAAAATACAATAATCAGGAGATCCGAATGACTGCAAAAGCTAAAAAGAAAAAAAGACCCAACGTTAACTTCGCCGGCCTGAAAGTCGATCAACGCCACCCCCACCGCCGCCTGCCGGGCGACTCACCACCAGACCCACCGCCGCCTGCCGGGCGATTCGCCCTCTCCCCCCTCCTAACACGGTAAGCGCGTGTTCTCTCTCTCTCTCTCTTCTCTTTTCGCGATTTCTCGCACCTCCCTTTCTCTCTCTCGTCGGCCGGCTGGGGAAAACCGATCACCTTTACCTTACCTTACCTTGCAAACCAGAGCCAGCCGGTCGCACCCACAACCTTCACCACTACCGCCAACTGTACCACCACAGCCACCTCACTACCGCAAACTGTAAACCTTCACCACAACCGCTGACTGAAACACCGCCACCACCAAGACAGGAACCTAAGCTGACATCTGTACCACCACCACCACCAACTGCCTCCTTCTTTTAGGGCTTGCTGCTTCTTCTTCTTCTTCTTCTCTCTCTCTCTCTCTGTCTGTTATAGCAGCAATCACAGAAGACAATCACAGGGAACTCAACAACAAGGAAGAAAGGAAACAAGGACATTTCTCTTGTTTCTTTTTTTGGTGTTTTGATTTCTGCAGGTTAAACCAACAGGACCAAAAGTATTCAGACTTAACACTGGGAGTGGGACAACCCGCGGTGAGATTGTTCTATTCGCGTCTACTACAGTTTCCGATTAGTGCAGTAAACTGATTTTGTGTGCTTGCCCATTTTTATAGTACTTCAGTATAGTTTTGTGTTGTGTTTGATGTTGGATCTGCTGTATTCGTTTATTGTTTGCTGAATTGATTGGTTATTGGCCTGTGGGGATTTGTAACTGTGATAGGGGGACCAGGGGTACCTATGTGCGATTGGGCTATTAGTCTTTGTGTTTGATCTTTGTGTTCATTTCTTGTGTTTCTTTTCTTGGTACTTGTGGAGTATTGTCTCCTTGACTTGACAAAATAGACGGGAGAGTACACTATGATACTTTGAGATCGTGTCCAGGGAGGAGAGGTGCGGGTAGAGGGAGAAAGGGGAGGGGGGAGATCTTGCGCATAGGGTCCTGGAACATCGGAACCCTCACTGGAAGAGTTTTGGAGTTGGTGGATGCACTCAGAAGACGCAAAGTTAAACTAGCATGCCTGCAAGAGACAAGGTGGAAGGGAACAAAAGGAGCAGAGTATAACGGCTACAAGTTGTGGCACTCAGGATCCAATGGGGTGAAGAATGGAGTGGGATTCTTAGTTAGTCGAGAACTTCAGGATCAGGTGGTGGAAGTACGAAGGTACAATGACCGGATCATGATGCTGAGGATGGTTATAGGAGAGGAAGCGATAGCAGTGGTAAGTGCCTATGCGCCACATGTTGGTTTAGGAGAGAATGAAAAGAGGCAGTTTTGGGATTGTATGGATGAAATGATGAGAAACATCCCAAGACATGAGAAAGTTTGTATCGGAGGTGACTTCAATGGCCATATTGGAAAGGAAGAGGACGGGTTCCCCATGACCCATGGGGGTTTTGGTTTCGGATCCAGAAACGACAGTGATGTCACACTTTTAGAGTTTGCGGTGGCTCATGACCTAGGAATCATAAACTCCTTTAAGAAAAGGGAGTCACAGTTGATCACATTCAGCAGTGGAGGAAGGGACACCCAGATTGACTATATCCTGATGAGAAGAGCTGACCGGGGCATGTGGGGGGATTGCAAGGTATTCCCCGGAGAGACCGTAGCGTCACAACATAAACTGCTGATAACATATATCGTCATGAAAAAGAGGCTGGTGGATGGGAAGAAGGAGAACCCTAAGATTAAGTGGGGTGGTCTAAAGGGAGATAAGATAACGTTGTTCAGAAACTGGATGCTAGCAGGGATGCATACAAATCTGTGCGAAGATGCAAATGAAGTGTGGGATAAAATGGCTGAAAACGTGATTAGAGCAGCAAAGGAGACACTTGGAATGACAACAGGAAGCAGGAGTGAACAAAGGGAGTCATGGTGGTGGAAAGACGAGGTGCAAATGAAAGTTACAGTGAAACAAGAGAGGTTCAGAGAGTTTCTTAGATGCACGGGAAGCGAAGAGAAGGAAAGACTAAAGACAAGGTACAAAGAAGCGAAGCGAGAGGCAAAGAAGGCAGTTTCAGAGGCTAAAACCGAGGCGTATAGAGAGATGTATAAGCGCCTTGAAACTAAAGAAGGTGAACATCACATGTTCAGGATTGCAAAGGCAAGGGAGCGGAAGAGGCAAGACCTGGGGGTAGTGAAATTCATAAAGGACGAGGATGGACGTGTCCTGGTAAAAAAGAACGAAATTAAAGAGAGATGGCAAACATATTTTAACAATCTTTTCAACAACAGCAACTACAACGAAGAAGATGGAAGGAACCACACAGACATAGACACAAACACACAGCGAAACAAATGCTATTGCAGACGTATCATCAAAGAAGAGGTACAAAGAGCCCTCACGAGAATGGGCAGGAGAAAGGCGGTGGGACCTGATGATATCCCAATTGAAGTATGGAAATGTTTGGGAGACGACGGAGTGGGCTGGCTGACAATGTTGTTCAACATTATGCTAAAAACTGGTAAAATGCCAAACCAGTGGAGAAGTAGTGTTTTAATCCCCCTATACAAGAACAAGGGAGACGCCCAAAGTTGTGGAAACTATAGGGGGATAAAGCTGTTGAGCCATACTATGAAACTCTGGGAAAGGGTGATAGAGTCAAGATTGAGAAGAGAAACCCAAGTGACAGTAAATCAATTTGGATTTATGCCCGAAAGATCTACAACAGAGGCAATACACATCCTGCGGAGATTAATGGAGAAATACAGGGAGAAGAAGAGAGATTTGCATATGATATTCATCGACCTAGAGAAGGCGTATGACAGCGTACCACGACAGGTGATTTGGGATAGCTTGGAGAGACGAGGTATCCCCCAGAGGTATATAGAGGCAATCAAAGATACATATGCAAATGCTAAAACGAGCGTGAGAGCACCAGTGGGAGATACAGACTTTTTCCCAGTGGAGGTTGGACTACACCAAGGGTCGGCATTGAGCCCCTTTCTCTTTGCAGTTATTTTGGATGAATTGTCAAGGTCTATACAAGAGCACATCCCATGGTGTATGCTTTTCGAAGATGATATTGTATTAGTGGCAGAAAAGGACTTGAATGTGTGGTTAGAAGAGTGGAGAGCCGCTTTGGAGCAGAAAGGCTTACGTATAAGCAGAACAAAAACGGAGTATCTATACTGCAATTTTAGCGGGACAACTGACGATGTTGAAGACGATCAGGTGACTATTGAAGGCCAAGAGGTACCACAAACTACAAAGTTTAAATACCTGGGCTCGTTTCTACAGGATGACGGAGATATCGATAGTGATGTGGCTCACCGGGTACAAGCTGGTTGGAAAAAGTGGAGGGCAGCAACAAGCATCATATGCGACAAGAGGTTCCCAGAGAAACTCAAAGGTAAGTTTTATAGAATAGCAATTAGGCCAGCCATGATGTACGGAACTGATTGCTGGCCGATTAAGAAGAACCAAGCAAGAAAATTAGAGACAGTGGAGATGAGGATGCTGAGATGGATGTGCGGCCACACAAGGCTTGATCGGATAAAGAACGAGGTTTTCAGAGAAAGACTGGCGGTAGCAAACATATCTGATAAAGTAAGAGAAGGAAGACTGAGATGGTTCGGACATGTAAGGAGAAAAAACCAGTCGGCACCTGTAAGAAGTATAGAACTTCTAATGGTGGAGGGGAAAAGGGGAAGGGGTCGACCAAGGTTGACATGGGATGAGCAGATCTGCCAGGACATGGCAGAGCTACACCTCTCGGAGGACATGATCTATGATAGGAGTTTGTGGTGTCGTAGAATAAGGGTGCACGATGGATAGATCTTACTCTAGGATTTAGTTTTAGAGCCCATTTTTGGTTATGTGTTGTTTGCAGTATATGTGCTAGTTATTGTTATATGATTCGAGTTATATTCCTTCTATGCTTGGTTGCGGGATGGGGGGTTGGTCGGGATAACCGAAAACTGTTCGTTTGATTGTTTAAGTGTTTAAGGATACTTATATGTTAGATTGTTTGCATGATATAATGTATTAAATGGTTATGTATTTTTTCTGTGCATGTTTCGGTTTTGTGTTGGATATGAGGACATAAATGGGTGGGCTCTACATGTTTATGCTTTAACCCGTGGTGATGTAGCTATCTGTGTATGCTCTCTCTCTCTCTCTCTCTCTCTATATATATATATATATATATATATATATATATATATGCAAAAAAAAAAAACCAAAAAAGGAGTTTTTTTTGAGCCGGGGAACTCTTACGAAGCAGCCTCTCTATTCTATTCGTAGATAGGGGTAAGGTGTGTCTTTATCTTTCCCTCCCCAGACCCTACTCTAAGTGGGATTCTTACTGGGTATGCCTGTTGTTGTTGTTGTTGTATTACCCATTTGATCCACTAGAAATAAAATAAGTAAATGCGTGATCTACTGGAAACACTTGTTTGCCAAAAAAAAATGCAACTTTTTTATGTGTAGTTGGAGTGAAGTATGATCACAAGAATTAAATTGGTGATTGGTTCACTAATAATTGAAGGTTTGCTGCTTTAACACACAACTTGGGAGACTTTCTGCAAGTTTGATCTATTTGACCCGATTCCTTTAAATTTAAATAAAGGATTTGGAGACTTTATTCCTTCAAAATCTAGTTTTTTTTTTAAATGTTTGATAGATGTCTTGCTTCCTTTTGGCTAACTTCTTATTATTTCACCCGTCTAACTAATTAAAGATGAAATATAACCAAGATCGATACATTAATAAATAAAAATAACATATCAGATTGACTCAAAACAACCTTTGACCAACGCAAAAAATTATATATATATAAATAGCATTGACAATATGATTACAAATTTACACTCATAATTACAATCTAACTTTATAAATAAATGATTTAGGAGGCTTTATGTATTAGGAATAAACTTCCTTTTGACATGCTATACCCTTTTAGAGGGCTAGCCTTGAAGCAATTGGTAAGTTTGTTGCTTTGTACCTTGCGGTCATAGGTTAAAAGTTAAAACCTTGAAAAACAACCTCTAATACAAATATGCAGGGTAAGGTAGCATACATCACATCGCGAAGCGATCCAACCCCTCACCAACTCTTGGGCAAAGTGGGAGCTAGGTTAAGCAGCAAGTGCACCCTTTATAATTGACCCTTTTATCCGGTTTCTTTTTAGCTAACATTTTCATTTACTCCTTTGATCATTTTCTTTTTAGCTGACCTTTTTATTTTAGCCATTAGATCCATTAAAGATGAAGATATAACCCAAAAAAGGTTTCACAAGATGTCATAATGGTTTTAATGAAATAGCCATACAAAGGCAAACATGTGCGAGTGTGAAATAGATAATACATTGAACACTTACATGGTCCTCAAAGTCATGACTGGCACGTGTGGGTGTTTATAAAACGGAAAACAATCTTTTTACATTAATATATGGCAAGAATACTTTCATCAAACCCAAGTTAACCCGACACCCCCTCAACCCCACACATATTGGAGCTTATGAAAGCATCTTGAGATCCTCAAAAGAGAATTTCAAGGACAAGTATTTGTATATGTATGCCCCAAACAAATTGCAACCAAATTTTCTTTATTGTAATATACGAAATTAGGGTTCCATGAAATAAGCTTAAAATACTTACATGGTCCTCAAAATCAGGACTGGTCAAGTTGATAGAGAGGTTTCTCATCAGCAACAATACCTGTAAGATGGAAAGCAAATTTAAATTTGTTTAACTTGAATCATCTGAATACAAAATTATATTACAAACACAAATTATAGTTACAATGCTATTTAAAGCAACCTGCTGGTTGAAAGAAAATATTTGGGTTTGAAATTTAGTAAGGGATGAAGTTAGGGAGCATACCGTTTCAACATCAATGGGGTCCATTTTTTTTAGCCTCTGCACGTGACCAATACTATTTGGATCAAACACACTTCCAATGAAGCCATAAACTTGAGAAAAATCCGGCAGAACTGCGCCAATGAAGAAAAAGTTGAACAATATTGAATTAAAACACATTTAGCCAGATATAAATGCACACAAACATAGCCTGAAGTGCTCTGATTCAACATTAGGCTTGCTTCATATACGCGTAATGACAACATAGCACGTGTACCAACTAGTTGTAGAGAAATATTAATAAAATGCGTACCAACTTTTTTATTCCCCTACAACATGATTTAAACTTTGCAACATAAAGCATTAAAAAACCTCTTGATGGAAGTCCACGACTTATTTGCTCATGTATTTCAACTGTATGTCGTGTTTTGGGAGCAGTTTCATCACTGCTGCAACAGTTAATATCCACCAATCGACCTCCAGATGCCACATCAACTGTTATGCAATACCATGTGAGGATAGTAAATAGTAAAATACAAACAATAGTATTAAATGCATTTTAGCTTTAGCTATATAGGACAGATCACCAGTTTCTACAGAGTTCTTCGCCGTTTTAGAGGAATCAGCCAGTATTAATTCAGGGTCATTGAGAGAAGGAGTGATTTGAAATGGCGTCGCAACATTGGAGAGCACCGGAGCTGTTAAATACAGCAAACCTGATTAATGATGCCTTAAAATAGGCCCGAGTTTTCGCATGTACTAACCACTTTTTGCCGCCTTCTGTGGATAGGGATGTGCAGCTTTCCTTTTTGGGCGAGGAGGAGGCAGATGTTCATTAGTGCCACTTTTTTGAACCTTCAGAAAGTATTTCTGTGCATGACTACGAATCTACATTATAGCATGAACCACCAAAAATAATTTAATAGACTCTCAAACATCAAATTGGGCATAAAATAATGACTATAAAATTATATATTGCTAACTGTTAATTTTCACATATAGATGAAACTGTTCTTACAATGCAATTATAAATGGATAGGGTCTCAACCCAAAATGGAGTTACCGATACTTAATTTGATGCCTTCTATCAATATTAACTTTGATAATTTTATAAATGATCAACATGAGTTAAATCAAGAAAAACATATATCATTACACAAGTAACTATTTAATCCTTACCTATAATCTGCAAAGGGATTTAAACTAGAGATATCAAAGTTCATTAAAATTTATCACCTATGCATAGCTGAGCATGCTTTTGATATGACAAAAAATCAAGAACAAAGGAGCAAAAAAAATAAAGAGTAAGATCCTTCCTATGAATGATGAAAAAGCGATTTTACTTCTTTCACAAGAGCTAGTTGTGCTATGCCCTTACATATATGTATTTCCTAAGTAAGGGTTTATCTAGTACTTCCATTGAATATCCTCTCATAATAAGTTGCATGATAAAAGGGCCTTATGTAACAATCAGCATTTAGTGAAGTAACAATCAGCATTTAGTGAAGAAAGGCACGTGCAAAGAATTCACCTGGATGACAGTCTTTGAACCTATGAAAGCTTCAATTTTCTTCCAATCACGATCAAATCTGTAATTCAGTGTAGCATAAAAACAATCAAGAAACTGTACCATACTACCATCTTATATTCTTATGAGTGATTTATGAACTATAAACCATAATTGCACTTAAGGCTATTTTTAAAAAGCAATCAAGGATTTATGATATACCAAATTCCTTGAACACCATGGCAGGCCTTGCCAGCCAACAAAAACATATCACCAGAAAACTAGTGATAAATTACAGCAAAATCTAGTGCCTTTGATTTTTAGAACCATGCATAAATGCATAATAATACAAATTTTAATTGATAAAGTATAGCTTTTATCATTCAAAATATCCTTTGTATGCCCATATAAGCATTCATTGTTATACACACAATTACATGTGAAAACAATCAGGTTTAGATAACAAAGACTGCCCTCAAGGCTCAAGCGCATATCAATTGAACATCCAGTATGCATATACATGACATGATAAAAATAGGAACATGTAATGTCATGTGATATTCCTCTTGCCCCCAAAATCGTTTCACTAAGTTGTTCAACACTTCAATCCTGCCAAAGAAACAAAAGCAACTATGGCTTCGGGGGTCCTAAGTTTATAGCCTGCACTGGTCTATTGCCTAGTGACTTACCAGGGCATCATCAATTCAAGGATAAAAGATATTTGCTCTCTGGGTTTAAGTCTTCAAAAATCTTCTAAACAAATAAAACCAACTTTGCAAGCTATTAAAATCATGTTATTGACTTATTGTAGATTCAGTACACTTTTCATCCGGTAAACAAAACCCCACAAAGAATTGAGCTAAGGTCGATCCGATATCCTTGATACACACACACACACACACACACACACATAGAGAGAGAGAGGCCAGCAAATGATCGAAATATCTGGTCCACTGGTTCTTTAGCTTAAAAATCATACAAGATGTGCTTCCTATGAGGTATAATCTTAGAAGGTAAGTTATAGTGTTATACCCCAGCATGATGTTAAACATGTGGCATATAAATGTAGCAGACAGGCGATAAATATCTCCAATTCAATCCACCAACATAATTCATCATATTGCAGCCTAATTTCTGGTGCATATGAAACACTGGTTCTAACTTAGGTATGAATTGATAAACCTAACATCTAAAGAATTTACGCAATCAGAAATCTTACGTTATTTCATCATCAGAGTTGCATCAAATCACCACTAATCAATCCCATTCTACCAATGATCACAAGAAACTCAGCAGAAAACCACGACGTTATTTTCCTAAACATGAAACCCTAAGAAACAAGTACTACTACCAAGGTGAATTGGGGGAAAAACTCTTGATTCCACTATTAGAATTCACATCGCAGAAGAATAAAGTAAACAAACAACGTAAATAAGATCAAAACTCAGCTTCAGAATTGAAAATAACATAGAATCTAACAAAATCCAGCTAATTGAAAACCAGAATCCAATTCTGCAAAAAGTATTAAACCCTAGACACGTCGCAAAACATAAATCAGAAACTCGAAGAAAATAAAGGAAAACTAACAGTTGCAGAGCTTCAAGAAACTTATCGTGCTCCGGGTCTGTCCAACTCTCTCTGGATTTGGTAATGGTGTACGGTTTCCTGATCTTCTTGGACGCGTCATCGGCCGGTGAGGAAGATGAGTTTGTTGATGCCGGAGCAACGACGGCGACGGCGGGGGTGGCTAACGAACCGATGTTAGGAACAGCCATGCCCATTGGATCAAAAGGCTAGAGGATTCGGTGATACATGTGACGAGTGTGTGCGTTACGGTGGTGTAATCGGTGTGTGTTCTTGGTGGCGTCGATGGGGCGAGAAAGAAAAGGTGAAGAAATGATGTGGCTGTGGTTACATGCGATGCTACCCTACTATTAGATAGTTATTCCAACCAATTAATAAATATCTAACTTCTTGTTTGTAGCCTAATTTTTTTTAACGAACTTTCATATGAATGACTGATTTAAGCCAAAACGAGCACACATCTAAAGACAGACCTAGTCGTCACTCCTTCACACACCAGATAAGTGGTAACCGAATAAATCCGTAAACTCTCTCCCTGCTCATGTTTGAACCCCTAACCTCAATGAGGTGCAACTTCTTCTCTTCATTTCAATACCGATAGGCTAGAAGTCCTTTATAAACTAACTTTATAGCCAATTAAACAAGTTGTTTGATGGCCTTTCAATTATCATTAATGTTCTATTTAGGAATTTATTAATGAGAGAAAAGAAAAAAAACTGAATAAAAGAAGAAATATGTTTGTTTGTCTTAATTTCATTTAATAAAGTAAGAGAAAGGAAAGTAAAACATGTTGTGTTTCCGAATTTCATTAATGAAATGTATGAAAGTTGAAGGATCACTTGACAAAATTATTTTATCAGGGGCGGCCCTGAGAAATTGGGTGCCCAGGACGAGTCGGGGAAAAAAGGCCCCTAACGCATTCAAAGCTCCTGACCAAGCGGGGGTCAAGGGGGCCGCGCCCCCTTGCGGGGTCCTAGGGGCAGCGCCCCTGGCGGGGTCCAAGGGGCAGAGCCCCTGGTGGCGGTCCCGCTGAACGAAATGTCATAAGTTAATATGTTCGGGATTAACTTCCGTATTTTACCTAAATCAGTCATTCAATAATCAGTAAACTGTAAATCCATGGGCCCAATTTCTTGGGATTTTGAATTTCAATTTCTTCTTGAACGTGAGCGTCCATGGAGCCGGTTAGGATAAAGGGCTTTTGAGAAATGAAATGGGCCCATAAATATATTTAACTGAGTTATTTGTTACTCAAACCCGTGTAATACTCGGGTTTATAACCTAATATATATATAAATACATATATAAAAATGTGCCCCTCGAAAAATTGGGCCCGGGACGGAGGTCGGGTTTGCCCCTCCCCCGGGCCGCCCCTGTATTTTATCTTTACTATCCTTTCGATTTGGAAGGAAATAAAATGAAAGAATTCCTTTAATTTATTTTCTTTTCCTTTACTCTTATTTCTTTTTTTTCTTTTCATTTTCGTCCTCTTTTTTAATAAACTCAGCAACACAATGTAATAGGTTATCTTTCATTAGTTCATAACTTATTAATAGTTAAGAGATATCTTAGGTCTGAACGGATAAAAAGTAACATCAAGAAGTAACGTTATAATCGTTCAAGTTTAGTTTTATTACTTGACTATTAAAAGGTTATAAACCAATAAAAAATAGTCTTTTAACGACTAATAAAAAGTTACCAAACAACCTCCAACTTAACCAAACTTTTTCTTTTAGGTGTGTTAGCAAATAATTTGTGAAATATTTATAATAAGTTATAAAAGACACATGTTTCATATCTATTTTTACATTTGATATGATTCTATTGCAAATTATTAGACCGAGCAGCTTGGGCTCGTGCTTCGTGACGGTTAATGGAAGGTCTAAACGAAAGCGGTGTTTATGTAACATTCGTCAATTTTCAAATTTGACTTATTTAACACAGCTAATGTATTGAAAGTTGACTATGATGGTTCTGTTAAAAAGTCCAATAAATTAACTTTTTATTTAAAGTCTAGCAAAGTATAACTCTTTTAACATGCATACGTTTTGCATTTAATAATTTTATTTTTAGGTAAACTATCTGACAACTCGATTAATAAAATTATTCATTACGTTTGGTTTAGCGTGAAATAATAATTCATAAGTGAGGAGCCTAAATTAACAAGGAAAAACCGTGAATTGAAACTTTAACCGATAAATTTACAAACAACAGACTATACATGTGTTTTACCCGATTATAGGCAACACAATGAACCAAACATCATCCACTATCATTATTATTAACTAAAGTTTAATTATTTTAGTAAGTTTAAATATTTTAATAATTTACGAATAAAAATCATTTATAAAATAATTACCATGTACAAGATTTAAACACCGTAATACTCAGATTATACCAGTTTTAAACTGTAAATAACCAAAAAGGAACAAAACAAAACAATCTAAAATAAATAAATAAAAACTATCTTCATACTCTACCATCAAATCCATCTTTCATTTATCCACATCTACATTCCATCATCTTCCATCTTTTTTCAACCATGACAACACTCAACCTGCAATTAATTCAACCACCAAGATCATACATACCTTGTAGATCTTGTCTCTTCTTGAGCAGTATAAATAATAGTGAGAGCTAACAAAGAAATCACCACAAAAATTCACACCACCCACTCACAACATCAACACATATAGTTTATTTCATTATAATCATCCTTTGCCATTATTTTTGTTTTTCTTCAAGAACAACACAAGGAAGAGGAAGCAAGCTAGTTTTTCTCAAATATTCTTGTTCTTCCATCATCTACTAGGGTATAACATACTTAACTCTTTATCTATATGCAATATTTACCTAAAAATGCATCTAAATGTGTGAAACATATCCTGGAAATCTATCTCAACTTCAAGAGTCCATAATTTTATCCTAACAGATTGAAACTGAAAAAATCAAACACCATGATGATCGTTGAATTAGATTTCTAAGAACTATTTACACACGTTCAAACTCGTCCGTATGACATCACAACAACCTCGACAAAATGAGTGATCAGATTCATACATTTTGTTTTGATCAGTTGTTTTGACATGTCTATAAGCTGAATCATAATAACTTTTCTGAAAGAAAGTTGTTCAGAACATAACAAATTACTTCACTGTAAAGTTTCATAATCTAACTAAAGGTTTTTATGTTAAAAACGCGTCCAAACATACAAGACTTAACCTGTTAAAACATAAACTTTAAGGACTTACACTTTTGTGACTGTTTTGACCTATTTACAAACAAAATTACGAAAACTTTTTATAAATGAAAGTTGTTCATAACACCTTAAAATAGTCGACTGGAAAGTTTCACAACTTTATTCCAATTATTTATATTTTTAAAGCTCACCCGACAAGCTAGGCAAAATCTGTCAAAAAAAAAAAAAAAAACAGGAGTTAGAAATATAAAACATTTTTTACCATAAGATTAATTATTTAATGCATGTATTACAATGATGTATGCATGCCATACATATACTTGAATGATATGATATGTGAATACCTATAAACATATATATGTTTAAATAATTAATGAGTATTGAAGTTGCTAAATAAAATGGTAATTTTCAAAATAGGACGTTATAATGACGTAATTTCCTAAAATCTGACACTTGATCATTCAAGGCGTTATAAAATAATATTTCAAATATAAGTTAAAAACATAATTATTTTAAGAAAATCCCAACACTTAAAATAAAACACAAACACATAAACTATAGTAAGTTCACAAACTTAAAAGAAATTCATTATGTTATAGGAACCGAATTATAAGTCTTCATATAAACGATAATCAAGAATTCATCAAACATACTATGTGAGTATTCATAGCCCTTTTCATTTCAAAGTCTTGAGTTCAGCATGTAATACGCTATTAAATTTCAAATTCTATTTCACAAAAACTTGCAGATTCAAACTTTATGTCTATGTGTATGATACAATGTTATATGTGTTAAACTATGATCCTATATGTGTGCTATTCAAAGTCTAATTCTACTATAATCACTAATTATATGAGCCAATGGTAACAATAATATATCTATTGGGTAACACCCATACATCGTTTTGACCCTAATGTTATCCATAATGGTCACCACACTGAAATCATTCCTCACTGAAATTTTCTTCCACATTGTCACACCCTCAAATTCCCACTTGTGGTGTTAGTCCACGTGGGAGTGACATGGCCAGGATCACAGCTCATGGTCATATAGAACGACTCTATATGAGTTACACAAACATACAGTTTTGTAAAAACAACACAGGTTTAATAGATAAACAGTGGAAATGTAAATGTTAAACAGCGGAAGTGTAAATTGTTGCAGCGGATAATAAAGCATATCAGACACTACATTGTTTAAATTGTTTCAAAATCAATCAATGCAAACAAAAGCCTAGGACAAGAGTCTATATGCATGTCAGACTCCTTAGTGCATCCTTGTGCGCATCCTAGCTTGCAATCCACTAGTTACCTGAGAATACATGCGAAAAAGTGTCAACTATAAAGTTGGTGAGTTCACAGGTTTAAGTATTTGAATTCAGTAAAACAAATATATACTGGGTATGTTAAATTGTTTTGTTGGATCTACGAACCGAGGTGTGTCAGCTTATCTTTACCGAACTCGACTGTTTCCTTTTGCCTCCTTGGGTTATCGCGGAACCCAAATCCACATCGAAATTACACTCGTTATGACCTCCAGTCAACATTGCTGTTGAGTGGGGTTAGTCAAACCCAGTAGTACTACGTAATAACGACTCGTTTGTTCACAATTAACGGTAAGATTTATGAGGACTTGTGGCGATAGTAGTTGCACACAAAAAGTTGTTTTACAACATACCAGTCATACATCAAATAAAACAGTTGCATTGTATTCTCACCCCAAAAGTTTAACAAACAGTTATAAGTAAAAGTGGGGCTGTAAACTCACCTGAGTCTAGTAGAGTGCGTTCTTACGAGAACGGAGTAGCTCACCGGCTAGTAGTTACCTATATCACATAGGTGTTATAAGTTTGTGTTCACATACATGTGGGTCTCACATGACCGTGTTTATGTCCAAACAACTCAAAGCTGTTGTGTGGTTCGCGTTGACCGTATTTGACCATGTTGATCGTGTTTGACCAAGTTTGATCGTGTCAAGTCAACGACCCGTTGGTGAACCGTGTGTCGGTTGTGTATCCTGTAACATTCGTGTAAGTGCTCGTCGTGTGCAAAACGCGCAAGTTGCGTCTATGAACAACTTACTGTATATAGTGAGTTTCCATTTATGGCAAGTTTCACAAAGCATATTGATTTTAGATTTCTAGCATGTTCGTTAAGTCCTACGTGATCATGTTAACATATAGCATTTTGTCATACGAATCAAATAAGCATATAGGTCACGTTTGCATACCAAAGTTTCCTAAAAAGGAAAGTCTCTAAATCTAGCATGCACGATAACGGGAACCATCTAACCTAGAATGCAATAATCATATTAAAACATAATAGATCACTTAGCATGCTCAAATTGCTCATAACGTTTCTAAATTGGTATATCGTAACATAAAGTTACCAAAAATAGTAACCATGGCATAAACACCACAAATGATCATCCTAAACATTTCCAGTTCATTTTCATATCACATATCATCATACTAAGTCATTTAACATCATTTAAACATGTTAATCTAAACCAATTCATCATCTAGCAACATTTCAATTTCAAAAGTTACTAAATATAGTAACTATGACTATTATCATACAAAGGACCATTCTAATCAATCCTAGTCCATTTTTATAACACATAATATCATATATTATGCCTTTTAACATTATCTAATCATTCTCATATAGTCAAAATCACCATTTATCAATATTTAGGCCCCAAAGGTTACTAAATATAGTAACTTGGCTAAATATGACCAAAATCAACTTCAAAATCACATTCCAAGCATCGATATCATCCTAAGATCATTCTAATAGCAAATCCATAAACATGTATGTTCACAATATCACCCATTTCATCATTTTGTAACTAAAAGTTACTATTAATAGAAAGATTCATAAAAATCATGTTATTAACCATTTTAACCCAATCTAATCATGTAGCATGCTCCCAATATCATCTATGAACATACCAACATACTCAAAATCATCCCAACAATCATGGATCATAAATGCATGGCCATCATTCAACATTTTATATACAAATCATGAGTTTTATCAATACCCAACATTATAGATCATCATAAAACACTAGAATATCATAGTAGATCATCAATAAATACATCTAGATCAACAAACCCAGAACTAAAAGAGTGTAAATTCGTGCATGCAAAGCTACAGAGCTTGCATGTGTGTTTTTGACGCTTGCGTGTGTGTTTGTGAATGCTTAGAGAGTGTTTGAACCATAGATACTACCTTAGATGCTTCAAATAGTTGAGATGGTAGGTTCCACAGCTCCTGGAGCTCCTGGTTCGTTGGTTTCGACAAGAGCAAGAAGATGGTGTTAATGGTCAAGCCTCTAGGAAGTCACCAAGCTTCAATCTACAAGTTCCAAGCTTCAAAAATGGTCTATAATGGAGGATTATGCAGGTGAGCAGGTGTAGAAGACAAGTTTAGTCGGGATAAGGCGTGTAAAATCGACCAAAATGATGAAATGTAGTAGTATAGGTATGATTGTCTTGGTTTTATAAAAATATTGTCGACTGGACGGGTCGCGTTCCGCGATGGAGCTCCCAGACCTTTTCCGCGTACCGCGGCGGATTTCGGGAGTCAAACCCCCGCGCCGCATGTCGCGCACCGCGACAATGCCTCTTGTTGGGCCATCGCGTACCGCGATGGGCCCCTGAAGAGCCCAATAAGCCTAGTTTAATGGATTTGATCCGTTCGTCACCGTTTTCGCGTTTACGAACTATCGTTTGGCCTCGTTTGAATCTCCAAGTTCAATGTGTGAGTGTTCTGTGAGGTTTCAAGTGTTGTGATACACAACGTGCTAGACGTTCACCAACGTTCGTGTGTTTTGACACGTGTGTGCTGTTTCTCGATGATTCCTCGAATCATCTAGTCGTGTGTCAGTGTTCGTACTGTCGTGCCACGTGTCACACTAAATTAAACTAATTCTAGTGCCACGTGTTCATAAGCATTTAAATAAACATTTAAAAAAAATCAAAGCTGACCTGGAAATTACGAGGTGTCACATCCTCCCCTTGTTAGAATGAATTTCGTCCCGAAATTCAACTTGCGTTGCTAGTGTGTGTCCGTTCCGCGAACAGGTGTGGGTATTTCTATTTCATCTGGTCTTCACGTTCCCACGTGAATTCCGGTCCTCGTCGCGAATTCCATCGCACTTTCACGATCGGTATCTTGCTAAGTTTGAGCTTCTTGGTTTCCCGGTCCATAATTTCCACCGGTTCCTCAACGAAGTTCGATTGTTCGTCGATCTGTATCTCTTCAAGAGGAATGACAAGTGTCTCATCGGGTAAACGCTTCTTGAGGTTTGAGATATGGAATACGTTGTGTACACTGCTTAGCTCGTCCGGCAGGTTTAGCTCGTAGGCCACCAGGCCTATGCGTTTAGTGATCTCGAAAGGTCCAATGTAACGAGGGTTCAACTTGCCTCGTTTGCCAAACCGTATGTGTCACACCCCCAATTTCCCACTTGTGGCGTATGTCCACGTGGATGTGACGTGTCCAGAATCACAGCTCAAGGTCATATAGAATACCCCTATATGCGTTTACAAATCCATTGTTTGACACATACACATAATAAGATAGTTTGCAGCGGAATAAAAGTTGTCTTATCATGATGCAGCGGAAAATCAAGTGTTCGACAAAAATGCAGCGGAAATGTAAATAGTTTAACATAACATTGTTTTATCATAATGAAAGTAAATTGTTTTCAAATGACAAGACAGAATGCATGTAAGTTCCTAATTGCTCGTTCCTTAAAGTGTGCATTCCTGTCCTCCTGCTAGCCACGCTAGTTACCTGAGAATACAAGTTAGAAAAGTGTCAACACAATGGTTGGTGAGTTCACAGGTTTTGATATACATATAGTAATAAAAGTGTGTCATGCTGTTCATCATATGTTAGTACCGAGCCCTTGGCCCAAAGTGTCAGTGCGTCACTACCGAACTAGACTTGTTAGTCTTTGCCTCCGCCATGTCTCGTAATAACATGGCAATATAGGTCAAGTTTTCACGTGTTATGACATCCAGTCAATATTTCGCCACGCGGGGTTCGTCACACCCCAAACGGATCCATTCAAACTCGCCTCGTTGTTTGTACATTAACGGTAAGACTTTGTGAGGACTTCTTACGATTACAACACTTAATGTTTGTCAAATAAACCAGCATACACCAAAATGTTTGTACAGTAATAGATGTTTGACTCGATGCAACAAGTATTCTCCCCCTATTTAAAAGCGTTTTGAAAAAAAAGTAAAGAGGGGCCGTAAACTCACCTTAGCGATAGAGTAGTAAGTCAAGCGTAAGCTCCTGCGTAGATGGCACGTCGGTCACTGGCAACCTATATCGTATACCGTACGTGAGTTCGTGTAAGTGACCGTGCTAGTGTTGGTGTTAGTGCTCGTGTTTGTGCCCAACAACCCTTGGTTGTTCATGTTTGTCCGTGTCGGTCCACAATGACCGTGTTTGCTCGTGTTGGTCCACATTGACCGTGTTTGACCATGTTTGACCGAAGTTGACCGTGTTTGACCAGAGTTGACCGTGTCAAGTCAACGACCCGTTGGTGAACCGTGTGACGGTTGTGAATCATGTAGCGACCGTGTAAGTGCTTGTCGTGTGCAAAACGCGCAAATCGCGTCTATGGACAACTTACTATTTATAGTAAGTTTCCATTTATGGAAGGTCCACAAAGCATTTCGATTTAAGAGTTCTAGCATGTTCAATAGTCCTACGTGATCATGTTAACACATAGCACATTATCATACGATTTCACATAAGTTGTTTACAACATGTTTGCACATAAAAGTTTCCTAAAATGGAAAGTTTCCATTTATAACATACGTAACATCGGAAACCATCTAACTTAGCATCTAATCATCATGTTATAACATAATTAGCCATTTAGCATGCTCAAATCATACAACACGTTGACAAATCGGTTTTTGTAAAAATAAAGTTACTAAATATAGTAACTTTCTAGTTTTGCATAGAAATGATCATTTTAACATTTCTAACCCATCCTTATGCCACAAATCATCCTAATGATCAATCTAACATCGTTTAAACATGTCAACATAACCCAAATTGCCATCTATCAACATTTTGACCCGAAAAGTTACTAAAAATAGTAATAACGCTAAATATGACCATTAAACATTATCAAAATCACATTCTAAACTTATCATCATCCTAATAACATCTAAACAACCATCCATGAACATGCATGACACCAAATATCATTCACATTCTCATTTCATAAGTAAAAAGTTACTATTAATGGCAAGTTTCATAAAAATCGTAATTTTGACCATTTCAACATCATCCAATCATGTGAAGATCTTCTAATATCATTTATAAACACGTTTACAACCACAAGATCACTCCATGAGTCATGGATCATACATGCATGGCACTTTTTCAACGTTTTATAACCAAATAATGATATTCTCATAAACACATCATCATAGATCATCACCAAATGCATGCAAATCATGTTAGATCATCATAAATCACATTAAAACTAATAAACCCAGAAACAACATTCGTGCTTGTGCTTTACCCATGCTTGCATGTGAGTTTAGAGTCTTGCATGTGGGTGTAAGAGGTGTGAAAGTGAGTTTCTAGTATAGAAACTACCTTTGAGTGCTCTAAAATGGTTGAGATGATGATGAAATCGAGCAAGAAGGCTCCTAAGTGCTTCTGGACAGCTGGTTCACGCAGGGATGTAGAGGTGGTGATGGTGTCGAGCTTCCAACGTCGTTCTTTAAGCTCCCGATCTTCACCTCAAGCTTCCAAGAGCTTGATAATGGTTGTAACAGAGTAAAAATGGAGTTTTTCTGGTGGGGAAGACGATCTTGAGTGCCTGGGGTTCGATTTGTGCGAAATAGGGTAGCTAGTGATGATGGTGTCTTGGTTAAATAAAGATTCTGCGAACTGGGTCTTGTCGCGTAGCGCGACATGCTCAAGAGAGTCTCTCGCGTAGCGCGAGGAATTTCGGGTTCGAATTTCCCCGCCCACCTGTCGCGTATCGCGACAGGTTCCTTGTGGGCCGTCGCGTAGCGCGACACGTCCCCTGAAGAGCCCAATAGGCCCATTTTAGTGGGTTTGATCCGTTCGTCGCCGTTTTCACGTCTACGAACTATCGTTTGAATTTCCGAGTTCAAAGTGTGGGTGTTTCGTGAGGTTTCGAGTGTTGTGCTACACAATGTGCTTGACGTTCACCAACGTTCGTGTGTTTTGACCCGCGTGTGCTGGTTGTCGATAATTCCACGAATTATCTTGTTGTGTGTCGGTGTTTGTACTGTCGTGCCACGTGTCACACTAAATTAATCTATTTCTAGTGCCACGTGTACAATAAATATTTAAATAAACATTTAAATAGTTATAAAGTTGACCTGGAAAATACGGGGTGTCACATCCTCCCCATGTTAGAAAGAATTTCGTCCCGAAATTCAACTTGTGTTGCTAGTGTTTGCCTGTTCCGCGAATAGGTGTGGGTACTTTTGTTTCATCTGGTCTTCACGTTCCCACGTGAATTCCGGTCCTCGTCGCGAATTCCATCGTACTTTCACAATCGGGATCTTGCTGAGTTTGAGCTTCTTGGTTTCCCGGTCCATAATCTCCACCGGTTCCTCAACGAAGTTCAATTGTTCGTCGATTTGTATTTCCTCGAGAGGAATAATAAGTGTCTCATCAGATAGGCACTTCTTGAGATTCGAGATGTGGAACACGTTGTGCACGCTGCTCAGTTCAACTGGCAGGTTCAGTTCGTAGGCTACAGGGCCTATTCGTTTTGTAATCTCGAAAGGTCCAATGTAACGAGGGTTCAACTTTCCCCGTTTGCCAAACCGAATGACTCCCTTCCAGGGCGAGACCTTGAGTAACACTCTGTCTCCCACCTGGAATTCTAACGGTTTGCGTCGTTTGTCAGCATAACTTTTCTGTTTGTCACGAGTTGCTGCCATTCGCTTGCGTATTTGCACGATCTTTTCAGTCGTTTCGTGCACAGGTTCGGGGCCGGTCAGTTGGCTGTCTCCAACTTCCGCCCAGCAAATGGGTGATCGACACTTTCGTCCGTAAAGTGCCTCAAAGGGTGCAGCTTGGATGCTAGTGTGGTAGCTGTTATTGTATGAAAATTCAACTAATGGTAGATGAGTTTCCCAGCTACTCCCAAAGTCGATAACGCTTGCCCGGAGCATGTCCTCCAGTGTCTGTATGGTTCGCTCACTCTGCCCGTCCGTCTGCGGGTGGTAAGCGGTACTCATCTCCAATCTTGTACCCAGAGCCTTATGCAAAGACTTCCAGAAGTGGGTCGTGAATCGACTGTCGCGGTCAGATATAATTGAGATTGGCATTCCATGTCGAGTAACCACTTCCTTCAGATAGATACGAGTGAGTTTGTCTAGCTTGTCAGTCTCCTTGATAGGTAGGAAATGTGCGGACTTTGTCAGTCGGTCTACGATAACCCAGATGGTATCGCATCCACTTGCCGTCTTAGGCAGTTTAGTTATGAAGTCCATGGAAATTTGCTCCCATTTCCACATTGGTAGTTCCGGTTGTTGAAGTAACCCTGATGGCTTCTGGTACTCAACCTTGACTTTTGAGCACGTTAGACACTTACTCACGTAAGTTGCTATTTCAGCTTTCATGTTTGGCCACCAATAGGTTGTCTTCAAATCGTGATACATCTTGTCAGAGCCCGGATGTACGGAATACCGGCTCTTGTGTGCTTCGTCCATCACTACTTCTCTCAAACCCCTGTAGCGTGGGACCCAAATCTGATCCATCAGATAGTAAGCTCCATCATCTTTTACCTTTACTTGTTTATCCATACCACGCATGGCTTCGAGAGTAAGGTTTTCAGCTTTCAGAGCTTCCAGTTGTGCCATCCGAATTTGATTCGGCAGTTCAGAATGGATCGTGAGTTGTAGTGCGCGCACGCGTTTTGTCGTTTCTTTTCGGCTCAGTGCGTCGGCCACTACGTTTGCTTTGCCTGGATGGTACTTGATAGCGCAATCATAATCGCCGATGAGTTCGACCCATCTTCGCTGTCTCATGTTCAGTTCCTTCTGATCGAAGATGTGTTGTAGGCTTTTATGATCGGTAAAGATAGTGCATTTTGTGCCATACAAGTAGTGTCGCCAGATCTTCAAAGCAAACACCACGGCTCCCAACTCAAGATCATGAGTCGTGTAGTTCTTCTCATGCACCTTCAGTTGGCGTGAAGCGTATGCTATCACCTTCTCGCGTTGCATAAGCACGCAACCGAGTCCTCGTTTCGAGGCGTCACAATACACCACGAAGTCATCGCATCCTTCCGGTAAGGATAGGATAGGTGCAGTGCATAGTTTCTGCTTCAACAGGTTAAATGCAGCTTCCTGTTTGTCTCCCCAATCGAATTTCTTATCTTTATGTGTCAAGGACGTCAGTGATTGGGCAATCTTTGAGAATCCTTCAATGAATCTCCTGTAGTACCCGGCCAGACCTAGGAATTGTCGCACCTCCGTCGGAGTCTTGGGTGCTTCCCAGTTCTTGATGGCTTCGATTTTGGCTGGGTCTACGTGTATTCCCCGTTTATTATCCACGTGTCCAAGGAATTGGACTTCGCGAATCCAAAAGTCGCACTTTGAAAATTTCGCGTACAGTTGCTCTTTCTTCAACAACTCTAAGACTAGCCTCAGATGTTCAGCATGCTCCTCCTGATTCTTAGAGTAGATCAGGATGTCGTCGATGAATACTATTACGAATTTGTCAAGATAGGGTTTGCACACTCGGTTCATGAGATCCATGAACACAGCTGGTGCGTTGGTTAGTCCGAAGGGCATAACCAAGAATTCGTAGTGTCCGTATCGGGTTCTGAAGGCAGTCTTAGGAATATCGTTTTCCTGTATCCTCAATTGATGGTAGCCCGATCTTAGGTCGATCTTTGAATAGTAGCTTGACCCTTGCAACTGGTCAAACAGATCGTCTATTCGCGGTAAGGGATATCGATTCTTGATCGTCACCTTGTTTAGCTCTCTGTAGTCGATACACATACGGAATGATCCGTCTTTCTTCTTTACGAACAAGACCGGTGCTCCCCAAGGTGAGAAGTTCGGTCTGATGAATCCCTTGTCTAACATCTCTTGTAACTGGTTAGACAGTTCCTGTATCTCCGTTGGTGCTAGTCGGTATGGAGCCTTGGCGATCGGTGCTGCTCCTGGTGTAAGGTCTATCTGAAACTCGACTTGTCGTTTCGGAGGTAGTCCAGGTAGGTCTTCGGGAAACACTTCGGGAAAATCGCGGACTACGGCGATGTCCTCAATCTTCCTCTCTTTCTTGGGTTGCTCGGCGATGAGGGCTAGTATGGCAGTGTATCCCTTTTGTAGGTACTTGTTCGCCTTCATGCATGATATGATGTTCAGAGGTACTCCCCGTCTTTCCCCCTGAATCGAGATCTGTTCTCCGTTCTGCAACGTCACTCGTACGATCTTCTCGTTGCATACGATCTCAGCTTGGTTAGCGGATAACCAATCCATTCCAACGACCACATCAAAGCTTCCGAGAGTCACCGGCATCAAATCGATTTCGAGTTCATGATCCGCCAATACCATGACGCATCCTCGAAAGATGTGTTGTGTTTCAATTAGCTTGCCGTCGGCTAGCTCTACGGTATACTTGTAGTCTAGTGGTGTTGGGGTAATATCTAGTAATTTGCTAAACTCACTAGATATAAAGCTCCTATCGGCACCGGTATCAAACAATATGCTAGCATAGACATTATTTAAAAGAAACGTACCGGTTACGATGTTAGGATCGTCCTTGGCTTCTCCCGAGCCAATCACAAATACACCATCCTTTGTTGTGCCTTCTTCTGCCTTCTTCAGTTGTGGACAGTCCCTCCGCATGTGTCCCGGCTTTCCACACTCATAGCACCCCTTGAGTGTGTGTTGGTTATTGGCATTCTGTTTGGTGTTGGGGTTAGGGTTTGTTCGGCATTCCTTGGTTACATGCCCATCTTTGCCGCAGTTCGTGCATTTGACCCTTTTGCACGAGCCAAAGTGATGGTAGTTACAGTTGTTGCATTTTGGGCTTTTGCCCTGATATCCTCCTTTGCTCCGAGCGGCAGTGAAGACCTTAGCAAGGGTTGGGCGAGGCTGGGTTTGTTGTTGAGGTGTGAGGGATTGGTTGTTGTTGGGTTCCCACTTCCTCTTGAGTTCTTGGGGTTTCGTATGCTCACTCCTCTTGGGTAGCTCTCCCTGTGCCACCGCTTGGTCGATTAGTTTGTGAGCCAAGCAAATAGTAGATTGAATGAGAGTGGGATCTGTCGTGGTGATTAGGCTTCGGATTTGTTCAGGTAATCCCCTAACGTATGGCTCGATCTTTCTGTATTCTGGGGTCACCATTTCTGGGTACTGTTTACACCATTCGTGAAATCGAGTGGTGTATTGTTCAATTTCAGCTCCTTCCATTTTGTGATTCCAACACTCCTCCGATTCCTTGATTTCGTTCTGGGGATGGTATTCTTCCTTCAACATCTTAATGAAATTTTCCCATGGTATGGAATTAGCAGTCGCCAAACTCAGTGTTTGGACCTGTGAATTCCACCAAATGAGGGCCTGTCCCTCTAGAGTTCCGGTGGCGAATTTCACTTTGTTCTCCTCAGAGCACTCGCATATGCAGAAGATTGTCTCAGTATTCTTGATCCATCGGAGCAGTCCCTCTGCTCCTTCCGACCCCTTGAATGTTAGAGGATGATAACTAAGGAAGGTCTTGAATAAGCATCCTCTTAAGTTGTTGCGAGTCTCATTGTTTGTTTCATTGTTTACGCGTATAGTCTCGTAATCCGCTATAGCTTTGTTAACCCGTTGTTCTATCATGGCTTCGATAGCAGCAGCATTGGTTGATTGATCGTTAGTACGCACGAACGTTCCTTGTCCAGCCATTGGTAAGTATGTATCTACAATAGGTTTTGGATTACTTACAGTTAGAGATTGCTGTGTGTGATATAGAGATAGTATATCCTCTTCCTTCATGTGTACAATTATAAGCTTTAGAAGGTTACTATTACCAATGTGATGTATATGAGCACAACTCGCTCAATTAGATTCTAACAGTACTAAATACAATAAGGGAATAAACTACTTGGTGAAAATAGTGGAGTTCGAATCTCCACTAGCAGCAGTGTTCTACATAGTTCTCCTCGTGGGTGTAGCGTGTCATTTGAATTTGCTAGAATTCGTGTGTACCTATAAATTCACGATTACGTTGGCCACCATAATCGTTAATTTATCTTACACAGTCATTCTAGTTCATTCAATTTCAAACTACTAAACATCCTAGGGTTTGACGTTTGCTCCCTGAGTGTCAATACTATGGTCACAGTCCACAAACATGTGTCTTTTGACTGGGTTTACACTCAAGAAAGAGGTTGGAGGAGGCGCTCGATTCGAGTTAGATCGTGCTAGAGAAGTCTTCTTCAGAGCATAGAAGAGTTCCCTTTAGTCTTGTGTTCGTCCTTTCACTAATCCCATCTCGCAGTTCTCAAGCATAGTCGGATGTGTATACCCGCGAAGGGTTCCAATGGTATGCTCGTAAATATCCGATAAAATCACAAAGCATATTGCTAAACTATGCATATAATTAGTTGTGCGAAACTAGTGTAGTGTCTAAAGTTGAGCAATGGCTATAGTCTAAGTTTACTACATGCAAACCTAGTTCTCTATAACCAAGGCTCTGATACCAGTCTGTCACACCCCCAATTTCCCACTTGTGGCGTATGTCCACGTGGATGTGACGTGTCCAGAATCACAGCTCAAGGTCATATAGAATACCCCTATATGCGTTTACAAATCCATTGTTTGACACATACACATAATAAGATAGTTTGCAGCGGAATAAAAGTTGTCTTATCATGATGCAGCGGAAAATCAAGTGTTCGACAAAAATGCAGCGGAAATGTAAATAGTTTAACATAACATTGTTTTATCATAATGAAAGTAAATTGTTTTCAAATGACAAGACAGAATGCATGTAAGTTCCTAATTGCTCGTTCCTTAAAGTGTGCATTCCTGTCCTCCTGCTAGCCACGCTAGTTACCTGAGAATACAAGTTAGAAAAGTGTCAACACAATGGTTGGTGAGTTCACAGGTTTTGATATACATATAGTAATAAAAGTGTGTCATGCTGTTTATCATATGTTAGTACCGAGCCCTTGGCCCAAAGTGTCAGTGCGTCACTACCGAACTAGACTTGTTAGTCTTTGCCTCCGCCATGTCTCGTAATAACATGGCAATATAGGTCAAGTTTTCACGTGTTATGACATCCAGTCAATATTTCGCCACGCGGGGTTCGTCACACCCCAAACGGATCCATTCAAACTCGCCTCGTTGTTTGTACATTAACGGTAAGACTTTGTGAGGACTTCTTACGATTACAACACTTAATGTTTGTCAAATAAACCAGCATACACCAAAATGTTTGTACAGTAATAGATGTTTGACTCGATGCAACAAGTATTCTCCCCCTATTTAAAAGCGTTTTGAAAAAAAGTAAAGAGGGGCCGTAAACTCACCTTAGCGATAGAGTAGTAAGTCAAGCGTAAGCTCCTGCGTAGATGGCACGTCGGTCACTGGCAACCTATATCGTATACCGTACGTGAGTTCGTGTAAGTGACCGTGCTAGTGTTGGTGTTAGTGCTCGTGTTTGTGCCCAACAACCCTTGGTTGTTCATGTTTGTCCGTGTCGGTCCACAATGACCGTGTTTGCTCGTGTTGGTCCACATTGACCGTGTTTGACCATGTTTGACCGAAGTTGACCGTGTTTGACCAGAGTTGACCGTGTCAAGTCAACGACCCGTTGGTGAACCGTGTGACGGTTGTGAATCATGTAGCGACCGTGTAAGTGCTTGTCGTGTGCAAAACGCGCAAATCGCGTCTATGGACAACTTACTATTTATAGTAAGTTTCCATTTATGGAAGGTCCACAAAGCATTTCGATTTAAGAGTTCTAGCATGTTCAATAGTCCTACGTGATCATGTTAACACATAGCACATTATCATACGATTTCACATAAGTTGTTTACAACATGTTTGCACATAAAAGTTTCCTAAAATGGAAAGTTTCCATTTATAACATACGTAACATCGGAAACCATCTAACTTAGCATCTAATCATCATGTTATAACATAATTAGCCATTTAGCATGCTCAAATCATACAACACGTTGACAAATCGGTTTTTGTAAAAATAAAGTTACTAAATATAGTAACTTTCTAGTTTTGCATAGAAATGATCATTTTAACATTTCTAACCCATCCTTATGCCACAAATCATCCTAATGATCAATCTAACATCGTTTAAACATGTCAACATAACCCAAATTGCCATCTATCAACATTTTGACCCGAAAAGTTACTAAAAATAGTAATAACGCTAAATATGACCATTAAACATTATCAAAATCACATTCTAAACTTATCATCATCCTAATAACATCTAAACAACCATCCATGAACATGCATGACACCAAATATCATTCACATTCTCATTTCATAAGTAAAAAGTTACTATTAATGGCAAGTTTCATAAAAATCGTAATTTTGACCATTTCAACATCATCCAATCATGTGAAGATCTTCTAATATCATTTATAAACACGTTTACAACCACAAGATCACTCCATGAGTCATGGATCATACATGCATGGCACTTTTTCAACGTTTTATAACCAAATAATGATATTCTCATAAACACATCATCATAGATCATCACCAAATGCATGCAAATCATGTTAGATCATCATAAATCACATTAAAACTAATAAACCCAGAAACAACATTCGTGCTTGTGCTTTACCCATGCTTGCATGTGAGTTTAGAGTCTTGCATGTGGGTGTAAGAGGTGTGAAAGTGAGTTTCTAGTATAGAAACTACCTTTGAGTGCTCTAAAATGGTTGAGATGATGATGAAATCGAGCAAGAAGGCTCCTAAGTGCTTCTGGACAGCTGGTTCACGCAGGGATGTAGAGGTGGTGATGGTGTCGAGCTTCCAACGTCGTTCTTTAAGCTCCCGATCTTCACCTCAAGCTTCCAAGAGCTTGATAATGGTTGTAACAGAGTAAAAATGGAGTTTTTCTGGTGGGGAAGACGATCTTGAGTGCCTGGGGTTCGATTTGTGCGAAATAGGGTAGCTAGTGATGATGGTGTCTTGGTTAAATAAAGATTCTGCGAACTGGGTCTTGTCGCGTAGCGCGACATGCTCAAGAGAGTCTCTCGCGTAGCGCGAGGAATTTCGGGTTCGAATTTCCCCGCCCACCTGTCGCGTATCGCGACAGGTTCCTTGTGGGCCGTCGCGTAGCGCGACACGTCCCCTGAAGAGCCCAATAGGCCCATTTTAGTGGGTTTGATCCGTTCGTCGCCGTTTTCACGTCTACGAACTATCGTTTGAATTTCCGAGTTCAAAGTGTGGGTGTTTCGTGAGGTTTCGAGTGTTGTGCTACACAATGTGCTTGACGTTCACCAACGTTCGTGTGTTTTGACCCGCGTGTGCTGGTTGTCGATAATTCCACGAATTATCTTGTTGTGTGTCGGTGTTTGTACTGTCGTGCCACGTGTCACACTAAATTAATCTATTTCTAGTGCCACGTGTACAATAAATATTTAAATAAACATTTAAATAGTTATAAAGTTGACCTGGAAAATACGGGGTGTCACAGTATGACCCCCTTCCAGGGCGAGACCTTGAGTAACACTCTGTCTCCCACCTAGAATTCCAACGGTTTTCGTCGTTTATCAGCATAGCTTTTCTGTCGATCCCGAGCTGCTGCCATTCTGTTACGTATCTGCACAATTTTCTCGGTTGTTTCGTGCACAAGCTCGGGTCCGGTCAGTTGGCTTTCACCAACTTCTGCCCAACAGAGTGGTGATCTGCACTTACGTCCGTAAAGTGCTTCAAATGGTGCAGCTCCAATGCTGGTGTGATAATTGTTATTATATGAGAACTCAACTAAAGGTAAGTGAGTCTCCCAGCTGTTACCGAAATCAATTACGCATGCCCGAAGCATGTCCCCCAAGGTCTAGATGGTTCTTTCACTCTGGCCATCTGTCTGCGGGTGATAAGCAGTGCTCATGTCCAACCTCGTCCCGAGTGCCTTGTGTAAGGACTTCCAAAAATGTGCCGTGAAACGGCTGTCTCGGTCGGATATTATGGAGATTGGGACTCCGTGTCTGGAAACGATTTCCTTCAAGTAAATTCGGGTTAGTTTTTCCAGCTTATCGGTTTCCTTAATTGGTAGAAAGTGTGCCGATATCGTGAGTCAGTCTACGATAACCCAGATGGTATCGCAACCACTTGTCGTCTTTGGCAGCTTGGTGATAAAATCCATGGAAATCTGTTCCTATTTCCATACTGGGATTTCTGGTTGTTGGAGTAACCTTGATGGTTTCTGGTATTCAACCTTGACCTTTGAGCAAGTCAGACACTTACTCACATAAGTCGCGATTTCTGACTTCATGTTAGGCCACCAGTAAGTGGTCTTCAAATCGTGATACATCTTGTCAAAGCCTGGATGTACTGAGTATCGGCTTTTGTAAGCTTCATCCATCACTACTTCTCTCAGTCCCCTGTAGTGTGGAATCCAAATCCGATCCATCAGATAGTATGCCCCGTCGTCTTTCAGTTTCATTTATTTATCCATACCCCGCATAGCTTCGAGAGTCAGGTTTTCCGTTTTCAGAGCTTCTTGTTGTGCAACTCGGATCTGATTAGGTAGCTCAGAGTGAATGGTGAGTTGTAGTGCACGTACGCGTTTGGTTGTTTCTTTCCTGCTCAAGGTCATGAGTCGTGTAGTTCTTCTCATTCACCTTCAGTTGTCGTGAAGCGTATGCTATAACCCTCTCGCGTTATATCAACACGCAACCGAGTCCTTGTTTTGAGACGTCACAATATACCACGGATTCGTCACATCCTTTCGGCAGGGATAGGATGGGTGCAGTGCATAGCTTCTATTTCAGTAGGTTGAAAGCAGCCTCTTATTCCTCTCCCCATTCAAACTTCTTGTCTTTGTGGGTTAGGGATGTCAGCGATTGAGCACTCTTTGAAAATCCTTCAATAACTCTTCTGTAGTACCCGGTCAGTCCTAGGAATTGTCTCACCTCAGATGGAGTCTTGGGTGCTTCCCAGTTCTTAATGGCTTTGATCTTAGCTGGGTTCACATGTATCCCTTGCTCTTTAACCACGTGTGTGCTGTTTCTCGATGATTCCTTGAATCATCTAGTCGTGTGTCAGTGTTCGTACTATCGTGCCACGTGTCACCCTAAATTAAATTAATTCTAGTGCCACGTGTTCATAAGCATTTAAATAAACATTTAAATAAAATCAAAGCTGACCTGGAAATTACGAGTTGTCACACACATCATGTGACACCCCGCAAATTCCATGTCAGATTTCATTTTAATTAAATGTTTGTTTAATTGACATTTGCAAACATGGAACTAGAATTAGCTTAATTTAGTGTGACACGTGGCACGACAATACAAACACAGCCACACGAAAGGATAATTCAATGAATTATCCGAAAACCGCACACACGTGTCAGAGGTCACGAACGTTGGTGAACCTCATAACAGTTAAGCATAAGAACACTTCACAAGTCAACTATGACTAATAGTTGATGATTAGAGTTCAAACGATGCTAAAACGACGTATTATAGTCAAGAAATCAGCGAAAACGAACTCAAACTATAGAAATGGTCCAATTGGGCTTACCCGAATGGCCAGGCGCTATGCCCAGACCCAAACCCTGACCCCTGGCGTAGTGGCGTTGCGTGCGAGAAAGGGAAACCAGGCCGGACAGGGTTGCTTGTGTTCTACGCCTGGCGTCCGTGTCTCCCGTCAAGCGTTACACCTGGGAGCCATAATCGTAGGAAAATCTTTTTGAGAACCCCAAAATCATCATTACCCTACCACCATCATTAACTTACCCTCCAGACGCCATTTTCTCGGTAAGAACACCTCTAAACCACCCTCTACACCTGTTGGAGCTCAAGAACACCATTGTTGAAGGTTCCTAGAAGACTTGGAGCTTGGAGGCATTGAAGAAGCCTCCTTGGACCTCATACACCATAATTATCCTCCCAAGCTTGCTTGAAGGACATTTCCCAGGAGATTCAAGGACTGTGGAGCTGCATATCAGTGATTCTTGGAGCTTTAAGAGGTAGTCTTATGCCCTTGTAGCATAAAAACACTCAAGCACACACATGCAAGTCTTGCAAACCCACATGCAAGTGATGATACTTGCATGCACACACTCTATCATCATATGCACGAATTTGTGATGATATGGATCTGGGTTTAATGATATTTCTACTGAATTTGATCATCTAAGACGATCTATTATATGAACTTTATTATATGAACTCATGAACTAGGAATGCAATACATGATTAGTACATGCTAAATAGCTTAACATGATCTAATATGATTATTATGTAGATAGGTTATGTGATATTTGTTGTTAAACATGTAAAAACTAGAAACTTTCCATATTAGGAAACTTTAATGACTAAAAACGAACCATGTGTTTATTTGATCGTATATGACAAAGTGCTATGTGTTAACATGATCACATAGGACTAATGAGCATGTTAGAACCTTTAAAACGATAAGTGTTGTGAACTTGCTGAAAATGGAAACTTACTATAAATAAAAAGTTGTCCATACGTGATTTGCGTGTTTTGCACGCAATGAGCACGATCACGATTGTTACACGAGTTATCACCAACACATGGTTCACCAACGGGTCGTTGATTTGAGACAGTTAAACATGATAAAACACAGGCAAACACGGTCAATGTGGACTGACATGGACTAACATAAACAACGAGATTAGACAAACAATAAGTGTTGTATCGTAACAAATCCCTCGCAAAGTCTTACCGTTAATGTACAAACAACGAGATGAGTTTGGATAGATCTATTGGGTGTGACAAACCCCACGTGGCACAATACTGACTGGAGGTCGGGACACGTGTAATCTCGACCCATCGCGCCATTGTTATTACGAGACATGGCAGAGGCAAGGACTAACAAGTCTAGTTCGGTAGAGACGCAACTAACCCATCGCCCCAACGGCTTAGCCACTAGCATCACACATGAGCTCAAAGGGCAAGCTCCAATTGGGGGCAACTAAAATAGGAGCACTCATAAGCCTCTCCTTCAAGAACTCGAATGCCTTCATGCATTCCTCATCTAACACAAATGGGGTATCTTTCTCTAAAAGATGGGTCATAGGCCTAGTGATTTTTGAAAAATACTTAATGAACCGCCTATAGAAACCCGCATGACCAAGGAAACTCCTAATGGATTTGACACTCGAAGGTGGTGGGAGTTTACTTATGGTCTCTATCTTAGCTTGGTCTACCTCAATACCCGCTCTCGAAATCTTGTGGCCTAACACTATCCCCAACTGATCTTTGAAGATCAAGAAAAGCAGATTGTAGGTTTTTAAGAAGGATGTCATGCTCAGCAAGGGTTTTCTGAGTATTGGCATCCTTAGCAATTAACTGGGTCAGTAACTCCTAAATCTTACTCATGCTACCCGCACCACCACCACTAGTACTACTACCCGCCCCTGATGTATGACTCGGATGACTAACCGAAGAATGACCCTGCCCCTGGTGATGAGATAACCTAGATTGGAAACCAGGGGGATGACCGGAAGAACGCCAATTAAAGTGCAAGAGGTTTCTCCAATTTTGATTATAGGATTTATTGAAAGGGTTAGTGCTACCCCTACCTTGACCCCCCAAATAGTCAACCTACTCCCGGTTGACCACCAAACACTCCTGGTTGACTCACGCGGGTGACCCGGGTTCGGTCCCTGGCAACTGCGCCAAAAACTTGATGTGTGCACAGTAGTTTAATAAAAAAATAATAAAAATTATAACTAACCTAGACACTAAGTAATACTCTAGACTCTCTGAACTAAACTACTAACAGGCAAGTGAACCTATCAAAACTAGTAAAGCAAAGTAAGTCCAGATATCGAACCCACAGACTTCTATAGAAAATGCAAAATAGACTCAGGGACTCATCTATACAAATTTACTTGACTAAAAAGAATTGTTCTAAGGGGGGTTTTGTTACTAATTAATTAAACTAAATTGATAACCTAGAAAACCGGATCAAGACTAAGTAAAGGAAATGAAACAAGAAGTCACAAATGATGAGATGACTACCTAGGGTTCACTCTATACATGTCTAATGCTTTTTAGATTGGTTATGGAACTTATTGTGGAACCGGGATCTTTGAATTTTAACTTATAAACAATTTAGAGTTTCTTTAACCGTTCTCAAAGATTTCAACTAAGACGTCGACAAGTCTTTTAATTATCGGTTTAAGTTAGTTACTCTCACAAGTTAACCAACCCATCAATGATATATCCTAAAGACCATATACCTCGCGGAATCGAAAGTCTCAGTACATAAACATATGTACGGGATAATAAGGAGAATCATCTTGGATTTAGTTTGCAAGATTATGTTCAATTAAACTAATATTAGTCTTTTCACAAAGACTTTATTAACTAGCAACTAAACACTCAAGACAAACTAACAAACTCTCACCTCACGGCTTTTGAATTTGGTTAAACATTTAAGTCGTTTGTGATCTAATTAACACTCCTATGACTTACTACGTCTAGCAATTCATCCACAAATCAAAAACACCAAGTAATTGATCTAGCATGCACCTATTATACGAAAGACATTCGTCAAAGCACACGAGGAATCGATAAATCAAACCAACAAACAAAACAAACATTCATACACATCCAAGAATCCAAACCCAATCGTTATATCATTGAAAATCACAAACTTGTTCCACAATCAATCATTATAAACACTAAACATGCATAATCATAAAACCCTAGGTAGTGTAAATGGTCTAGCCACAAATCATACTGAATAAACAGAAGGAAATAATGTATAAACCACAATAAATCATCATACGAATGGAAAAACAGTAAGGGAATAAGAACCGATCACGTTACACCCTTCGAATCACTTTCTTAGGGCTTCTAGATGACCAATCTTGACCTCGACCGCTTATCCTAGCCTCCAGTCGCCTCCCAAGTCGTCTCTCAGCCGTGTTTTACCCTAATTCTCAAGCCTCCTGCCGTTTTGATCAACAAACTCGTTTTCCTGAATTTTTAACCCTGTCGCGCTACGCGACAGGCATCCAGAAACCCCTCGCGCTACGCGAGGTAATACACTACCCGACAAATTAGTCTGGTCAACTCGTCATCATTAAAAAGGGTAAAAATGTAATTTCTATGTGTCGCGCTACGCGACAGGGTTCCTTGTACCCTTCGCGATACGCGACAATCCCCAAAATCCAGTTTTTGTCTTTCTTTGTTTTCGGGTCCGTTCTCGTCCAACCGGGAGCTCGTTTTCTTGATCTTTTGTACCAAAATAACATGTTTATTACCTGCAAGCATCAAATTATAGAAATGTGAAGAACCAGCTTAAATTGACTCCAAAACTAAATAAAGCTGTACAGAAACTTAACAAAAACATATGGAAAAGCATATGTGTTTCACAACCCATCATCTACTGACGAAAAGGACCCCAAGGCAATACCAACAAGGGGTGCTCATTCAAAAATTTTCTTAGCTGTCATCCACACACGTTCAAAGGAACTGAATGAGCTGTTGGAATGATCCGTTGTATAGAGAAGGCGGAATCCATCTTCTCGATGTGTGAATGTGCTGATGAAAACTGGGTCAAGTTTGCGACCGGTACAGTTGAGGGCCCGGCCCTCACTTGGTGGAACACACATGTCCAGACACTTGGTATGGAACTCGCTAACTCTATGACCTGGGAAGACTTTACCAGGATGTTACAAGAAGAATACTGCCCGAGGAATGAAATTAAGAAACTGGAGGAGGAATTCTGGGTTCACAAGATGGTGGGCTCGGAAATTGAGCAGTACTGCACACGGTTCCACGAGCTGTGCAAAGTTTGCCTGGGGATGGTGACCACCAAATACAAAAAGATCGAGCAGTTCATCAATGGGCTGCCCGAACAAATTCAGAGCATGGTCACAGCCTCTGACCCGACACGGATCCAACCTACCATCAGACTGGCCCACAAACTGACCGATCAAGCCGTTGCCTAAGGGAAGTTACCCAAATGAGATGAGCATCTGAAACCTCAAGAAAGCCACAAGCGCAAGCGGGAGCCCAGTCACCACCAGTCTCATTTTTCACAGCAGCAACAACCAAGATTTACACCAGCTAGTACCTTTATTGCAACCCAAACCGACGTCAAAGGAAAGGGTGTGTACGAGGGGAAATACCCTCTGTGCAACCGGTGTTCATATCATCACTTTGGGCAATGCGAGAGGTACCGTTTCCTAAAGTGCGGGTGACATGGCCATATGGCTAGGGATTGTAGGACCAAGCTGCCAAACAACAACAATAATACCTACCACAACAACAACAACAACAAACATAACATTCTCAAGGGGTGTTATGAATGCGGGAAACCGGGGCACATGAGGAGGGATTGCCCGCAACTGAAGAAAACAGGAGGAGGTGCAGCCAAGGGGCGTGCATTTGTCGTTGGCTCGGGAGAAGCCAGGATGACCCGAATATCGTTACTGGTACATTTCTTTTAAATAATGTCTATGTAGGTATATTATTTGATACCGGTGCCGATAGGAGCTTTATATCTAGTGAATTTAGTAAACTGCTTGATATTGTCCCAACACCACTAAACTATAAGTATACCGTAGAGTTAACCAACGGCAAACTAATTGAGACACAACACGTCTTTCGAGGATGCGTCATGATTTTGGCAGATCACGAACTCCAAATCGACTTGATGTCGGTAACTCTCGGGAGCTTCGAAGTGGTCGTTGGAATGGACTGGCTATCCACAAACCAAGCTGAGATCGTGTGCAATGAGAAGATTGTATAGGTTACGTTGTCGAGCGGAGTGCAAATCTCGATTCAGGGAGAACGGCGGGGGATACCGCTAAACATCATCTCCTGCATGAAGGCGAAAAAGTATTCGCAAAAGGGATACACAGCTATACTAGCCCTTTTCACAGAGCAACCGAAGAAGGAGAGGAAGATCGAGGACATCGTTGTAGTCGCGACTTATCGAGTTTTCATACAACAATAGCTATCATACAAGCATTCAATGTGCACCATTCGAAGCTTTATATGGTAGGAAGTGTCGATCACCAGTCTGCTGGACCGAGGTTGGTGACTCACAGGTCGTTGGAACTGAACTCATTCAAGAAACAACCGACAAGATCACAATCATTCAATCAAGGCTTTAGGCCGCACGAGATCAGCAGAAGAGTTATGCTGATCGACGTCGGAAACCGCTTAAATTTCAAGTCAGTGACCGAGTTCTACTCAAGGTTTATCCCTGGAAAGACGTTGTTCGATTCAGGAAGAAAGGGAAACTTGCACCAAGGTACGTTGGACCTTTTGAGATCCTGGAAAGGATTGGTCCCGTAGCCTACAAACTTAAACTTCCAGTGGAGCTAAGCAATGTTCACGATACGTTTCATGTATCAAATCTTAAGAAATGCTTGGATGATCATGATGTTCAGATTCCACTTGAAGATATTCAGATTCCACTTGAAGATATTCAGATTCAAAACAATATGCAATTCATAGAACGTCGTGTTGAAATCATGGATCATGGAGTCAAGAAACTCAAACGTAGCGTATCCTGATCGTAAAGGTACGATGGGAGGGTAAACGTGGTGCTGGGTTCACCTGGGAACATGAAGACCAGATGAAGCTCAAGTACCCTCATTTTTTAACAGTATCTTCGGCTAGTTAATTTCGGGACGAAATTCCCTTAAGTAGGGGAGACTGTAAGATCTGTACATTTAGTCATGATAGTCATAAACAGTGATAGAACAATGTGTATTCCTATTCAGTATGTCAATGTGATCCATGTGTTCATGTTTGTGTTTGTGTGTTATGGGATTTTGTGTAGTTAAGAACAAGTATATATTATTTATTTATAGTCGATTACGCTAGGCAAGAACAGTATTGTATTATATCGAAACAGTGGTGGGCTGGCGGCTGATAAGGCAAGTAGCTGGACTCTACATATGCCCTATACATATACTGTGTTCGGTGTAATAGGATAGTGTTGGTGCGTAGTGTTATGACGAATAGTATGACAAACAAATCGTAATGCGTGAGCAAGACTGAGTATCATTATGGGTGACGATTCGTAGTGATATGAATGTTGAACTCATAATTACGAGTAAACATTAATATACACGCAAAACAACCAAAAACGTACGTAATTACGGGTCTACACGTAATTATATTCGTTTAACGGTCTTGTTACGAACGAAAAGTAAATTAAGTAAAATATTTTATTTTACATTTTACAATTTTGAAACTCATCAAAAATAATTCTAGAAAAACTATTTTTACAATTCAAAATATTTAATTTCGTAATCGTAACGATACGCGCGTAAAAATACGCGAAACCGACACCAAGCGAGACCGAATACGCTGGGAACCCCTCGGGGTATAAAAACCCTTATTTTGGTTCATCCTCTTCATTCTTGACAGCCACCATATATCTCTCTCTAAAAAGTCGTCCAACCCATTTCTCACCCAAGAAAAACTCACAAATTTGACCATAACTTCTTCATCTCTTACCCAAATCGCGCATATAATATATCAAACCGATCGTCCCGACGAGAGTAAGCTGGAAGTACAAGGGATCGGAGCTGGTTTGAAGTATTTTAGCCAGGGTTTTACACTATTCATCATCTCTTTCATGAACAAACTGGTTTCACAGCTCTCTAAACTCAAGGGCTTAACTCGAAAATGGTTTAGAGAGGCTGGGAACACCTTAGATTGACCATATATAGATCGAAGTATGGCTGGAACTTCGAGTAGCAACAATATCGATGCCAAAAATCAAGGAATGGATAATATCGACGGGTAAGAAATGGACCAGCTCTTGGCCATCGAACTTAGCTATCTCGATGAATGCATGGGACCCAACCTTAGTCGATATTATCCAGATTTAAGTAGTCCAAGTTCGAAGAACCCAGGCTCCCGTCTTTATTGCCGAAGTCGAAGACATAGTGTCGACAATCAGGTCAACATATGGCTGGTGGTATAGATGGAAAGGAATAAATGGGTTTAAAGGCTGTGGGGGATCCTCAGGTCAGTTCAACATGTTCCCGTTTTTGCTTCCTGTACAACACCTAACGGGGGATCCTCAAGTTAATATACACAGGTTCCCACTTTTGGTTCTTCTATGAAGACCTAACGTGGGATCCTCAAGTTAATATACACAGGTTCCCACTTTCGGTTCTTCTATGAAGACCTAACGGGGGATCCTCAGGTTAATACACAGGTTCCCACTTTTGGTTCTTCTATGAAGACCTAACGGGGGATCCTCAAGTTAATATACACAGGTTCCCACTTTTGGTTCTTCTTTGAAGACCTAACGGGGGATCCTCAGGTTAATACATAGGTTCCCACTTTTGGTTCTTCTATGAAGACCTAACGGGGGATCCTCAAGTTAATATACACAGGTTCCCACTTTCAGTTCTTCTATGAAGACCTAACGGGGGATCCTCAAGTTAATACACATGTTCCCAAATTTGGTTCTTCTATGGAGACCTAACGGGGATCCTCAAGTTAATACACAGGTTCCCACTTTTGGTTCTTCTATGAAGACCTAACGGGGGATCCTCAAGTTAATACACAGGTTCCAGCTTTTGGTTATTCTATGAAGACCAACGGGGGATCCTCATGTTAATACACCGGTTTCCGTTTTTGGTTCATGTACAACACTCTATGGGGATCCAAATCCCCCGATATGTTTTCAAGGAAGTCAATCATGTTTTTGGTTCTTAAACATAACAATTATACAAAGCCATATTCATTAATAGGTTAACACGACTCAATCAATCAATCAAAGTTTATAACTGATGTGCGTGAAACTATATATTTTTAATGATGGATTTTTCACACAGATTTTAGTTCTAAAATGGTTTTTTACTAGAAACTAAATCACATACAATAGGCAAGTGTACCTATCGTATAATAATATAGCTTATGGTAAGAACCGGATATCAATCCGTGGACACGATATCTCTCAATACTAAACATCGGTCAATGTTTAGCAATAACATGAAAAAGTCGGGTTTGTGAATTTTAAAATAATAATTAAAAGGAGATTTTTTTAAATAATCTAAAGTCTAAGAAAATTGCCTAGATTATGAATTCACTTAGTCTAGTGATGTGATTAATATGAATTGGTAAATCAAATGTTGACTAAATTCCGGTCAAAGATATCTAATCTTATAATCTTTGGAAAATTAAAATGATAAACACATTCTAATCACCTAGGATTATTCTATGAAGCCTAATGTCAAGGTCTATGTCAATATTTAATCAAGAATTAGTCATCCGTCAAAAATCTAAATTCTACAACTTAAGGAAAACTAACATGACTTATACACACTAATCACCCTAAGTTGCATAACTTCAACAAAGTCACAAGTTATTCCAACTTACAATCTATGAACACAATCATGCAAATGAGGTCATTTGGCCATAACTTCCTAACTCACATGTTAATAATATTCAACAAATCATAATATCACCATGGTTTTTCCAAACTTTAGTGAAAGAAAGTATACTTATGCAAGTTTTATAACATTCAAGAAACCAATTATCATTTCTAATCTCATGGCATAATCTTAAAAACAAGTTGTAAGATTATAAACAAATGTTTAATCATGGTTTTCCAACATAATATGACTAAGCATTCATCATTCTTGAACATTAATCAACCTGCACAAATTTACAACATCATTGGAATACAATCATAACTTCATCTTGAATCTTGACATAAACCCATTTAACCAATTCATAAAATCAACATCACATGAACATAAGTTTCATCATAATCTAAACAATAGAGTAATTAGCCCATAAGGCTTACAAGAACAACAATAAAGTAGGTGAAATTAACAAGAGACATGATTAAAATAACAAATGCAAACCACTAGCAAGCAAGGATTGGAAACAAGATAGTGTTGGATGCTCCTGGGATCTTTAAGACCTTCAAAATCTCCCTTGGATAGCCTTAAGATATCTTATCAGAGGGTATTATTGCTCCAGGAAGTCCAACCCCTTCAAATGAAGAGAAAAACTCAATTTATAAAAATTTTGGAACTTGGCACGGTCGTACAAGGTGCTATAGTACTTCACTTTTGGTCTGGGACGGTTGTCGAAGTTGCCATTTTCAGCTAAGTCTCGAAAATTGACTCAAGGTGTCAGGCACGGTCATGCTAAAAGTCGCACGGTCGTGCGCAAGTCGTGGTGGCCGGCACTACCTCCATTTGGCCCGGCACTGCCTTGCTTTGGCCAAGCACTGGCTAGCCTGCACAGTCGTGCTAGGCTTATGCACGGTCATGCATAGGCCAGCACTACCATGCATGGCCTAGCACTACCTGGTTGCACGGTCATGCAATATGGTGCACGGTCGTGCATAGGCCAGCGCTGCCATTTATGGCCTAGCACTACCTAGTTGCACGGTCGTGCAATGTGGTGCACGGTCGTGCATAAGCCAGTACTGCCATGCATGGCCTAGCACTACCTATTTGCACGGTCGTGCAAAGTTGTGCACGGTTGTGCATGGGCCGGCACTGATAGTGCAAGATTTGGCATGACAGTGCGCATCTGGGTATTTGCTCATTAATGCTGAAATTCTATATAAGGCTTGATTTTCTTCCGAGCAAGGCCGTTTATCCTACAAATTCACAAAAACAATAATTAGTACTATTTGTGAATGAATTTGCATGTTGTTAACGTTAAAACTGGGGGAAATTGAGTCGAATAATATGTATAATTTAACATATATCAATAACATATTAAATCTTATATTATATGTATGATTAAAATGATATAGGAACCAGTTAGAGGTCTATTAGCTTGCTACTTGTTCAGGTTCAGAGTCTACTGCTGTCAGGTGAGAATATTAGCCCCTCTTTTACTGTTTTTACAACTGTTTTGGGGTGGAACACGTGACCAAACATCTTTTGTACTACAACTTTTGTATTACAACTTCTCAAATACAGTATTCACTATTCTTTGCAGCAATCAAAGGTTTACTCTTATATTCTGCTGTCTTTACAACTGTTAAACACATTTTGTTAAAAGGTTTTATAAAAGAGTTTTATAAATTATTTTACAACCTGCTTTACATAAAATGTTTTATAAATGTTAAACACTTTGAAAGATTAAGTTTTACAAACTCTTACAAGCTTTTAAACTATAAAGCATGTTTTAAAATAAATGTTTTTATTAAATGTTTTCGTACAAACCTTGTATTTATACAAGAGTCTTCTATCACCGGTTTCAAACAAGGGTTTTTGAAAAAGGTATTCAATCAAAGGTTTTCAATGTGGTAATCAATCAAGGATTTCAAAACAAGATATTCATTCAAAGGTTTTCAATGTGGTAATAAATCAAGGATTTCAAAACAAGATATTCATTTAAGGGTTTTCATGGTGGTATTCAATCAAAGGATTTAAAAATCATGGTAATCAATCACGGGTATTCAACCAAAGGTTTTCAATCAAAGGATTCAATCTTGAAAACTTAAAAGCACGGTGTTCATCGTTGTGAACAAACTTATACACACATCAAGACACTTATTCAATCTTATTCTTATTCTTATAACGTTAGTACTGGGTGATCACAACAAGGGAAAGCAGGACACGTTTTGGTTACGCCAAGGTTGCGGTTAGCGTTTTAAATTTGTTTTAAAACCTAACTGCAGATTGGATGCGTACGGTAATATGGATTTGCTGCTAATTAACTTTACCAGCATAGGTCATATTGACCGTGTACGCCAACACGGAGTTTGTCTTCTGAGTAAACTCATTAGTACATCTCGTGTTGAAAGCGTTTGCTGACTGCTTTCTGACTCCAAATGTAGTTTGGGACTTGATTATATGTTGGCTTTTCTAGGAGACAGTCATACGACTGTTTGCACACGTTATTCTTACTTGATGTTAGTTTGGGTTGCAACTATCCATGTAATTTTCATACAATGTTTTATACATATGTTTTACAATGCAGATTCATATTTACAAATGTTAAATCTATTGTCTTGTGTAACATTTGCAAACTTTCGATTATTACTTTTGTAATTCCTAAATACTTCGTTAATGAAAGCATTTTTTTAAACGTTTTCATTTTAATACATGGGTTATTGAAATTATTTATTTAAGTATGTTATAAAATTATCTATTTAAGTGTTTAAAACAAAATTTTATTCATTAAAGATTAATAAATTTTTTTTATAAACAAATCTTTATAAGCATTATTTATATTATTTTAAACATAACACTTTTATAAAAGTTAATATTTAAGCCTTATATTCTTTATTTAAATAATAAGTTTATTAATTTTTCTTAAAAATTATGTTTTATAAACTTTACACAAGCTTTAAACCTAAAACTAATGGGTTTTGTAGCTACAAGGGGTGCTTTTGTCAAAAATCGAAACTATATATGTGAGTGTGGGAATTTCCGGACAAGGGAGACAAAGGGCAGAACAGGAGGGACCTGTTCTGCCAATTACCCATAGTTTCAGCAAATCCTAACCCAACCACCCACGCCCCCTAGTTCGAACCACCGAAGCCGACCACCACCCCCCAATCCTTTCAATCGACCATTTAATGCTTGATACACGCTCGGCCGACCACCATCCAACCTCCAACGACCCAATTAATGCCTTAATTTCGTCTAATCACGAGTTTAACCCATGATTACACCTAACCGATCGTTTAAACAAATCTTCAACTCGAATCCGTCTCTTTTGCTCACCATAATCAAATCAAACACACACACACAGTCGCGACACCCTTCTAAATCTAAAAGAACCATCAATTTGATCTCTGTAACACCGAAGCCTTGGAATCCCAACTCAAGAACCACGAAGACATAAACCGAACTCGAATCGATTATCCTCAAACAATTACAAGTAAGTATTATACTCCTTAGACTCGTCCCTTAGCATAGAACAAAAGCCCTATCAATTCAGGGGCTTGCGTGTGTTCATTCGATCGAATTCGGGCTAGGATCAAGCTAGGGTTTCGACTTTTTAAAGGAATTGGGAAGATCAGGGAAGTTTGTTAAGAATCATTCGTTTCAGGTTTCATCAACAACTACTCACCCAGCCCAGCGGTTAGGGCGCTGGGGCTGGGTGGTGTAGACCAAGGTTCTAATCCGGTCTGGAACATCCAGAACCGGTTTTTGTTAAAAAAAACCCATTTTTTTTATCAATTTTAAGGTTTAAAAATTCTGATTTCTGTTATAAAATCCTATAAAATATTTTTGTGACATTTTAAATATTCTGTTAATTTTTATAAATTTCAGAATATTATTTTTATTATTATTTCCTTATTTAAGTTATTATAAGTGTTATAATAATCATTTTAATATATAAAATTCATAATAAAATGTTTAGAAAATTCTAAAAATAATTTTATGCCTCCTTTATATATTCTGAAAATAATTAATGATAATATTTTTTAATAATGGTGATTTTTTTTTGAATATTAATAAAGGTTTAGAAAAATATAAACTTTCTGTTTTGATAATTTAAAATAATTTTTATCACTTTATTTTTTTTATATAAATTTAAACTATGGTTCATTTTAATAAATATTATTACTAATATTATTTATGTAAGCCTTGTATAAATTTATTTATACTCTAAAGAAATTTTTATAAAATTTGGTTATAAGGTGTTATAATCTAAAATCCTAAGTTTTTAAACTTAGAATGCTTGGTTCTAAAAATTAATTATTTGAACTTATAAATTTATTTATTGGAATTTATAAATTTATTTATTTGAACTTATAAATTATTTTATTTAATAAACATAAGCCTTATAAGTCTAAACTCGCATTATGCCTTAAAATGATTAGAGACTAAGGAACTTGTAGACATATTCTTATGCATATTATTCCAAAAACAGGTTGACAAGTGTTTGTAGATCCACAATTTCCTATAGTTGTATTATTGGATTGCTTAGCAAAACAAGTGAGTTTTTCATATCCCCTTTTTAGTTTTCAATTATTTTGGGGTGTCACACATGTCCTATTTCAAATGCTTAAACTATGTACTCTTCTTGAAACTTATGCAAACTATGAAATGCTTTGTTGTGAATTATTATTAAGTGTTGAACTTGTATTTGTATACTTATTTTACTCATATGCTTCTTTGCACGTATTCTAGTACTTAGTTCCTAAGAGAGTCGCGCTCTCTTCGCGTTTTCGTGATAAAAAGGGACGGTACACCATTTACACATGCTTGTTTCATTCACTATATGATATTCAAACTCAATGCTATTTAAGTTTGCATACTTTTATACTTATGCTATCAAAAATATGACTACTCACCAACTATTCAATTAGTTGACATTTACTTTACATGTGTGACAGGTTAAGTGAAGGACCTTATGGCAAATCTAGGAAGAAAGGACCTAGATAGTTTATCAAGTTTTTATGTTTTGTATTTGACTTTGATGTTGTATTGTAACATTGGTGTTAGACTTTGAACTTTTAGTAATTTAAGTTATGAAACTTTGAATTTATATCATGAGCATTTGAAACAATCTTTCATATATCATGCCTCGGCTTATTCCGCCACCGGTCGGGGTGTGACATCTTGTCTAAGTCTTATTTTGTAAACAATATTTTTGGGTCTGTAGTTGTCATTCTTTTGGTAGATAGAATGTTTGTAACTAAACAATTGTCTAAACTTTATAAAACTTAGTAATGCATTGTGGTTGTAATTATTCAATACTTGTGCATGATTCAACCATTGATCGTCACCACGCCGTGGATTTCGGACGCGACGCATGGGGTGTGACAGGTCATGCCCTTCGGACTGGCCAATGCACCGGCCGCATTCATGGACCTCATGAATCATGTGTGCAAGCCTTATCTTGATAAATTCGTAATAGTGTTCATTGACGATATCCTGATATACTTCAAGAATCAGGAGGAACATGCTGAACACCTAAGGCTCGTCTTGGAATAACTGAAGAACGAGCAACTATACGCGAAGTTTTCCAAATGCGATTTTTGGATTCGCGAAGTCCAGTTCCTTGGACACGTGGTTAATGAGAAGGGAATACACGAAGACCCAGCCAAAATCGAATCTATCAAGAACTGAGAAGCACCGAAGACTCCAACCGAGATACGACAATTCCTAGGACTGACGGGGTACTACCGACGATTTATCGAGGGATTCTCAAAGATTGCTCATTCACTGAATTCCCTGAATCATAAGGACAAGAAGTTCGATTGGGGAGAAAAACAGGAATCTGCTTTCAATATGTTGAAGCAAAAATTGTGCACTGCACCAATCCTGTCCTTGCCGGAAGGATGTGATGATTTAGTGGTGTAATGTGACGCCTCGAAACAAGGACTCGGTTGTGTGCTGATGCAACGCGATAAGGTCATAGCATACGCATCGCGACAATTGAAGGTGCACGAGAAGAACTATACAACGCATGACCTAGAGTTGGGAGCCGTGGTGTTTGCCCTGAAGATTTGGTGACACTACCTATACGGCACGAAATGTACCATATTTGCCGATTATAAAAGCCTACAACACATCTTCGACCAAAAGAAGCTGAACATGAGGCAACGAAGACGGGTTGAACTTATCGGCGATTATGATTGCGCCATCAAATATCACCCTGGAAAGGTGAACGTGGTGGCCGACACGTTAAGCCGGAAGGAAACAACAAAATGCGTGCGTGCACTACAACTCACGATCCATTCTGAGCTGCCATAACAGATCTAGAACGCTCAACGGGAAGCTCTGAAAGTCGAAAACCTCCCTAAAGAATCCTTGTGCGGCATGGATAAACAATTAGAGGTAAAGACTGAAGGAGCCTACTACTTCATGGATCGGATCTGGATTCCAAACTATGGAGGACTAAGAGATGTAGTGATGGATGAAGCTCACAAGAGCCGGTATTCGGTACATCCGGGCTCTAACAAAATGTACCATGATCTGAAAACGACCTATTGATGGCCGAACATGAAAGTAGAAATAGCAACTAACATAGGTAAGTGTTTAACGTGCTCAAAGGTCAAGGTTGAGTACTAGAAGCCATCAGGTCTACTTCATCAACCCGAGATACCAATGTGGAAATGGGAGCAAATTTCCATGGACTTCATAACTAAACTGGGTAATCATAGACCGACTGACGAAGTCTGCACACTTTCTACCCATTAAGGAGACCGACAAGTTGGATCAATTGACTCGGATATTAGCTGAAGGAATTGGTTACTCAACATGGAGTACCAATCTCGATCATCTCTAACCGCGACAGTCGATTCACGTCGCATTTCTGTAAGTCCTTGCATAAGGCATTGGGCACGAGATTAGACATGAGTACCGCTTACCACCCACATACCGATGGGCAGATTGAGCGAACTATACAGACGTTATAAGACATGCTCCGCGCATATGTCATAGACTTTGCGGCAGCTGGGAGACTCACCTACCGTTAGTCGAGTTCTCTTACAACAACAGATATCACACGAGCATACAAGCTGCACCATTCGAGGAACTCTACGGACAAAAGTGCCGATCTCCCATCTGTTGGGCAGAAGTTGGGGAAAGCCAACTGACCGGTCCCGAACTTGTGCACGAGACGACCGAGAAAATCGTGCAGATACGTAAATGAATGGCAGCAGCTTAGGACAGACAGAAAAGCTACGCCAACAACAGGCATAAACCGTTGGAATTCCAAGTGGGAGACAGAGTGTTACTCAAGGTCTCGCCCTGGAAAGGAGTTATCCGATTTGGCAAACGAGGGAAGTTGAATCCTCGTTACATCAGACCTTTTGTGATCACCAAGCGGATAGGCCCCGTGGCCTATGAATTAAACTTGCCAAACGAGTTGAGCAGCGTTCACAACGTGTTTCACGTATCGAACCTCAAGAAGTGCATGTCTGACGAAACACTTGCAATTCCTCTCAAGGAGATCCAAATCGACGAACAATTACTCTTCGTTAAAGAATCGATGGAAATTATGGACCGGGAAACCAAGAAGCTTAAACTTAGCAAAATACCGATAGTAAAAGTGCGATGGAATTCGCGACGCGGACCGGAATTCACGTGGGAGCGTGAATATCAAATGAAGAAGAAATATCTGCACCTGTTAGCTGAACAGACAAGCACTAACAACGCTAGCCAAAGCACTAACTACGACTGGCGCCCGTGTCTCCCGTCAGGCGGTACGCCTGTGAGCCAGAATCGCAGGAAAATCTTTTTAAGAACCCCAAAATCATCATTACCCTACCACCATCATTAACTTACCCTCCAGACGCCATTTGCTCGGTAAGAACACCTCTAAACCACCCTCTACACCTGTTGGAGCTCAAGAACACGATTGTTGAAGGTTCCTAGAAGACTTGGAGCTTGGAGACATTGAAGAAGCCTCCTTGGACCTCATACACCATCACCATCCTCCCAAGCTTGCTTGAAGGACATTTCCCAGGAGATTCAAGGACTATGGAGCTGCATATCAGTGATTCTTGGAGCTTTAAGAGGTAGTCTTATGCCCTTGTAGCATTAAACACTCAAGCACGCACATGCAAGTCTTGCAAACGCACATGCAAGTCAAAATACTTGCATGCACACGCTCTAATTCTATCATCACATGCACAAATTTGTGATGATATGGATCTGGGTTTAATGATATTTCTACTGAATTTGATCATCTAAGACGATCTAAGACGATCTATGATGAGCTTTGTTGATAAAAGTATGATTTGGTGTCATGAACATATGAAATGTTCATGAACACTTGCATGCATGTAAGATCTAAGGTATTTTGAATGGTTTTGGATATTGATAAATGATTATTTATGAGATATGGATGTGTGTTATGATTTGTTATGCTTAAAATGGTCATAAATGGCTTATGTGACATAGTTACTATTTTTAGTAACTTTTGAACTATAAGACTTGCTAAATGATGTGGTATGTTCATGAATGCAACTTTAAATGATGATTTGTGATACATGATGATGATTTATGCATAAGGGAAGGATCATGAATGTTAATCTAGTCATTTGATGCATATATTAGCATAGTTAATATTTTTAATAACTTTATTATTACAATCTCTTGATGAATGATTTTGATGAAATAGGTAATGTTAGATGTTAAGATAAGGTTAATAATATGATTAATAGCAACAATCATGGTTTAGCTTGGTTCAAATGATGTTTCAAGTGACACTTGCTAATTTTAGAAACTTTATTATATGAACTCATGAACTAGGAATGCAATACATGATTAGTACATGCAAAATAGCTTAACATGATGTAATACGATTATTGTGTAGTAGTTTATGTGATATTTGTTGTTAAACATGACAAAACTAGAAACTTTCCATATTAGGAAACTTTAATGACTAAAAACGAACTGTGTGTTTATTTGATCGCATATGACAACGTGCTATGTGTTAACATGATCACATAGGACTAATGAGCATGTTAGAACCTGTAAAACGATAAGTGTTGTGAACTTGATGAAAATGGAAACTTACTATAAATAGAAAGTTGTCCATAAACGCGATTTGCGTGTTTTGCACGCAATGAGCACGATCACGATTGTTACACAAGTTATCACCGACACATGGTTCACCAACGGGTCGTTGACTTGAGACGGTCAAACATGATCGAATACGAACAAACATGATCAATGTGGACTGACATGGACTAACATAAACAACGAGATTAGACAAACAATAAGTGTTGTATCGTAACAAATCTCTCGCAAAGTCTTACCGTTAATGTACAAACAACGAGATGAATTTGGATAGATCTATTGGGTGTGACAAACCCCACGCGGTACAATACTGAATGGAGGTCGGGACACGTGTAATCTCGACCCATCGCGCCATTGTTATTACGAGACATCGCGGAGGCAAGGACTAACAAGTCTAGTTCGGTATAGACGCAACTGACACTTGGAGGCTCGGGACTAACATTTATAAACAACATGACACGTGACAAACATTTTGCTTATTATTTATGTATATCAAAACCTGTGAACTCACCAACCTATGTGTTGACACTTTTTCTTAAACATGTATTTTCAGGTAACTAGCTCGATCATGGATAGGGATGCACTTAAGAGATCAAGCATTGAAGTCATATGCATTCATCCTTTGTCTTTCATCTTGACAATTTGCTTTTATTATTTTAATATTTATAAGCTATAACTATACTTTTTTTCTTAATACACCATTACCACATTCTTTTTATCAACTCAACGTTTCCTTTTAAATATATTTCGAAACCAAAAAAGCTAATTTTTTTTATCATTACATCTACATTTTTCATTTTCATTTTATTAAAAATCTGGCCATAATAATGCGGGTATACCCCACCGGTTATATATAAATGTTAAACTTTTGGCTCGACTAAATCAACAATAAAATTATGCTACGTAGATTTGGTTCTTGAAAAAGATAATTAGTAATAGTTTTTTCATAAATTTATGTTGTTGTTATATTTACACTCCTATATGACTACCGTACCAGCTCGTACACGCCTGCACGCGTCGTATAACATACCCAATAATGCAAATACATCGTACGAGATCCGACTATGTAGATTTGATTCTTGAAAAAGATAATCAATAATAATTTTTTCGAGCTAAAAAATCGGGCCGTCACATGATACTTCGGGTCGGTTCAAACAATTTAAAGCTTAAAATATCAAATATTTGTTCTGCTAAAAATATATATGTGTTAGCATCAAACAAGAGATAAAATGTTTAAGATGAAAAGATGAGTACTCGGAATGAAAAATCACAATTCAGCGCGACGACTTTTAAGCTCTTTGAACTTATTAATTATACACTACGAATCAAAACTTTTCAGAAATTTTCTTTTCTCAACAATTTCCTTTGCGTAGACAATTCTTGAAATATGTAATGTACAATAGTTAAGACACATTTTAATTTTTAAGGCTCGAAAGAAGCTTTAAACTCAAGATCGGCTGATCGGGTAATCGATACGATAAAAATCAACACTGTAAACTCTTAAAGGTAATGTTAAAACTTACAACATTAGTTCAATTTTATTATTTTTTAAAATCCAAGGGCCTAAGGAATTTTATGAAGAAAAACCAAAGGGGCCGGGGCTCAATACCTATAAATTTTTTCAACTAAAAACTAATGTATCGAGACTACTGACCAGAAAAACGGCAGATGTCGGGACACACCCGAGCCCCTTAAAACCTCCTCTACTGACTACGAGGGAATTTCAAGGGGCAATACGGGTCTTGTATGTCTGTACAAGCAGTATGCTCCCTCTTATACGACCCGCATAGTTAGACAGATCTGTTAAATTAAAATTGTATCGTGTCTAAACATAACATCCCTAAATATATTATAAAGAGATCTATAAAGTTGCCTAAATGTAGCCGGTCAGCAACTTCCGGTACAAACGCAAAGTGTCTGATAAATCCACGGTGGACCAAACCCAATTGGTTCGTAAAATCCAAAACTAAAGTACTGTTGTTGCTTCCACGAAGCCCATCCCGTCCCATCCGTCACGTCGTCAACACCGTCGGCTACCTCTCTCCACCGTACCCGAACCTACATCTAAGTCACTCGGTTCTATTCACCTTATTCAAATCAAGGACCCATCCCAGTTACTACTTACTATAGACAATCTTGACTTTAAAGGTTATAAAAAGTTGACCCATTGACTCATCACAACCTTACTCAATCGTATCATGTGGTTCTCTTGACCTGGCTTGCGTCGCTTGACTCGGTTAAATTATAAAATACTCGTTTATATTTGTTGGCTTTTCATTTAACTTTTATAAGATTTTAATTTTTCTCCTATCTCTGATTAAATGAATCCGTTAATTGTTTACATATCATCCTTTTAGACCTGACAATCTTGACTCGTATCAAAATAAATGTGTAGATTTAAGTAAATAATTATTATATTTTATGTTGAAATGAATGATATTATGACATATAATGATTTGATATAAGTAGAATGTTAACATAATACGGATCAAGATAAGTAACTTAAAAATATGTGAATATAATGGATTTAAACGTGTAAGAATAATAAATAATATGCTTAATGAAAAAATCATCAAAAATTATTTAAATAGTTTAGTTAAAATTCATTTTAACTTGAATTAAATTAATAATTTTTTAAAAATGATTCATTTAAAGTTAAATTGATTTTGCTTAAAACTCATCATGACCCGCACCTATTACGACCTTTTATGGTTTTACCTAACTCAATCAAGCCCGCTCATTATTTCAGCTACATGCATACATAATTTATAAGATTTTAATTTTTCTACTTTCTTTTAGTGAATATTAATATTAATAATAGTATTAAATTTACTAAAGAATATGATTAGATCATAAGTTATATTCATTATTTTTTTATAAAAAATCTTTGAGAAATATGTAATATATTATTTTTTTTTGAACAATAAATTTTTCCATCTTTATTTGGTATGGAACCTTAAGACACCTTGGTACAATTAAGACAAATATTTTTTAATAAAAAATAACTATAAATAAATAAATAATTATAAAATTTATTTATTTAACAATTGTAATATACATGTTTTTAATTTAAATATATATTATTTTTAAAATTAAATCTATTATATTTTTACTTTTAAACCAACTTTAAATCTCCTTTTGTCTGGTTGTTTGAACCCCCACCCTTCTTTATATACAGGCAGCAATCCCACCTTGCTTTGTAAACATATACTTGTTCTGTTCTAAACCTTTAAAGGCCTGCAACTTTATTTTTTTATTTCATCCAGATCTCCTCAAATCCAACATGAAGGTATGTTTATGTCACTCTGTTCTTTCACTTTCAAACGTTATTCACAATTTCAAGATCATTTTATCTCAAAATCTTGAAATTTCGCTAATTTCTTTCAATTTTTTTGCTCATTTTATCTCAAAATCTTGACTGGGTTCTTGAAATTTCGCTAATTTCTTTCAATTTATGCTCATTTTATCTCAAAATCTTGTCTGGGTTCTTGAAATTTCGCTAATTTCTTTCAAATTTTAATCATTTTATCTCAAAATCTTGTCTGGGTTCTTGAAATTTCGTTAATTTCTTTCAATTTTTGCAGAAAGTCGTGTTGAAATTGGACGCCTTGGATGAGAAAATCAAGCAAAAAGCCATGAAAAACGTTTCCAGTCTCTCAGGTAGTGTAAATTCGACTAAATTCATCCATCAATTCCATCAATTTTTATAAAACGAAACCAAACCCAGATCTAAATTCGCAATAAAGATTCTAATTTTGCTACGACTTGATCAAAATTCAAAACAGGGGTGGATTCAATCTCCATGGACATGAAAGACAAGAAACTGACAGTAACAGGGGATGTAGATCCAGTGACAATCGTGGCAAAACTGAGAAAAATATGTCACACTGAGATAGTTTCAGTCGGGCCGGCGAAGGAGCCGGAGAAGAAGCCCGGCGCCGGCGACGACAAGAAAAAAGAAGAAGACAAGAAAAAAGAAGAAAACAAGAAGAAAGAAGAAGCAAAGAAAAAAGAAGAGGAAGCTATGAAATTAGCATATGCTGCATATAATCAATATCATAATAATCTATCATACCCTTATTACAATTACCAGCAGCATCAACAGCAGCAAGGTTATTATCAGTATAATCATCAACCCACTCCATATTATTCAAAAGTTGTTCATGAAGAAACCCCCAATTGTGTGATTTCATAATCAGGTGATGATGAACACTGTGTTCAATTTGCAGATCTTGGAGGATGAGGGAATGAGCAATTTGTAGTTTTTTACTTTCTTTTAGTTATGTAAATCATTTCTTAATTATATTATAGTTATTGGGATCAGGGTTTGTAATTAAGGTAAGTTAATTGCCAAATCAAGAATCTTTAAATCCATAGTAGTTATGCAGCATGGTGATCTGTGGTTTAATTATTAGAATGTAGCTGTATGGTAGTCTGGTTAAGGGTTGGGGTGTAAGATGATAAAGGCTTATAAAGTAATGATAGTAGTTTTTGTTCATGCCTGACGTACAAATTATTCTCGTATCCAACTTTTTTTATTTTAATATCCTTACAAACCTTTTACATTTCGTATAAGAGTCTAATTATTGACACTGACATCCAATTGTTAGTCACATATAGAGTCTCGTATAGGAGCTTAATCATTGATATTAACAAATTCTGACAAACAATAATTGTCACATATACACCTCATATATGTAGTCTTCTTGCTTCGGGTCCTAATATTTATATATTACCTTTATCACTTTATATATCATACTTATGTTAAATTAATCATATTTTTTTTCTAAATAATTTTTATTTACACATATTTTTAATATTAGAAAGTATAAAAAAGATGTTATTAATACACATTTGTACCAATTTCAATACCTTTTTTTATCATTACATTTTTTTTTCTGAAAACAAAGGTTATAATCATTGGTCGAAGTGTAAAAAACTGGAACTACATTTTATATACTTTTTTTTTTTACATTTTTGTATCATGAAATTATATGCAAAGACAATTGTTTTTAAAGGGATAGTATTCGACTATTCGCTATCAAATGGGCCCAAGTGTAACAAAACAAGACAAAAAAAAAAAAAAAAGGCTTGTAGATTTTTATTTTTTTTCTTTTAAAAAAATTCCTAACTTTTAGTTTTTATTCTTTCTTCGGTATTCATTCTTATTAATTAAGATATTAGGGTTTTAAATACTAACCCCTAAAGTTTTCAAATTCATAGGTAATTTATACTTGATCTATGTTTTTTTCATGTTATATATATTTTTTACACATAGTTTATCTTTGACCCGTCTATTATAATCTGATTCGTAGTTGTCACTCGAAAAAAAGTTTATGCATGACGTATCAGCAATTGGTTATTATAATAAGAAAAACATACAAACACTTATTAAAGAACCATAAATCTATTACAATGAATTACAAGCTATTGGTTATTATAATAAGAAAAACATGCAAACAATTAATAAAGAGACATAAATCTATTGCATGAGATTAAAACGAATTACAATGTTTATACAAAATGCAGTCTATTACTTTCAAATTTCAATGAGGAATGAATTAGATTCTAACTTTTGTCATCAAGTATATGTGTGTTGAAAGAAAGATTTTGTGAAGTAATATATATATTTCATTCTTTTCTTCCCTTCTTTATAAACACGTCATCATCCCACTTTGTATTAATCAACAACAATTTTAATGTGGGGCCAAAAATTCAATTTGACCAATGAGAAGAAGTGGATGGTGTGGGGAATGAGAGCCATGGAAGGTCGAAAAGCGTTGCCGCTGGGAGAGGGTGGTGTTCCTGCCTACCCTGCTGGAAAGCTCTGCCATGCCGAGTTGCGCGACTTAGGTGCTGCACACGGTCCAATGTAGACGAGGAGCAAATGTCACTAGTGATGTCATTACTGATGACGTCAGCTTCCAATGTGAAGTAAATAATGTTGCTTCATCAGGAGAAGCTTCAAGGAAGCTAGCCAACCCAAAGTGGGGTTCTGATGTCATTCCATTGAAGTCGCCAATTCACAAAAACGGCCATATAAATGAGCGAGTCATTTTTGCACCTATGTGACCCGGGTGCTTGCGTCCACGGTGTACTTGTTCCTCCCGGTTAGTCGAGTATTGGGGGACCCAGGGTTTACCACGCAAGTGAGTTCCGGAGTTCCCCGCTCATAAAAAAAAGGTTATCCCACCAAAGACATGTCAGAACAAAAGTGTTAGTACAAACATGTGGCACAAGACTGGATGTGAAATTATATGTGTGTGTGTATATTTGTGAAAAAAAAAAAAATAACTAAACAATCAAAAAAATGTTTTTGAGTCGAGGGTCTCTTACGAACCAGTCTTTCCACCACATTTGCGGTAGGGGTAGGGATAAGGGCTATCCTTCCCTCAGATTCCTCAAAGTGTGATTTCACTGGGTACATGTTGTTATCGTTGTGAAATTTTATAAAAAAGATAGATTGTTCGGATATTTGGAGCCGATGAATATGTGTCATGTCACTCATGTGTCCTTATGCTGTTTAGAATTTGTTAGCCGTCTCAATTTTAGTTCAGAAAGGTATCTTGATCGGGTTTGGGTCTTTTACTACTCTATGTCTTCATTTATAATTTATATATATTGTTTTAACTTAAGTACGTAATAATAATATCTAAATATATAACTCACTCACTTGTATACTTAAAACATATAATATATAAGATATAATTTTATGTGTTTTATACAATCACGTACTTAAACTAGTCATATATTGAACAAGTTGTAAGAACTCATGTGAAGCCCTGGGAAGGAGCAAACCCATCATCGGTTCAGTGTCAATTTTTTCTAAAGGCACACAAAATTTTGAAATCTTTTTCATAATATATATATATATATATTAAGAAAATAAAATGAAAATAAAAAAATTTATGATTCGTTAGAGGCATTTTTATCTCAACTTGTTCAGGGCACTTAAATTTTCAAAACCGGTCTTGTATGAACTATACATGTTTGAATATTCGTAGAATAATATATCATGACATTTGATAACGATAATTATCTACAAAAAGTCTCCATGGAGTTGTATTTATCATTATCAAGATCTTGCTACTTGCAATGTTGATGATAAAAAGAATCTTACAACCTTGTTTGTCTTATTGTGATTAAGAAGCCATATGTGAATGTGACGTTATACTTATTATACAAGAAATGAAAGAAAGAAAGAAAAAAAATCATGAAAATTGAAGCTTCCCAAATTTATTATGCCAAATGTCATTCCCAAATGTTTGATGCCAATAAACATATATACAAATTTAACATCAACTAGCAGCCTTCTTTGACAATTTCTTAATAGAATGTCATTTTCATTATAGAGACATGTATATATGTATGCATTCACATATTGAAAGGGGCAATCATGCTCAAAGCTTATCTGTTTTTAGGCTAAACTATGAGTCGAATCGTTAATAATAACTTTTGAATTGTTGAAACAAAATGTTACCCGTTTTCTTGTCTTATTGGAATTTAGTATGATTTGATAGGCTTCAACGCATACACAAAACCAAATTGTTCATTTCAGTTTAAAGGTAAAAAAAATCTATTTACATATTAAGACTACTTAAGACATGTTTATAAGCTATTAAAAACTCACCAACCTTTTAAAACCTGATGGGGTAACCACCCAACAAAGCATAAAGACCATTTGACCGCCGGTAAAAACTCACTAACCTAGTGATAAGGGGAGACGGAGTGGGCAACGGGAAGTGGTCGGGGTGGGTTTTGCCGGATTGGGGAAGGAAGGGAACACCGGCCCCCCCGGAAGTGGGGTGGGGTGAATCGGGAGCCCCTCACCGTTTCAAGCCGAATGGGGAAGAAGGGGTAACCGTTGGGGGGGGGGGGCTCGACCGTTGAAGGTTTTTTAAAAAAAAATCCAATTTTTTTCCTATTTAAACAACTCTAAACAACCACAAATCTCACATTTTTCTCTCATTTTCTACAATCTATACACTAAATTTATAAAATTTTCAAGTAAAATGAAAGGAGGTTCATCCCGTGGTGGGTCGTCAAGCAAGAAATTTAGAAAACTACGACCAAAAAAATGTTCAAACGGCTCAAATGAACCCGTTCAACACACCCAAGTATCGTCCACAAATGTCATCTCCGAATCAACCAAACTTCTGCTACGGATATCGTCCACAAATGCCTTTCTAGGTTTTTTTAATTTAATTTTTTAGGTAGTATTCTCTTTTTTTTTGTTGTATTTTTTTTTATTTTAAATTTAATGAATCTTTATTTTATTTTTATTATTATTATTATTATTATTATTATTATTATTTATTGTTAAAATAATTAATTAAAAAAAAAGATTTGAAAATGGGGAAAAGTGTGACGACACCGTGCAAAATGGGGAAAACTGGGGAAAAATGGGGAAAAGTAAGGAAAGCTGATGTGGCAACGGGGAAAAGTGGGAAACCACGGGACGACTCCTAGTGCCCTAAGTCTTGTAGCAACAAGACTTATTAAGACATTCTAAGATTTATATTTCTCTAACTGTAATTCCTTAACAGGTTCTTTAACAGATTATTTAAGATGTTATTTATAAAGTTAACTATTATCAAGTTTCTTAACGAGTCATTTCATTTTACCTATTTTAAACAAAACATGTCATGTGTGACACGTTGTAACAGCCCTAGTTAGATACAATAAAAAGAGATCTAGCAAATCATATCATTATCAAAAAATGGGTTTTGTCCTAGTGGTACCCCTTGGTTTTCCAAATCAAAGATCATGAGTTTAAATCTCTCCCAAGACGAAATAGGGATCCTTGAGAGGTCAGGGGTTTTCCGGTACGGTTTCCTCCTGGGGTGGTGATGGGGTCACAACAGAGGTTATGGTAATTATACCTTGGTGACATGACCTAAAAATCAGTGGTTTACACGTTGAGATAAATTGTCGTTCAAAAAGAAAAAAAGCAAATCATATCATTGATGTCATATGTTTGAATTAAATTATTTTGGTCAGCCGGCTAACCCATGAAATTGTTAAATATATGCGTTTGTTATTCTCTATCTTCCAATGGATGATTACGACATTGGGCACCCTCAATGATGTCGATTTTTCGTCCAAGAACACATATTTTATTTCAATTCGCATTTTTTAAATATTATTCTGAGTGACGAATGCATCGGAACCATACTAATCTGGTTATAGAATTTTCTTACGTCACCATGGCTGGCTCATATAATTTTACCATTTTCCTCTTAATTTTTTAATACTTTTTAAGAAAGTTTGTATAAAATATATCCACCCAAGTTTACATGAGACATAACCTAATAATATTAACCAACTGTGACTTTATGGTTTAAATACATGATAGGATCAATAAACTAAATCTAACTAGATTAAAAGGTGATGAAACTAACAGAAATTTGTATCACTTGATATCATCTATACGACTCGTATAGGGCATAGGGGCTATACATGTCGCATGTTAACAAATTTGTCACAAGTCATACCAAAGATTCTATACAACTCGTATAACATATATGAGAAACATATAGAAATTAATAAGTTATATATGTTATATGAGTACAGCCGACCCAATTGGTCAAACACCTTAACCATAAGGCCCCAAAAAAATATAGGGCATCTGGTTTTTATAAAACCTTTTATATTTAGTGAGTTTTTCTGACATGTATGTATTTTTTAGCTTGTGGGTTATAAAAAGAATAAGAGATACAACAAAGGCTAACATAAAAGCCTTTTAACATTCAAATGAAAAAGACTTCTTAAAAATTAATTATGAACATTTTATTAAAAAATTTACATTAAAAAAACTAGAAAAATAAATTTATTCTAAATATTTTATACATATAAATATAAACAAAATTCCTTTTTTAGTCAACTAGATACAAACTTTTAGTTTATTATTATCGGTTTCAAGCTCAAATAAAAGGATGACAATTTTTAACGTAACCGTAAGTGAAGTCCCTGCTATTTATTCCATTTAAAACATTCAAAATGTTTGAGTCAGCCATATATACGAGAGAGAGATATGAATCATATAAAATTACACGAGTGGTGACATTAGGAAAAAATTAGGTCATGTCTAAATAGCCAGGTCCTTTGTCAAACTTAAAACTTCATTAGCTGTCACTACTAAACGATATCACATCCCATCATAAAGATTGTCTTTACTGTTTTAATTTTGACTATTTACCTAACTAAACCTATAACATACATTTAAATTTTAGATTTTCATAAACAATAATGTGAATGATTTGGTTAATTGAGTTAATACTTAGTTTATGCATGGATGTATTCAAGCTAATTTCATCCAATTCTTTTATTGATCAAATAAAATATTAACAAACATTTTAGTTTTAAATCACCAAAAAAAAAACAAATATGTTATTTATAAAAAAATATATAACGTAACTTTTTTGAGATTTAACATATTATTTGTCGCTCTATCCTCTATGTTTGCAATATCATACTAGTCTTCGAAGTTCGAACCATTCTTCTTTCTAATTTACTTATCAAACCGAGTATAAATTCAATTCGAATAACAACATAAATAGTTTTAATTTATTAAAATGTATTATGTATGTAACTAAATGCGTTTATGGAGATAAATTTTCTTACAATTTTAAGAGGAAATTGCATGTTAATGCCATACTACATACTATAACAACAAGCATATCCAGTAAAAATCTCACTTAGACTATCCACAGTGGTCATCCCACTGAAAATCCTTCCCCACCGAAATTTAACGCCACTTCATCACCCCACTGAAAACCTTAAACCCCACAACGGTCACCCCACTGAAAATTCTTCCCCACTATTCTATTGAACCAATCAGAAAGCAGAAAATTAAGAAAGTGGGCGGGGAGCGGGAGCCGCTTGGTGCGGGAATTGGAGGCCGCTGGTGAGGGGGGCGGTGTAGCCGCTGAATCCCGCCGAAGGGCTGCCTCCCGCTGGGCCGGCGGTGAAGGCGCTGTGGGTAGCCTTAGAGTAAGGTTTGAAGAAGAATGATAGAGACAAACCTTACCCCCCCTATCCCAGTTGAGATAGAGAAGCTGCTGCGAATGAATCCCCGGTTTTTTATCTCTATGTTCTTGTTTGTTTGTCATTGGAGTTGAGAAGCTCTTTAGAACAATCTTTTATTATAAATGAAGTTAAGTGCTTACATTCAATTCTTAATAGATCATAGCAATAACCTTATTAAAAATAAGAGTTATTGGTATGATTGTTATGTTATGTATAACTAATTTCGAATAAATTCAAAACGTATATTTAACTTGTGTGAGTTTAAATTTTTGATAAACCATTGAAGCTTAGAAAAATTAAAAAAAGAAACTTGTCAAGAACACAATATATCACAACTTACAGATTTCTTTTGAATCTGTGATTCATAAAGTAACAAAAAATACCAATACTACCTAGATCTCGTCTATTCAACTCGATCTAATCACAATGACACAAACCTTAAATCAAGAACAAGATCATGCAACTCTAGATCTAATCAGACTCAATCTCATCTACAATGATAAGAATACAAAAAGATATACAATCAGATCTAAAGCAAACTTACAAAAGTAAAACGATCTCAGATCATCCATGAAGATGGTGGATTTCCAGGAAAATAAAAAGATCCCTAACAATATAGAGAGATAAAATGGATGTGAAAATCAAAGATAAATCATAGATCGAGAACTTCCATAATCCATGCTCCATGAAATGCAAAACAACTCCAGATAGATAGATAGATAAATTGATCTCTCTCTTTCACTTTGTATCATCTCTCAAATATATAGCAGCAAATACACTTTAGTCTCTCAGCCTTCTAAACACTCGTCAACTGCTACCCTGAATAAAAATGCTTATGCAAAATAACAAGTTAACATATTCAAGTATTCAACCTAACTTAATCAACACTAACTGAATTACAAACTGAACTATCAACATATTTTAACAAAACTTAAAGTTTAGAGAGTATTGGGAAGCCGTTTAAGAGTAGAAGTAGGATAGTGTAATGTTAAAAAAACGTAAATGATATTTTAACGGGAAAAAAATATTGAAATCCAAACCGAGCAAGCGTACGATTCAATGGTTCAACTACTCTCATAGATAAACAGATTAATTCAACTGGGCATAGTTTAAATAATTAAATGTACTCTATGGAACTAGCTAAAGCATTTTGTCACTAAAATTAGTCAAAATTAGAGAGTCAAAGTCAATAGATCGAGATCGTAAGTCGAACAAAGTCAACTATTCTTTCATTTTGTTGAGACCAGAATGGAGCTGGAGAATCTGTTATTCAATGATTAACCAGCAGAGATGTGCATTAATTGAATATTATTATAAGCTTTCACATTAGCAAACATGTGAACTTGTTGGTTTCTTATTGATGAAACTTTAATTAAACAATAATCCAACTAACTTTAAAAAAATTAAGTATGGTATTTGATATTTTCTAAATTATCCTTTTACTAATTTTGTTGTATCTTATTATATTAAATAAATAGACTAAAAACATATGTATTATACACAGTGGCGGAGCTATACTGTTATGGAAGGGGGACGGAAATTTATGTGACTCGAAATACATATTAAATTTTTGAAACGAGAGGGGATGAAACCATTATTTTTAACTAAAAATAATATTTCGATCCTAAAAATAATCTTTCGATCCTAAAATCAACACCGGCGAAAAAAAGAGGAGGGGCGGTCGCTCCCCGATCCCTACTAACATTTGCCCCTGATTATACAAGATTTGATCAATAAAATATTAAATAGTAAATATAAATATAAATAAAAATATAGAAAATAGTTAAAAAAATATAATATAATTGAAATTTTATAAAGATCATATTTACAAAGAAAATATTAAATTTCTAAAAATATAATTTTTAATATTATTATCATATATTATAATTATATAATAGAAAGAAAGACAAAAGCAAAAGTAGGAAGTCAACATAGTATGATGCGTGTTTATTTTTATTTCCATTTATTATTAGAAAGATAATATTCAATACTACCTGTATTATTTATACTTTTTTAGATATAACAAATATATTTATTAATATATTACAAAAAAATATAATTAAAAACAAACTTTTATAATAATATGAATCTTTTTAAAACCAGCATTTTTATTAAAGTTTAAAAAAAAACAATTTGTTTACAAAATAATTTTTTTAATAATACAAACATTTAAAAATAGAAGTTTTAACTAATGATATATTTAAAATAAAATGATTGATTTTTTTTAAAAAAAATTAGAGTTTAAAAATAATATAATTTTGTCTTATTATTTAAATCACTTATTTATAACTTATCTAAATAATATTACAAATATAAAAGTTTTTAAATACGTTTTATTTTAAATAATCAGCCGTTAGTTTAGGTGGAATATTTAAATTGGAGCTTCATAACAAGTTCCATTACCCACCAAACCACATTGATAAATAATGGAAGTTCAAAGCTTAAGTTACTGAAGATTCTATCATTTTTTTAGAAATAATAGATCCCGATGTTAAATCAGTCGTGCACATGGTGGGCTTCAACGGTACAACTAAATATGCACAAGTTATATATAGTTCACTTTTTCTTACCATCAATAATAATAAATAAAAAACTTCACTTTTTTAATGAAGAGTTAGTTATAACCATTTTACTTTAAACTTTTCAAAATGTTCATTATACTCACTGACTTTGCTAATCTGTCTTCATTATACTCTCTGACTTTGCCACCCTGTCTCCATTATAATCCATTTTTCTCGAAAAGTTTGGAGCAAAAGGAACATAACTGTCAAACACTTAAACCACAGAGAGCGAAATGATTATAACAGTCAAATCACAAGGAGTATAATAAACATTTTTAAAAGTTTGAATTAAAATAGTTATAGCTGTAAAAGCACAAGAAGTAAAAAAAAGTTTACTCTAAAATAAAATTAACAAAACTCTAATACTAATGAAAATATAAATACTAAAAAATCTATATAACTTGTATGATTTTAATGGGTGTCTTCAATGATGTCTTCAAGCATGTCTTTTGTAATATTATTGGATGTACGAACAAGAAAACAAATCATTTAATGGTTGTGCATGAGAATACATCTATGAAAACAAATTTTAAGGGTTGTTTGGTAGATCTGAAACATTAATTGCTGAATGGTTAAGAGAGTCAGAATCATTAACTGCTGAACTGAATGGTTAAGTGCTGAACTGAATCATTAAGATGTAATTTAATTTAAACCAAACACGCTCAATGGTTAAGTGCTGAATGGTTTCATTAAAAAGTAAACAAACAACCCCTAACTCTCTCATAGGAGGACTCTTTTGTCTAAGTATGTGTAACAGTACAAACATTTAGTATCACGGGTTGGACTCAAGAGGCTGAATTATTTAAAAAAACAAAAAACAAAAAAACAAAAGAGAAGAACTTGGTAAAATAATTTTCAAAAATTGTTTAGAGAGAACCTTAAATGTTCAGTTGGTGTTGTTTAGTGTATTTTTCAACCAAGACTCATAGTGGTATATTTCAAAATGAGTTGAAGCATCATATTCTTCATAAATTACAAGTTGAAACACTTCATTTTATGGATTTTAAATTATTTAACTTTTATGTTATAAGTTTTAACTAGCTAGCATTTGGACTAAAAAAATTAGCTATGGTTTTTTATTTAGCATTTTAACTAAAAATCTATATTTAAGTATTGATATCTCATTTATTTTATATTTGCTTTAGAAGCGGTTTGAATCTTTGTGACGTTTCAAATAATAAAATGCAAACAAAAAATGATTAATTTACATATATTAATAAGTATTTTAACTAATAAAATAATATTTAAAAACTGTAATAATTATTTATGTGTATATATAGGGGATGGTTCCATTGTTAACCCTCTCTTATATCGTTAACCCGTGTTAACCCGCATTTTTTGCCCGAATCTTTGTTTTTTTTCCATGGTTTTTGTTATACATAAATAGGGGGTTTCTTTTTTGTGTTTTTGCTAATTCATCACCGTTTAGAAATTATTTACAAGTGAAACTAAGTGTAAGTTACTTACACTGCACTTAATGTAAGTAACTTACACTTAGTTACACTTGTAAATAATTTCTAAACGGTGATGAATTAGCAAAAACACAAAAAAGAAACCCCTTATTTATGTATAACAAAAACCATGAAAAAAACAAGGATTCGGGCAAAAAATGCCAGGTTAACACGGGTTAACAATATAAGGGAGCGTTAACATTTGAACCTCTCCCTATATATATATATATATATTAAAAGACATTGAAAAGGAACAGTAAAGTTTTGTTTTTTCGATTTTGGTCATTAAAACTTTTATATAATACAAAGTTTTGTTTTTAAATTTTCGCCACAAAAACTTTTAAAGTTTTGTTTTTTTGATTTTTGCCACTAAAACGTTTATATAATATAAAGTTTTGTTTTTTCAATTTTGACCACTAAAACTTTTTAAAGTTTTGTTTTTTCAATTTTGGCCACTAAAACTTTTTAAAGTTTTGTTTCTTTGATTTTGGCCACTAAAACTTTTATATAATATAAAGTTTTGTTTTTTCGATTTTGGTCACTAAAACTTAATAGTAAAGTTTTGTTTTTTCGATTTTGGTCACTAAAACTTTTATATAATATAAAGTTTTGTTTTTTTGATTTTGGCCACTAAAACTTTTAAAGTTTTGTTTTTTTCAATTTTGGTCACTAAAACTTTTATATTAGTACAGTTTTGTTTTTTCGATTTTTGTCACTAAAACTTTTGTATAATATAAAGTTTTGTTTTTTCGATTTTGGCCACTAAAACTTTTATATAATATAAAGTTTTGTTTTTTCGGTTTTGGCCACTAAAACTTTATAAAGTTTTGTTTTTTATATTTTGGCCACTAAAACTTTTATATAATATAAAGTTTTGTTTTTTCGATTTTGCCCACTATAACTTAATAGTAAAGTTTTGTTTTTTCGATTTTGGTCACTAAAACTTTTATATAATATAAAGTTTTGTTTTTTTGATCTTCCACTAAAACTTTTAAAGTTTTGTTTTTTCGATCGTGGCCACTAAAACTTTTATATAATATAAAGTTTTGTTTTTTCGATTTTGGCCACTAAAACTTTTTAAAGTTGTCTTTTAATATATATATATATATATATATATATATATATATATATAAAATTCAAACGATTGATTGTCGGTGAGAAAGATTTTGTAAGTAATTTTTTCTAATATTTTTGTAACATATTTGTCAAGATTTTGTATAATTTTATGTTTTTATGAAAAATTGTATAGAGTTTGTGATGAGATATTTGATTTTGCTATGTAACTTATACTTTTACAAATGATATATAACACCCGTTCTCGGGAGTGTACTGTGATTACCCGCCGCAACGCGTGGGTGGGATTAAACCTAGTTAAAGTAATGTTGCATGAACTTGTTGATTTGTAACAATTGATATGATTGAAGTAAATAACCTTAAAAGCTTAAGTTTGTATTCTATCAAAATATAGATGACAAAAGTGTAACTTTTCCTATTAATTTTTTAACTTGTATTTTTTAAATAAATTAATAACACGTTGTTTGTTTATAAAAATTACATTGCTTAAAACTCTTAATTATATTTTATTTTATTTTTTTAAATAATCATTTTTAAGTAATTTTTTATTAAAATTTTATTTTATAAAAATAAAAAATTTCTTATTTTTTTTATTTTAGAAATTTTAGAAATTTTATAAACTTTTTAAATGTGTTTTCTAATAAAAATATTTAAGTTTATATTTAAAAAAAATGTTTTTATGTGAAAAAAGATAAATAATATTATTTGTTATTAGTAGTATATTACTGTTCATTGCCATACAAATTTAAAAGAAAATAATTTTCGAAGATTTGCTACTAATTTAGTATGTTTTAATTTTGTAATGTTTATTATTTATTTACATATTGATTATTATCTTGTGAATTAGTTTGTTTGGTTACATGAGATATTGATTAATTAGTTGGATTATTATTATTTTTTTTTTTTTTTTTTTTTGAACGGCAATACTATCCTACACCTAAATTACACCCAATTTCCCTCTTGCTTGGATTTGAACCCAAGACCTCCTTTCTAAGAGGCAATGCCTCTACCAAGTTGGATTATTATTTTAATTAGTAATTTTGAGATTTTATCCACGGTCGGCCAAATGAACCGATCAGCCCAGTATAGTACTTAGGACCTTGAAAATAACACCATTTAAGTTTGAAAACCAACACTTTTTTTACTTGGACCTTGTTAAGGGTATAATAAGATAATATCCATGTACAATACTTGTACAAACGTCCTAACAAAATATTGGTAAAAAAAATAAAAATAAACTCTTGCAACAAAATCAAGTGATATAAGATTAAAACCTTGGATGATGATAGTAGTATGATTTTTGTGCAAGATCTTAAATGTAGTTGACTTCTTGTGTTTGTTCACCAAAACATGTAGTTTATCAGAATGATTCATAAAAACATGTTTACAAATGTATTTAGATGATGGTTCATCTATCCATAAATTCTGATAGAAGAATTAAGTTTTCAAGAAAAATTTTCAACTAGAAAGATTAGAAATTTCAAGTAAACATTCAAACTCATTTTAGAAACCAAATGGTTTGGGGTTTTCTTCTTTAATGAAGATCTTTAAAACACAAAGAGATGCATGAAAGAATCATTAAAATTGAAATTATTTTGTGTTTCGGATCAATACCATTTCAATGTATGAGACTTGTCCAACATCCGTTGTATGAGCAATTGATGTGAGGTTTATAAGTCAAATGAGTTCTCTCACCCATCAGACTAGTCTTTTATGTTGAGCTGTCCAGTTGGGTCATTTAAGTAACCCATTAATGTTCATTCTAGGAAATAGAATGGGATGATTTGGTGAAGAAATATGAGAGTTATGGTTAGATGAAGTGAGGTTTCTGACATTTTTGTTGTATTGATTTAGAGAAAGAATAATAAAGGAGAAGGCAGTTGAATTGATGTGTGATATAAGTAGGCATATGGAGAGGATATGGAGTTTTGGTACTTCAAAATCTAATTTTAAAATAGAAGTTAAGATATGAAAGCAATGTGGTATGGTGTAGGACATAAATGATTTTGTGATTGAGTGGTTAAAGTGTGTAAGATGGTGATGAGCATGCATGGGTCTTGATTGAAGGAAAAGTTATATGTGTTTGTTTTCTTTGGTAGGTTAAAAATGGTGTAGTTTATTTTTGTAATGTATAAATTAATTGGTGTTTTCATGTAAAGAAAATATTAGTACGCGTTTGTATGTGTGTACAATTATATATAAGAATTAAATATTATAAATTCACATATATTAGTAATGAATATAATGTATGTTGTCCTTATTATCATTTTCAGTATATCCTATTGTTAGCAAATAGTTAAAATCACAAGGGTTGTAATGATAGAAGATTTTGTTTTAGGTTGAAATAGTTAAAATACTTAAACCACAGGGGCTAAAATTATAATTTACTCTATTTAGGGTAAATAAAAGGAAACAAACAAATTAAGGATTTTAATATGTAGGTAACTTTTGAAGTTAATTATTTTATTTACTAACTAGGTTATAGACCCGTATATTACACGGATTTATAAATAAAAATTATGTGGTTTTCTAACTATGTCTTCTTATATTTACATAACTACTAAAACTAATTATACTTGTTATACCTTTTTATATTAAAAAACTTTAAAAATAAAAATTTATAAAAGAATGTTCTTAATATATATATATATATATATATATATATATATATACATATATGTGTGTGTGTGTATGTATATACATATATATAATATTAGACATTGATGCTATTCATTATTATATTACTAATTATTAGTATTAATTTAGTATATTTATGTAAACAATGTATATTATTAATAACATTAATGTTGAGTTTTTAGATTTAAAAAGAAAATTTATTTTTGAAATAATTATAGAATGCTATGTGCCATTTTTTGGAATCAATTATTATATAGGAAGATTACAAAAAAAAATTATTTAAAAAAGATGGTAATATTTTTTTAAATGAGGGGGGCGAAATCAAAATTTATTAAAAACAGTAACATTTCTGTAAGCCCCAAAAACCCACCAACACATGACACGTGTTTTAATACAACATCAGAGTTTAGGTCCCAGATTTTTCAACAATTAAGTGTATTAAACACTTTGAACACTCCACTTTACAAAACTTTACAAAACTTTACAAAAGATTGATGTTACTTAAACATTCAACAACCAATTTACTTTTAAAGTTATTCGCCAAAAACTTTGTTTCAAAACAACAAAAATAAACCCCAAAATATGTTTGATCCAAGTCCTTGCATAGCGATCCGATCACATCCGCCTTCACCCCTTCCGTTCACCTGAAAACACCATAATTAAGTCACCGTTAGTTCGTTAGAACTAAGTAAGATCACCCTTAACGTTACCCCAAGCTTCCACCAAGCTTAAACACCTTTTAACATCACCTAATAGCTCCCATTAATCCATAGGAACTAAGTAAATTAATCCCCAATGGTTCCCCAAGTCAAAAGGGTCAAAAAAACTCAAAATTTGGTCATGGCCATAAGCTGGGCGGTAAACCTGAGAGCTCTGGCCGTAAGTTACTCCCGGCCTGCCGTAACTTACTCCCAGACCTGCACAAATATGCAGATTTTCAGTTTTTTTCTGCTTTTTGACCTGTACCGACCCCCGGAATCATTCCCACTCAATTCCGATCATTTCAATAATCCCATATACATGCCATAACACCATATGAACATAAAAATCCAACTTCAATCACCTTTTTATGACAATAATAATAATAACAACAAACGACTTCTAACGGGTCTTTTCACCCAATTCACCAATTAAATCTTGTTACACCCAAGATTTCTCAAGTTTAAGCAAATCACACCACTTGTGATTAAATAAACTTGATTTCACCAATCAAGGACATTCACACACCTTGTGAAAAGTCCTTTTAATGATCACACCACTTGTGATTCATTACACCAATTTGAGTCAACTTCAATTACAATTCACACACCTTGTGAACTAATTCACATCATTCAACACACATATAATTAAACACGAAGTCAATCATAGACAAGCATTTAAACACCATAACAACAATAATCAAGCAATATATCTCATATTTGTAACACCCAAACTTTACACACGATTACACGTGTCCCATTTTTAGGTCCCAAATTAAACTTTATCAAAAATCATGTTCGGAAGCGTGAAATTAACATTTCATGATTTAAACACACTTAATTTCAAATCATTTACATTTATGGTTAATAAAAACTGGTGTGTTTAAGTTTAATACTACCACATACTTTACATAACGTTTGGTTCTGCTTCACAACGTGCCCGATCTGATTGCCCAATGCATATCTATCTTGACCTGTAACATCACATATAAGGTCACAATTAGTTCATATGAACTAAGTAAGTAACCCCTCCCAAAATTCCCAAAAACTTATTTAAACCCATCCACATACATATCATATGGATGTTAATCATTTTTAGATAATAATATATATCATATTCAAACATCAACTTGCACCCAACACATATGGTGCATTTATTTCCCTTAATGGAACATTTTCACAATATGAATATATTATCTAATTCAACTCTACCACCAGCACCTCTGGCTAAATTTAAAACACCAAATATACATATATTTTATTGGCTTAACCAATTATCCACACATCTGTGGTTTCAACAATTTAACTTCCGGATTAACCGGTTATCCACACATTTGTGGTATCATACATATATTAAGTCTTAAGATGTTCACCAACCGGTACTTCCATCTAAGACAATTGACAGCACCTCTGTCTATCCACCATTGTGGAGTCATATTTATTTAGTCTTAAGATGTTCACCAACCGGTACTTCCATCTAGACAATTTGACAGCACCTCTGTCTATCCATCATTGTGGAGTCATATTTATTTAGTCTAAGATGTTCACCCACCGGTACTTCCATCTAGACAATTGACAGCACCTCTGTCTATCCACCATTGTGGAGTCATATTTATTTAGTCTAAGATGTTCACCCACCGGTACTTCCATCTAGACAATTGACAGCACCTCTGTCTATCCACCATTGTGGAGTCATATTTATTTAGTCTAAGATGTTCACCCACCGGTACTTCCATCTAGACAATTGACAGCACCTCTGTCTATCCACCATTGTGGAGTCATATTTATTTAGTCTAAGATGTTCACCCACCGGTACTTCCATCTAGACAATTGACAGCACCTCTGTCTATCCACCATTGTGGAGTCATATTTATTTAGTCTAAGATGTTCACCCACCGGTACTTCCATCTAGACAATTGACAGCACCTCTGTCTATCCACCATTGTGGAGTCATATTTATTTAGTCTAAGATGTTCACCCACCGGTACTTCCATCTAGACAATTGACAGCACCTCTGTCTATCCACCATTGTGGAGTCATATTTATTTAGTCTTAAGATGTTCACCAACCGGTACTTCCATCTAAGACAATTGACAGCACCTCTGTCTATCCACCATTGTGGAGTCATAACAACAAAATGTAGAAATACATTTTTCACAATTAAAAGTCAAGCTGAGTCATTTCTATTCGAATTGACTCTCACAATGTAATAATGTCATATTACCAATCATCAACTATTAATCACAATAGTTTAATCAAAGTTACACTATGGTGTTCACAATCATGTACTTCCACCATAGCTATTTGTCAGCACCTCTGACTAATCACACATTTGTGATATCATAGTCAAACACCGGCTCATCCGGCTATTCTTATGCAATCTATGTTGCATAATTAATTCAATCGTGACATAAACACATTGGAACTTAACATTTATACATTAGAGTCTATTAACTCAATTAGTTCCAATCTAGTTATGCCCATTCATTCAAATCAACCAAAATATATACATCAAAATCAAGTAGACTCTTTCTACTACTTATATGTAATGTTACAGTAAGTTGGGTAACTTACCTGGTTCAAGCGGTTGTTCACCTCCTACAACCTCTTTTCCACTTCTGTGAATCGTCCTTTGACTTTCACCACCAATACCTAGTTGTATTCACATATATGCAACTAGTTTCAATACATATAGCACATACAATCAAGTTCAACGCACTTGACTGATTTGACTTCCTCAAAGTCAATTTATCACATAATTGACTCTGTCTTACTATATTTAGTAAGTTTTAGTCAATTAATCATATCCCATGCCTTCCTTGGCATTTCATCGAGTAATTGATGTTTATTATATTAGTTACGATCTTTAATCACTTTTTATTATTCAATATTTATTTTTAGATCAATAACTATTAATAATGGTAACATCAATTCATCATAATCATCGTTTAATCCATGGATTATAATCCATGTTTCATTTAAAACCATAATCTACCCATTCCTACTGGTTATCACACCATGATATGGATTTCATAACAACCGGACATCATCCCGGCTTCAAAACGAAGATTTCACCATCAAAACAACAAGTTCTTCGTTTCTAACAATCCCTAGTTATCAACTAGGCAATAATCAATGCCCATAATCATACTAATACATTTAAAACTAGATTTAATCCACAAAATATTGAACCAGTAGGATAAAACAAACCGTTACCTGATCTGACGGATTTCTACGGTTAAAACAACGATCGGAACTTGAAAACATGATCCTATGCGCGATCTGGATGATTAGAAGCCTTCAAAATGAAGGTTTTAGGCTTAGAAATGTTAAAATTTGCGTCTGGAGCAAGAACCAGTCGAAAGGGTAAGAAAACAGAGTTCAAAATGCGATCTGATCTTTAAAAACCATTTTTGCCGACATAAGTCATGGGGCGTATCGCCCCAACTGGGTGCGCCCCGCCAGGCGTACCGCCCCACGTCACCAGCGTCATCATTTTGATTTTTAACTTCGTTTCGCGATTCCGGACAATCCGTAACTCCGTTTCGCGCACGGTTTTCGCCCACGTTCATCATTTTTCACATACTATCAATCCCCAATAACAAAAATTACTAAATCCTCGTGGATTTCAAGCACGACCAAATGTGCTCTTGCCATTAATGACGTAATTCTTACATATTTTCAATTCACAACAACCACAATCGTTTGATTAACCATTATTCACAATACATTCATTATTAAAAACCGGTTGTTACAAATCTCCCCTCCTTACAAAGGTTTCGTCCCCGAAACCGCTTATTCCTTAAAAGAAAGGATAGAATTTCCTTCATGTCATCTTCTGACTCCCACGTGGCGTCAGATTCCCTTCCCTTGAACCTTTACCTGGTTCAAGGACTTGTTTCTTAAATGTTTGACCTTTCGGTCTAATATAGCTACCGGCTTTTCTACATTGTTCAACTTGTCATCAATTTCCAAATATTCTAGTGGCACATAAGCCGATTCATCCCCAAATATTTTCTCAAATATGACACATGAAAAGTGTCCTATATGCCATTCAATTCCTCCGGTAGCTCAAGATGATAAGCAACATCGCCAATTCGAGCTATAATCTTGAATGGTCTAATGAAACGCGGCTTAACTTCCCTTGCTTTCTAAAACACATAACATCTTTCCAAGGAGAGACCTTTAACAATACAAAATCTAAAACCTGGAACTCAATAATCCTCCTATGCTTATCAACATAAGAATTCTGACGGTCTTGTGCCGCCTTCAAATGAACTAGTATCTAATCTATTCGTTCATTCGTTACTTTAACTATCTTTTTATTAGCCAGTTCTCATTGCCCAACTTCTCCTCAACACAGGAGTACAACATTTCCTCCCATACAACATTTCATATGGAGGCATTCCAATACTGGAATGATAAACGTTATTTGTATGAGAACTCGGCTAAAGGTAATTAATCATTATACATGATTCCACATAATCAATCTACAATTGATTATTTGGTTTGACTTTCTTCATTCAAACCAAACCATACACTTAAGTGTATTTCTACATACATCTTATCTCTCTTTTAAATATTCACATAAATATTCATTCCATAATATGTATGAATACAATTTATACATACAATAATTATCCTATTTCTTTACAAATATGCATAACTCTGACTTTTTAAAGTCAAGCATCATGTATAACGTGTTTAACACACAACCACAACCGAATGACTTAACATTCGCGTTATTCCTACATTTATATAGATAGACATTCTTATCTACCATTTATGCTCAACCATTATCATTTAACACAACACATATGTGCACACAAAACTCCAATTGTGCATCAAATTTCCCAAAAGTCAAACTCAAACCATTTGACTCTTGAAATTGGATGTCTACACTCATGTAGATCATCTTTTGTTCACATACCTTGTGAATCTTTTATATTGGATTTGCAAGTTTCATGTTCGCATACCTAGTGAATCGAAACACGCACATAACCAATTTAATGTCTACACTTTTGTAGATCGTAACATCCACAGTATGATGGTTGTTTACACTCTTGTAAATCAACTCGATCATTATCATTAGTTGAATGTTCACATACCCTGTAAATCATTCAACTACAATAGCCACACTAACCCTAACCATTTACCTCAACTTCAATTAAAACAACAAATCACATATATGCTAAAGGCACAATTACTTGTAGTGTGAACTCACCCAATCCTACAACTACAGGTCAATCAAATGAATAATTCACACACCATTTGAACACATTCATTTGTGTTTACATCTATATTGATCACCAATTGAGCTTTTTTTTTTTTTTTTTTTTTACACACATGATCTCAACACTTGTGATTTATCATCACAAGTTTAAACAACTCAATGGTAAAAGGTGACTTACTATCATGTACATGTACATGGTTTACCCCCAATGCCACAAAATGTGGACTTACATGAAAATTATTAATGCCACGCACCAGTGGTCTTACATCATTTTCACACAATTGTGAAGCGTCACCCATTATCAGTGTCAGTTATTTTAAACATATAATGACACTTTCTATTAGTTATGCAATTTATCATAACATTAATTAATTTCAACAATCCGAATACCACCCCATGTGGTTTCATATTCGTATACTTCCACACAATGTGGATTATCATCAATTTATAGTGTCAACTATAAATTATTATTTAATAACACCTTTCAACTTATGCATTTAGCACATAACATTCATCAAATAGTACAAGACATCTATCAAGTAGTTAAATACCACCATCATGTGGTTTCATATCTTCAACATTTCATGACACCTATGGTCAATTTACCATTCAATTTATTACAATTACTACAAGTCAATTACAAGTAGTAACAACAAACATAATCACCTTAACCATAAGCACTAATATGTCTTATGGTTGCATATTGATGAGTAGGTAACTCACCTATTCACATTAACCATAACTTTGACTTCTTTTTAAAGTCAACATCGTTCAACACATACTCACATATTGACCAATCCACACGCATGTGGATTTTTTTCCCAATGCCTCACTAAGGAGGAATTACATGACAACTCAATGTCATTCCAAGATGGTTTTACACATCTAACACAAGGCCACTCACAAGTAGTCTTACAAACAATTCAACGCCACTCACAAGTGGTGTTATATGATAAATCCAATGCCATTCACCAATGGTCTTATATGTTAAACCCAATGCCACCCACCAGTGGTCTTACATGTTAAAGCCAATGCCACCCACCAGTGGTCTTATATGTTAAATCCAATGCCACCCACCAGTGGTCTTACATGTTAAATCCAATGCCACCCACCAATGGTCTTACATGTTAAACATACAAAATGCCATATGTCATGGTCTTAAATTTGCTTTAACACTATTATGAATAGTTTTCAATTCAATGTGTCAATTACTATCAACATATAATGACACTATCACTAGTTATGAAATCATATCATAACATTCACCATACGTATACACATTGTATACTTACAACTATATATATCACGCATATAGATTATGTGCACATTATATAACTTATTAACATGTTTAAATCATTACATCTCAAACTTAAACATGTATGAACACATAAACATAATTATGTGTCCTTTTTCCCCATTTTACCCTAAACGGGTCAAATTTCACTTTTTTTTTTTTTTCGTGTATACACACCAAAACATTTTCTATGTTCAAATGGATTAATTTCCCCAACACATCAAGTGTTATTGCCTACACTGATGTAGGTCTTTTCACATTAATTTTCCAATTCATTTCTCTTGAATTGGTAACACTATTACCCACAAGTAATAGATACATTAAACGCACAATACCTTACCTAATTTCAATAGCCTAAGTATAAAATGATTCCCATAAGAGCTTGTTCATATCATGTTTGCACTAGTAAGTTGGCCAGACATACTAGTTCATTCATTTTATGCCCAATTCCTTACTTCCTTCATTTCATACTCAAGACATTGATTTCGGTTTCAAACAATCACTCAAATCATATTTAACATGTAATGATTCACATTACATCTACAATTATAATACAGGACATAGATATGCTAACCTCATACATTCGGCATCATGATCGGGCCTTCGAATCAAACGTTATGTTTTCATATCAAGAGCAGAAAAGTTTGAGATCAAGTGTTCATGACGCACTTGATTCACTCAAACCATTGCTCTGATACCAAGTCTGTAACACCCAAACTTTACACACGATTACACGTGTCCCATTTTTAGGTCCCAAATTAAACTTTATCAAAAATCATGTTCGGAAGCGTGAAATTAACATTTCATGATTTAAACACACTTAATTTCAAATCATTTACATTTATGGTTAATAAAAACTGGTGTGTTTAAGTTTAATACTACCACATACTTTACATAACGTTTGGTTCTGCTTCACAACGTGCCCGATCTGATTGCCCAATGCATATCTATCTTGACCTGTAACATCACATATAAGGTCACAATTAGTTCATATGAACTAAGTAAGTAACCCCTCCCAAAATTCCCAAAAACTTATTTAAACCCATCCACATACATATCATATGGATGTTAATCATTTTTAGATAATAATATATATCATATTCAAACATCAACTTGCACCCAACACATATGGTGCATTTATTTCCCTTAATGGAACATTTTCACAATATGAATATATTATCTAATTCAACTCTACCACCAGCACCTCTGGCTAAATTTAAAACACCAAATATACATATATTTTATTGGCTTAACCAATTATCCACACATCTGTGGTTTCAACAATTTAACTTCCGGATTAACCGGTTATCCACACATTTGTGGTATCATACATATATTAAGTCTTAAGATGTTCACCAACCGGTACTTCCATCTAAGACAATTGACAGCACCTCTGTCTATCCACCATTGTGGAGTCATATTTATTTAGTCTTAAGATGTTCACCAACCGGTACTTCCATCTAGACAATTTGACAGCACCTCTGTCTATCCATCATTGTGGAGTCATATTTATTTAGTCTAAGATGTTCACCCACCGGTACTTCCATCTAGACAATTGACAGCACCTCTGTCTATCCACCATTGTGGAGTCATATTTATTTAGTCTAAGATGTTCACCCACCGGTACTTCCATCTAGACAATTGACAGCACCTCTGTCTATCCACCATTGTGGAGTCATATTTATTTAGTCTAAGATGTTCACCCACCGGTACTTCCATCTAGACAATTGACAGCACCTCTGTCTATCCACCATTGTGGAGTCATATTTATTTAGTCTAAGATGTTCACCCACCGGTACTTCCATCTAGACAATTGACAGCACCTCTGTCTATCCACCATTGTGGAGTCATATTTATTTAGTCTAAGATGTTCACCCACCGGTACTTCCATCTAGACAATTGACAGCACCTCTGTCTATCCACCATTGTGGAGTCATATTTATTTAGTCTAAGATGTTCACCCACCGGTACTTCCATCTAGACAATTGACAGCACCTCTGTCTATCCACCATTGTGGAGTCATATTTATTTAGTCTTAAGATGTTCACCAACCGGTACTTCCATCTAAGACAATTGACAGCACCTCTGTCTATCCACCATTGTGGAGTCATAACAACAAAATGTAGAAATACATTTTTCACAATTAAAAGTCAAGCTGAGTCATTTCTATTCGAATTGACTCTCACAATGTAATAATGTCATATTACCAATCATCAACTATTAATCACAATAGTTTAATCAAAGTTACACTATGGTGTTCACAATCATGTACTTCCACCATAGCTATTTGTCAGCACCTCTGACTAATCACACATTTGTGATATCATAGTCAAACACCGGCTCATCCGGCTATTCTTATGCAATCTATGTTGCATAATTAATTCAATCGTGACATAAACACATTGGAACTTAACATTTATACATTAGAGTCTATTAACTCAATTAGTTCCAATCTAGTTATGCCCATTCATTCAAATCAACCAAAATATATACATCAAAATCAAGTAGACTCTTTCTACTACTTATATGTAATGTTACAGTAAGTTGGGTAACTTACCTGGTTCAAGCGGTTGTTCACCTCCTACAACCTCTTTTCCACTTCTGTGAATCGTCCTTTGACTTTCACCACCAATACCTAGTTGTATTCACATATATGCAACTAGTTTCAATACATATAGCACATACAATCAAGTTCAACGCACTTGACTGATTTGACTTCCTCAAAGTCAATTTATCACATAATTGACTCTGTCTTACTATATTTAGTAAGTTTTAGTCAATTAATCATATCCCATGCCTTCCTTGGCATTTCATCGAGTAATTGATGTTTATTATATTAGTTACGATCTTTAATCACTTTTTATTATTCAATATTTATTTTAGATCAATAACTATTAATAATGGTAACATCAATTCATCATAATCATCGTTTAATCCATGGATTATAATCCATGTTTCATTTAAAACCATAATCTACCCATTCCTACTGGTTATCACACCATGATATGGATTTCATAACAACCGGACATCATCCCGGCTTCAAAACGAAGATTTCACCATCAAAACAACAAGTTCTTCGTTTCTAACAATCCCTAGTTATCAACTAGGCAATAATCAATGCCCATAATCATACTAATACATTTAAAACTAGATTTAATCCACAAAATATTGAACCAGTAGGATAAAACAAACCGTTACCTGATCTGACGGATTTCTACGGTTAAAACAACGATCGGAACTTGAAAACATGATCCTATGCGCGATCTGGATGATTAGAAGCCTTCAAAATGAAGGTTTTAGGCTTAGAAATGTTAAAATTTGCGTCTGGAGCAAGAACCAGTCGAAAGGGTAAGAAAACAGAGTTCAAAATGCGATCTGATCTTTAAAAACCATTTTTGCCGACATAAGTCATGGGGCGTATCGCCCCAACTGGGTGCGCCCCGCCAGGCGTACCGCCCCACGTCACCAGCGTCATCATTTTGATTTTTAACTTCGTTTCGCGATTCCGGACAATCCGTAACTCCGTTTCGCGCACGGTTTTCGCCCACGTTCATCATTTTTCACATACTATCAATCCCCAATAACAAAAATTACTAAATCCTCGTGGATTTCAAGCACGACCAAATGTGCTCTTGCCATTAATGACGTAATTCTTACATATTTTCAATTCACAACAACCACAATCGTTTGATTAACCATTATTCACAATACATTCATTATTAAAAACCGGTTGTTACAATATTGCTTAAATTTGTCTATCAACAAATACTCCATGACTTATTCACCATAAAGTCAAATCTTCTACAAAACATTCATATATGTAAAGCACCATTACACATAATTAGTAGAAGAGTTGGGTGACTTACATTGTCCCGATGAGTTGTCCACTACTAATATCTCTTTTCCGGGCCTTTTGGTTCCCCTAACACCTTCACTAACACTTCCTATATCAAAACTTATAGGTTTAACAAAATGTTGACTTCAACTAGTCAAAATTACACCCATTCACCCCATTGTCACCATTTTAAATCTAATTTACTTTCAAATGACCCTTTATCATATCAATTCACCTTTGTTGATTTTATACACACACATATTTCATATCACCATTAACTTTAAACTAATTTTTAAGTTAAATACCTTACTTGGCATTTCATCAAACACCATATATGCATACTTTATCAACCTATGAATATCACCATTATGAACCCTCATCAAACACCTACCTTAGCTAACTAATTCATGTTCGTTGCTTGATGAACCGAAGTCGAACCGCCGGGTTCTTACATGCCTTTTTCTTGATTTGTGTTGAGATTATGAATAGCTTTTGTTTACGCAGAGAGTTTCGCAGATGTTAAAGGATTGTTTGGGTTCAATTAATTTTGAGTGTTATGCTCGTTTTAATAGACTTTGAGTTTGAGTTCGAATGGTTATTTAAGCTTAGATTTCGTTTTATTTGATTTTTAAACGATGAATTGATGATGATAATGATTCCATGATGTTTGAGTTTTGTAAAAACAGTCACTCACGTTTTTGTTTAAAGATTTATGGATCATTTTAGTTAATTAAAAACATAAGGTTTACTTGTATATATTTAAAAAACTTAAGGAGGGGGTACGACAAGTAAAAAAAATACAAAGGGGGGTATATTTAGCATAACCCTTTCATATAACCCCCTTTTAATTTAAGTTTCAGCTATTTGCATAACTAGCCCCTCCATTAAGTTAATTCTAACTAGTTATAATTAACTTAGTTAAATTAGTTAACTCCTACCATATGTTATATTTTAAATCAAATATTTATTAAAACACCAACCAAAAATATATATAATTAAGTTTATTAAATCTTATAAAACACCTTTTAATTAAAATAAACACAATCATCCACCAATCATGTTTTATTTTTAATGTTTTCCCCAAAATGGGTTGTTACAATTTCGGCCCAAAAATTAACACTACTGACGAAAAAAGAGGGGGGCGGTCGCCCCTCTCGGTCCCTTCAAACCTTCGCCCGTGAATTTAAGTATCATGTATGTTACATTACAATCTAGCGATCTTGGTGGTGAGATAGGTATCAGAAACCAAATGGTTATGGGTTTGAATTTCACAAAAGGGTTTTTCTTAAAGTATTAAGTTTCCTCAAGAACTGACGGCACCCTCCCATAAAGGCCCATAACTTTGATGTTTTATCAACTCCTTATCTTCACTTTGATAGGCTCAAGTCTATAAAAATGGGGCCTTCTCATAAAGTATATATATAAATCCTCTTTATTCTAACTTGAGACCGACAATAATAAATCAGATTTATAGCTGGTAGTGGTAGTTGTGTCGGTGACTGGTCATTATACTCCCAATCATCTGATTCACTATAATCGTCTTCTTCCGATCCTATTTCTTCCTCATCCAAGTTTCCTTTGACGTCGGCGTTGTCATCGGAAGAAATCGAAACAGAAATCGAAACGAGGAGTGCTTCATAAAAGGCTATCACAATTCACATCCACAAAGGCAAAATCAACCGCTTTAATGAAGATGAGGTCGCATTAGTGAATGGGTCTAAAGATGGAGTTTTTATTAAGCAATGGGCCGGCCATGTATCTCCCTCTTGAACCATATGCAACAATGCAACATCTTTTATTTCCAATTTTTCCATGAATATCTATTTACACATATATTTTACTAAATTATATATGTAACTATGAGTGTTTTTAGTGTTATATGGTATGTTAACCGAGAAAACATTACACCTACACTACTACAAGAAATGAAGTCTTATACATCGATGCTTTCTTAACAACAACTTGTATTCAGCATAGGTAGTCAGGTGGCACACGCAATGACACACGTGTAACTGTCATAGATGTCGACAAGTATTTGATTTTTGTTAGCCTTTTTAGACAATATGTCGTCGGTATATATTAGGCAATAAATCGTGTAAAAAGGTGCACCCTAAAAACTCTGTCCCAACCATATGTTGTTGGCATATAGATATTTTTTTTCTTTCTATTAATGGAGGTATAGAAGAGTAGAAGACAATGTATCCGAAACCTTGTCCCAACAATGTGCAGGTAAACTCATGGTTTTCAGAAACGAACCGGACCGGGAATCGGAGTGTCGGCCAACCCAAAATAAACATGCGAACAAGATTCAAACAAACCGACCAGTTGATCCGGTTCACCGGTCCGACCGGTAGTTGTGTCGGACCGAAACTACCACTACCGGATTTCAGTTTTTTTAACATGGTTATGTTTGTTTAAATGTGTTTATAGTTATATAATTTTTTTGGAATATTTTATATATTTATTTTGTTATCTGGTTCGTAAATCCAGTCGATCCGGTTCGACCAGTAACCAGTAAAACATTTGGTTTGATGTTCGTTTCGGTTCCGAAAACATTGAGTAAATTTATTTTTATTATCATTATTATTACCACGCATCCTGCTGGCGAAGAACCAGAGCTCAGCTGTCGAGTTGCACCCTAACAAACATACCGACGATTGTTGGCTGATTTATACAAAGTTGATTTGGTCCCACTTTTGACTTTTGAATAAAAGTCAACGATCATGCCCACAACATAATCCCATCTTTTACTTTGTAAACCCAATATTATTCTATATCCCTCTTTTCATAAGTCAGCGCCGGCCCGGTGGCTCCCTGGTTCCTCCGCCGTACCGCCGCCCACATACAACCAAAAGTCAATATATATGCTTATATATAACATATATGCATCTATATGTGCATGTGTGTTATCGGTACGTTGACTAAATGGACCACGGATGGGACTTGCATGCGGTGGTTAGAAGCTGTGCTACCTCCTCCTCCTCCACCGCTGCAGCTGAAATCACTCCGGCGACCACCGTGCACCGGCACGAGGAAGGGTTTTACAGGTCGGGTTTTACGTTCGATGATGGACAATCTGCTCGTGAAGAACCATCGATGTTTAGTAATTTTATTTCGTTTGCCATGGAACCTGTGGATTGTGAGCATCTTTTTAGAAAAAGGTAATCTTGATTCTTGACTGCCATCAATCTGATAAGTGCATATAATTTGTTATTTTTTTTATTTTTTTTTATGAAAATGATAATTATTAATAATATACTTTGAGAAATGCTGGAGTAATTATGGATAACACAATTAATATTTCCGGGTAGTGGCGGGCCTTCAATTTTTTTCCTTTGAGAGCGAAAATTTTTTAGGATCGTTTGATTAACGTTATATAATAATTTTTTTATGTTTTGTTTAGATCGGATTGGGTTGAATCGAATTGAGTCGAGTCATGTTAAAAAAAAGACAACTAAATTAAATTTCATATATAAAAACATAATAAAAGTACAATACATTTATGATTGTTGCTTGCAAGGTTTTATTTTCATAAATGTATCCAAAACAAAATATATAAAGACTATTTTAAATAACTTTTTCTTAAAATAAAAGTAAAACCATCACTTAAATTCTCATCTCAAATCTGATCATACAAATTAAGAGAAACGATCGCAAAATACTAAAGAAGTCGTTCAGGATTTTAACATATATCTAGTACTGGGAAAAAAAATTCAAGAAGGGTGGCTGCCTCCAGAATTCAACATGGGTGATGAGTACCCCCTTGTTTCCAAGTGTTCGTAAATCAATTAATAAACAATCATACTTCAGAAATCGCACTCGTAACATAGCCAGAATTCATGAAATGTATTCGTTATTTGTTAAGGTTACTTAATAAATCAAGTTGGATCACTTGGTTAGAATTCATGAAATATGAATGTTTAAAGATGAAACAACTAATTTATAAATATTTTAAGTGATGATGTTAATGATTTTATTATGGATGTTGTGGTTGAAGAAGGAAAAGCAAAAATAAGAAAAGAGTGATTGAGACGAGGGAAGATGAATCGAGCAACGATGGGTGGGCGTGGAGGAAATATGGTCAAAAACCCATCAAAGGCTCTCCTTATCCAAGGTTTACTACTTCTTCATTTTTTCTATTTTTATTTTCTAACTTATAATAAAAACTAGTAGATATACGACACGATGTTCACGTATATATCTAGCGATCTTGTTTCACATTGAGGCAAAAACTAAAACAAATATAGAAACAAAAAATAAATAAATAACCACACATAATCAATACAATACGTGTTAAGATCAGTTCAAATTCTTGATCCTAGTTACATTAATATAAACTAATTAATTACTTGCCCACAAATTGGAACTCCTGACTACAAAATACTACTTGATGTTACAACACCAAACATGTATGCTAGTTTGATAGAGTTTAAGATTACGGTTTAGCTTTTAGAATTAGAGTTTAGCTTTCGTTTTTAACTTTAGAATTTAGGATTAGGGTTTAAGTTTCAACGAGACATTTCAATTCATCCGAAATGAGTTCAATAATAATTCGTTAAAATTGATAAATGTCATTTTTAAATTATTTTTATTGTTTTAAGCAAAATCTTGTGTTTAGTAGATATCCCCATAACCAAAGAGGCATTGCCTCAATGGTACCCCAAATTTCTTCCAAATGGGAGGTCTTGGGTTCAAATCCCTCCCGAAACGAAAAAGGGGTCTGTGGAGGGTTAGGGGGTTTTCCCAGTGGGGTTTCTTTCTGGGGTGGTTGTGGTGACTCATGGGAGGCTCAGGTAACTAGACCTTGGTGACATGGCCTAGAAACAGTGGGTTCACACGATTGAGACCTTCACCGTTCAAACAAAAAGTAGATATCACCATAACTTGTATTTTTGTATATAAGATGCTTTGGCTTAAGTGTACACATGTTTCGAAATTAAATTTTCAAGTGGTTATAAATTCAAGTCTCATGATATACAAAATGTCAAGGTTTAAGAGTAGTATATTAACAATTGTGAGGGTAGCCCTTGTGACAATTAGTAAGGTTTTTTATGATCTTTAGAACATAAATTCAAGTCGTGAAAAACATTCTCTTATACAAATATGTAACTTAAGACTGCATACATCAGATCGTGATATTATCCGATCCCTCCTTAGATCCCGTGTAAAACAAAAGCTAAATCAAAAATCATATACATCCTTGTCATATTAGACTATTAGAGTATCAATTGCGAAACTTTTAGTATGTTTTTGTTTGTGTTTAGAAATTATTACAGGTGTAGCACATCAAAAGACTGCTCGGCAAGGAAACAAGTGGAGCGGAGCACAATAGATGCATCCAGTTACATCGTTTCATACACCGGCGACCATCTGCACCCTCGACCCACTCACCTCAGCTCGCTGGCCGGCACCTCCAGGAGCACCAAGTTCAGTGCGGTGGTGGCCACCGGTTCATCAGAAAAAACTCCATGCGCTTCATCTTCTCCGGCATCAACGTCTGGTTTTTATCCAGTAACGTCATTAAAGGAGCATGAAATTAAACCGAAATGATCATATCAACGACGAAGATATTGAAGAATTAATCAGGAATTGTTAAAATAGTATTCAAGAAATCGTTTTTTGATCGACGAATTGCATGGTGTCTTTTCTGTTGCCGCTTCGAAACTCGCCGCCAACCACCGTCAACCATCACGGTTAGTCGGCACTTCCACGATTGAGGTTTTGAGCGGCGATGGGTTAGGACGGTAGGAAGTTCATACTTGCTATACACACGTCACTTCTAATCTAAGTAGTTTTTTATTTTAATTTTTAATTTTCAAAAATAGTGAATACATTAATTATAGAGTAAATTACCGATATGATCCCTGTGGTTTGTTATTATTTCACTTTTGGTCTCTATGTTTCGTAAATTACTCATATGGTCCATAACATTTGACATTTGTAACTCATATTGTCCTTATGTGAAAATAATTTGGTCAATTACATAAGGATAATTTGGTGACCTAATGACTATGTGTGTTCCTAATGTCAAAAGGTAGGGACCATATAGGTATTTATAAAATCTAGAGACCAAGAGTGAAATACTAGCAAATCACAGGGACCATATCGGTAATTTACTCTTAATTATACTAATAAAAAAATATCAAATCATTCTACATTTCTAACAGTTTCATGTACTCATTCCCGATTTACCTGTATTTTTACTTGGGCTACGAATAAGTGGTACAATAAATCATCAATTTTCTTGATCAAAACCCAAACATGGATTAAGATAGAATCATACACTTGACTGTCTCTCAAACGTGGTAAAATATTAGTTTTTTTTCTTTCTATTTCAGTTAATCTTCCAATTTTTCTTAAATAAAATTTTCAAGTGTCTTGTAGATATCAAAATGTAAAAGTTTAATTGGATGGGTAAATAAACATCTAATGGGCATGAAGAAAGGAATGAGATCATAATTAAACTGAATGAAGAAAATGAAAACGTTTTAAAAAAATCTAACATTGTGTCATTTACACACATATCAAGGAATCTTATGTTGTGTCAAATAATTTCATGTAAATCAAGAAATCTTATGTTATTTCAACATAATTCACACATAGATCCAGAAATCGTATGTCATTTCAACACAATCCGCACACATATCAATTTATCTTACAACATTTCAACATAATATGCTCTCATATCGATGATTATTGTTTAAAATAAATTTAACTAAAATTAAAAGAACAAAAAGTAAAAGTAAATGATTCGTATAAGCCATCTCATATAATCATATACATGTCGTTTAGCCATACTTTTAAAAGACTCATTTGATGTTGTCAAACAACCCTAACATATACGATCCGTGTAACTTTATACAAGTCATATAATCAATGTCAAAGCATATTGTGACACTTATGTCACTTCCGGACATTTTATAACATTATTTAACGTATAGGTCCCAGTAAAAACTTTTGTGTTTTACACATCTATAAACATACTATTTACTAACATATGTTAAAACAAAGTTTAAGTATGTTTACAAACTCCACAAAACATTTATTACACAAAAGTTTCACACAAGTTTGGTTATTAAGTTTAAAATCACCTCTGAGCCTTCATGTTCGATTTCCGATCACCATCACCGATCACCCGACTCTTTAGTACCTGTAAACACCACATTTAAATTCACCATTAGTTCCTTAGAACTAAGTAAGATTACCCCGCCATTTTCTCAAGTGTATCCCATAACACCATGTGGATACACTAATGATGTCCCAAATAAAAATTGGTAACATTATTCAATCAAATGCAAAACGATTTACTAACGGGTCGTTTTCACCAAAAACCCCTTAATTCTCTCATTCATGCACAATCATTATAATTTAACACAATACATATGTGCACACAAAACTCCAGTTGCGCATCATATTTCCCAAAAGTAAAACTTAAACAATTTGACTCTTGAAATTAGATGTCTACACTCTTGTAGATCATCTTTTGTTCACACACCTTGTGAATCTACTACATTGGATTTGCAAGTCTTATGTTCACACACCTTGTGAATCGAAGCATGCACATTGCCAATTTAATGTCTACACTTTTGTAGATCATAACCTCCACATTATGATGGTTGTTTACACTCTTGTAAATCAACTCAATCATTAGTACTAGTTGAATGTTCACACACCTTGTAAATCATTCAACTACAATAACCTCACTAACCATAACCATTTATATCAAATTCACTCAAAACAACAAATCACATATATGCTAAAGCACAAATACTTGTAGTGTGGACCTACCCAATCCTACAACTACAAGTTTAATCAAATGGTAACTTATCTTGATTTGGAGAGCTATCAACAATCTCCAATTCTTTTCTAGGCCTTCTAGAACTAGATTCCCCTCCTCTTCCTATTATATATCCACATATAACAAGATTTAACAACATGAACTCATAACTTGTGTTATTTATGTAATATAATTAATTTGACCTGTTTTACTTTTCATATTCAATCAAAATCTCATTGAGGCTTTTATCAAACAACTCATGTGTATAAACTAATCTACACATGTTCTTAGTCATATTCAAGTTATCAAAATTTCATATTTTGTAACTTATCTATTGGCTTCCACCACCAACACCTAGTTGCAAATCACACGTATACAACTAGTTTCAATACACCCAACACCCATACATACTGATTCAAACTCATTTGAATCTCATTCATCACTATGTGGCACATAGAAGTCAAGTCATCACTTATAATTAGCATAGTTATGCCAAAATCATTAACTTTCAAATCCCAAACATTTAATCAAACATTTGAATCGGATCTATCATTCCATAGAATGATCCAAAGCCATCATAACCATTATTTAATCATCCTACTAGTTATCAATCATAATCGTAATCATATGGATTTCATGACAACTGGACATTATAACGAGTCAAAATCAAGATTTCACCGTTAAAACATCTAGTTCTTCATTTCTAATTATTCCTAGCCATCATCTAGGCAATAATCATCAACAATAATCATTATATCATGTTCACAACTCGATTTAATCCATATAATATCAAACAAGTAGGAGAAAATGAATCGTTACCCTTTTGGACGGATTTTTAGTTGCAACACGATGATCCGAGCTTGTAGAAACGATCCATATCTCAACCCGAACGTTTAGATGGCTTCAAAACTTGATTTTTATTGTAAAATTTCGATCTGAATGTGTATGTGTGTGTAAGGTCGCGAGAAAGAAAGATATATTCTTTCTGCTTGAAATATGATAAAAGAAGCAATCTGCCAAACCGCCACACTTCAGGCGCATCGCCCCGTGTGGGCGTTTGGCCCAGGCCGTAGCGCGCGAGACTAAGGTCTCCAGATATTTTCTGTGACACCCGAAAATTTCAGGTAAATTGCAACTCTTACACTCTATGTATTTCACATTCATACTTGTTGCATTGCATTTAATTATGTTTAATTAGATGAGCCAAACACACACAACTGCGAAACGAGAGTTCAAGGAACTATCGAATCGTACATTGCACATTGGTTTTGGAAACCAAGTGTGGCAAACACAAACACAAACGCAAAACAATAATTCGGGGAATTATTGGATTGTGCAATACATGTTGATTATGGTTAATCAAGCATGCAAACGGTTCGTAGCGACGAACGCAAACTATCAAAGATAATTCGAGGAATTTTCAAAACACACACGAGTCTCACGAAAGTTGGTGATCAAACAACTTATGTGTCATTATGTGATTATGTGTTAAACATGTATTAGACGTTTAGGATAAATGTTGGGAATCGAGCACGAGCGAAATCGAATGGACGAAATTGAAAAACAAGAAAATGGATCCATTGCGGTACACCAAGGACCCTTGGCAAAGGGCTCAGCGGTACGCGAGGAAATGCGGGAGTCGGGACTCCCGAATTCCTCGGAGGTACGAGAAGACAATTTTGATCTGCCTCGGCGGTACGCGAAGGCCATGCAGGTCAAAATTTTTATAAAATCAACCCCAAACTCTTTCACTCGGTTTTCTCTCTTTCTCACCAAGCTTATACTCATCCTCTCGAACCAATACCACTTAAACCAGCTCCCAAGACCCCTGGAAACCATTTTGAAGCTCTTCCTTGCAACCTTGGAGTGATTTGAAGCCATTGAAGCTTAAAGGGAGTTCTTGGAGACCATCAACAAACAAGGAAACGCTCATCAGCCACTTGTAGCCCAAAGCAGCTTCAATCTCATCATCAAGAAGCTTCTAAGGTAGTCTCCTATACTTATTAGTTGGTAGATCGTACATGCATGTTGTAAAAACGCACATGCAAGTGAGTTTGCACACATGCAACTCCATGTGGCTATTATACACGAATTTGTTGGTGATTTGATGTGTATTTGTTGTAGATCTACTAATTTTAGAGTTTAGAAATGTTAGATTTGAGTTTTGGTTGAGTTATGATTGATTTAGTGATGATTTTGGTACACTTGCCATAAAAGGAAACTTTTATGTTGCAAGTCATAGATTTGTGATGATCTAGACATGTTAGACATATCTAGATGTTGTCGAATGCATATTGATGTGTTTAGAAACACATTTGGGTATTTGATTTTGTCAAAAACATGATTTTGTATGAACTTACTATAAATGGAAAGTTTTGTAAATCAAAAGAGGCCTTTTGATGTTTTAGATGTTTTGGTGAACTTTGATTATTGAAATATGTTTGAAAATGGTTTTTAACATATTTGGAAACTCCGATTTGTGAAAACGGACCTTTAATCGGGTGCTTACTATTTTAGGAAACTTTATTTGTGGAGAACGCCATAAATGGCAATTTATGCACAAACGACATAATTCAAAGCGTTTACATATGTTTTTACAAACATACCAGGGTATTAGCTTTATGAAATGAGATTTCATAACTACACTTTCCTGAAATGGAAACTTTCCAAAAATGGTAACTTTTATGATTCTTACACGTCATTTAAGTGAACGTTGTACAGCTAGAGTCAGGGGATGGATGTAGGTGTCCTACTTATATTTATGACACATTAGATGGTCATAACAAAGCAAACGTGTCACCAACGATTCATAGAGACATCACAAGTCAACATACACACACTCGATTGAGCACACCGACACTTGGAGTTGTATGGGATATAACACACCACAAAAACACATACTGACACCTATATGGTTATTGGTGCTTACTAGCAGGATTGCTAGCATTCACAGGTAGCAAACAACACATACACACCGGAACTGCTTATCAGGTGAGTTCACGGCCCATTTTTCTATTTTCTACCTTTGGGGGAGCAAACATTGCATACAAACTATTTTGAACAACATACATACTTTTTGGTTACATTTGTACATGCTAATATCGCGTATATGCATATGTGTGACACTCATCTACAAAACTTATAAGTCCTCATTAAACACATCTCGAACCGTTAATAACGCGTGGCGCTTAGCGTGGTAATTCTGAATAGTACTATTTGGGCCTGACAAGCCCCACTGTTGCGCGCCGTATGGCCACCCCGACTGGAGGTCGGAACTGTGCAAAATTGACCAAACAACATTGCCATATTTTGTTAGATGGATATGGTAGGAGGCAGCATGTTAGCTTCGGTTGCGAACCCGCATATGGTATAACTCATATTGACTAGCTATCAATGGATATTGCATTGTATTGAAATGTAGACCTGCAAAACACTTACTTTAAACATTTTATGTTTATTGCTGACATAAAACATGTGCTCTCACCAACCTTTGTGTTGACATTTTTACTCGCATGTTTTCTCAGGTAACTAAGGCACGTGCACGAGGAATTTAGGATGCTAGGATGGAGTCCATGCATCTACAATAGTGTCTTAGACTATTAAGCAATTGCTATCATTTAGTTATGTTATCTTATGTAATAGTTAAACAACTTAAACCGCTTCCGCACTTATTACTCTGTAATGTTTTGACAAACTGATTTAACAATGCTTCCGCGGTTTATAACTTGAATTTGTTTTGATCTTATTAAACTTTCGCAACTCTGATTTTACAAACTTTTTATCCAAATTATTGGATGTACGTATGCAGCAGACATGTAGGTCTCGCAACAATGTGACCGGAGACTGCGATCTTGCCCGATCAGTCAGTCACTTGCGCCCCGGAAGGGACGGGTTTTCTCGGGGTGCGACATTTTCTTGGCCCCGCGCGTACCGCCTATCGTGGGCTCTCGGGGCTAGGCGTATCGCCTGGCATCATGGATTTTGATATTTTTGTAATTTTTTTCGTTTTGCGATTTCGGAGAATCCGGAACTCCGTTTCGCGCACGGTTTTCTCCCACGTTCATGACTTCTCGCATATTTTCAATTTGTAGCAATCACAATCGTTCTATTAATAATTATTTTAAACATATTCGATTGTTAAAACCGGTTGTTACACATACAGCCCTAGCTTTCACCCTACATATATCCAAATCGTATATGACACCTAGTATATTCATTTGCAAGTTCTTTAACTCGTATGATGCATAAACAAACAAACGTATCAAGTAAATTCCCATTACTGAGTAAGGTTTGGTTGGGTGAACTCTATAAAGAAAAAAAAATCATTTTCTCCAACCTATGCATCTCTACCAATTCAAGTCACAATCTAACTTTCTTTAATTAATTTTGCATTAAATACAATATTTATTTTATAAGTTTTTTTAAAATTTTAATTCGTTTTCACTTGCAATTTGAGGTGCACAAACTGGTTAATCGGTCGAAAACCGGTTTTGAAATAACCGGACCGGTTAATCGGTCAAAGTCTGGTAACCGGTTTTTACCAATAACCGGTTTTTCAATATCTAAAACTGAAAGCGATATATAACCGCTAAATAACCAATTTTTCCTAAGTTGGACCGGTTAACCGGTTTAGTCTCTTGAAACTTCAATTCAAAAACCGGTTTTGAAATAACCGGACCGGTTAACCGGTCAAAGTCTGGTAACCGGTTTTTCAATATCTAAAACTGAATGCGATATATAACCGCTAAATAACCAATTTTTCCTAAGTTGGACCGGTTAACCGGTTTAGTCTCTTGAAACTTCAATTGGTCCCAAACCTAAACCGATTTTTTTTTGTGATCTCTACGTGCAAAGTGCAATTGTATAGCCTACGAAGATAAAATCTAGAGTTGGCAAATTAGGTACATATTAAGACACGATTAAACATGTTTAACAGAAAAATTACAATTTGGTTTTATAATTTTTTTTTGGTACATAAAATACAGAATTATTGTGCCTATATCATCAAATCAAGTTTTAACGAAGTCGTTTTTCATGTTTTATATTTGCATTAATCTTTTTTTTTTAACAGCAAATGCCCGGTCATCAGGGATCACCCTGACAAATAGATCACATTTCTGCCCGAATAACAGAACGTGGTGACCTGACTTACCCGCTTAGGAGGAAACCTACAACTAGGAAAACTCACTGGCTAATAAAACCGGGCAACTGGTATTATCACCCTTGCATTAATCACGTCGTCTGAAACCTGTTAAATCCGTTAAGACCCGTTTTGACTGGCTTAAAACCGGGCAACTGGTATTCCGTATTATCAAGTTTCGAACGGTAAGACACAAAAACCTATTCACAGAATCACAGCTCCGATCAACTCTGTAACCAAGCTTCAAATCAAGGAGAGAGAAGACGAAAGATGTTTCTACGGAAGTTTGCTCGGCCGTCGTCACTGATGATGGCCGCGAAGCTGAAGGAGACAACGGGGATCGTTGGTCTTGATGTGGTCCCGAACGCAAGGGAGGTGCTAATCGGTCTTTACAACAAAACCCTAACCGAGATCCAGCGAGTTCCCGAGGACGAGGGCTACCGTAAGGCTGTCGAGAGCTTCACACGCCACCGGTTGAGGGTGTGCGAAGAAGAAGAAGATTGGGAAACGATTGAGAAGCGGCTTGGTTGTGGTCAGGTTGAAGAGCTTATTGAAGAGGCTAAGGATGAACTCAAACTCATTGATAAAATGATCGGTGCGTATTTCCTCTCGTTCTTGCTTGAATCTGTTTTGATTTACGTGTTAATTGATATTATTATGATTGCTATTGATTGATGATGAATATTAGGCAAAAGAGATGGATGAATTACAGAATTGGAATGTATGTTTGATTGTTGTGATAAGATGAAGAAATCTGCTATACAATTTAGCCCATGAAATTTTAGGAATAGTTAATATATGAGTATTGATGATTCCACAGGTCATTCGAATTCAGTGGCTGATTTATATTTTAAATCTTTGAATATGAACTCGATTAGAGTCAGTTTGAAAGTTAGTTGATGATGCTTTAATGCTAATTGAGTGATTTTGAGCTTCTAAATCTGAGTTGGCTTTCTGGCAACTAGAATTTGGGAAAATGTATTCTAGGACATTTTTAATCAATTGTCAAATTTAGATGTTTCAGGTTGCTGTCATGAGGAATTTTATGATAGATCACATGATAAAAAAAAGTTCCATAATGTTACCATGAAGTTTAACATCCATTACTGCTATTGTCACTGTATTGTTATTTATCATACATTTTTTGCTAACCATAAGGATCTTTACGAGAAAATTCACAAGATCCTAACTATACGTCTATACCCTGCTAAGTAATGGGATCAAGTAAAGTGTAGCTTATGATGGGCACCTGACATCCAAGGGGATTAAAGGTGGAAAACCAGTGGAAGCTAAATACAAATCTGAGACGTCTACTATAGAGATTTAACTTTTTAGCATTGCACCACCCCATCATGCTTGTGACTTGTGAGCATTCTAGCATATACTTTTCCCCAACAGCAGTCAAAGACAGTTTATCATTAAATGAGAACGTAGTATATGGGTTCTTTCTTCTCTTTCTGAACTTCCTTTTGGTTTTCCCATCTTCTCAATTCAATGTTTGAAGTGACTAGTTAGTTGGTGTACATGTTGGCATTAAAATCAAATTGGGCCCTCAATCAAACATTGCTACCATCCTTGTAAATTGTAATATAAAATCTTATGATTATTTGGTTTTAGTTTTGATTTAAAGCTATATATGCCTTGTGTGGGTGATATGTCATTAATTTTGTGAAGTTAACCTCGTTTGCATTTTTGTTGCCGACAATGATTGGAAATGAGGGAGTAAAGGTGCATACTTAGTTTAATGTGCGTTTTGTTTTCATTTTTTGTCAATTTCTAGTATGGATCCGTCTGTTATAATTCATATCTAAGAATTACAAGGTTGTATCATGAAAGAGATTGACTGTCATGTTAATTCTTAATCAGACTGATCAAATGATATGTTGATGAAAACAAATCATGAATATTTGAAATGGGTGTATTACACAGGTTGGGTAGTAAAAAGACATAAAATTTTTAAATGTATATATAATCAAAAATGAGATAATCTTTTAGAAAGAAAAACCGTACAAGTAAAAATCACTTAATACAAGAATTAGGGTTTGTGTTTAATTTATTGAAAACCTAAAATAAGGGGTTTCTAATTGGGTATAAAATGATTCATGTAAAAATTAGTTTTGGTTAAGTAATAGGCGGGAAAATGAAAATTTTGGGATGCTAAAAAATTGACAAGTGTCCCGTAAATATACTCCTTTATTAGTTTAGGGAGATTGAATGTGAGTGTAGATCATATTCATCATTAAACAAACTGATCGCACGGTATTTTGATGAATGCAGTTAATGATTTATTGACATTGGGCATGTACTGCAATTTAGTCCTTATCACCCTATTTGAATATATACATTTCATCAAGAATGAGATTAATGATGTGTACATTTTTAAACAGACTGATCAGACGTATCTTAAGGAAACAATTTATGAATCTTTGAAATGGCGCTTGTACCACAAGTCAGCCCATATGACCCTGTTTGATTATTGAAATTCCATCTTTAATGAGACTGATTATAATGTTCATTCTTAAACAGACTGATCACATAGTATCTTGAAGGAAAACATTTATGAATCTTTGAATGGGCCTTATACAGGATCAGTTCATATCACACTGTTCAATTATATGTACTTTATCATGAATGAGATTGATGATCATGTTCATTGACATCCTTTTGTATTAAATCTCAGAATGGGATCCATGGGGTGTACCTGATGACTATGAATGTGAAGTAGTTGAAAATGATGCCCCAGTTCCAAAACATGTGCCACTGCACCGTCCAGGTCCTCTTCCTGAGGAGTTCTACAAGACGTTGGATGCGCTCATGACTGGGAAACTGGATGCCTCGCTCAAAAAAGATGAGCCTGTGATCTCCTCACCTGCTCAATGAGCATGCTCCCTGCGGTTCAGGTGTTTGGGCCTTGTTTCTATATTTCAAGTGGGTTTGTTTCTATTTAGAGAAAGATGAACCTTTACCTTTACCTTTTAAGAGGAGTTGTTGATATTATGTTTAAATAATCACGTGTCTGAGGCAACGTGTTTTATCTTGCCAACACTCAAATTTGGAACAAACACAAATTCTAAGGATTTTTTGAATCAAAATTATATGAAAAATGTTCATTGTTTCTGATTTAATTTCAATTTGTTTTTTGGTATTTTAGAAAAGTAAGTAAAATGATAAATGGATCGATTCAAGTTATGTCTTTTATCTCTAATTAGGCTATCAATTAGAAACTTGTACTTTTTAAACTACCAACAAACTTATTTTTTATAAACACTATGCCCATTACTCTTGAACTTTGTTTACATATCATCCTTGGTTGACCACTAATGGTTGCAACCGGTTAAAACAAAAAATCTGATGGTTTTCTTTTTACAGTTTATGACCATTTGTTAATCTCTCTTTTGTGGTCTCCCCCAAACACTACTGTTTCATAGACCACCACCCATCATTATTAGTTGTTCTTCACTTCTTTGACCCCGTTGTCATCGATCTTCACCACCTTTAGATCCATCTCCTGACATCACCAATGGAGTGTTCACATTTTGATGGATTTGCTGGTCTCTTTTCTGCTCAATTCTTCTCTGTGTTCTTACTACCCACAGGTTAAGGTTCAAATTCATTTGGATTTTGGCTTTTATAGATCGAATAGGATTTGAGTTATATATTAATTCTATTTTGGAGATGTTTGATAAATATAAGTGTACATAATTTGATTATTTGGGTTTGGTTGGTACAAGTATTTGCATGTTGAAGGGTATGGTGGTGATGGATGGGTGGTACTAGTTGTGGCTAATATTCATTTAATTAATGTATGTATATATGTGTGTGCACGCGCGCGTGTGACACGCACGCATGGACACATGCTCGCACGAACGAGTGTGTATGCGTCAACAATCCGCAAGTCATCCACTTTAAGTGTCTTTGAGTCAACATGGCTAATATTGAGACTTGTTTTCATTACTATTGCCGAATCTAACTTTTATTTATAATGGACAGTTTTTATTTATATTTATTTTTGTTAAAACTTGTTTTGTCCGAACCAAAACATCTATTTTTTAAAAAGATTTATTCTAATATGAACTTGTCATAATAAAACCTATCCTGATTTGTTACCCTCGGCCCGACCTGCCCGATTTGTCAGGTATCATGCAACATCTTTCAAATTCTAGTTCTTTGTAGTAATTGTTTTTCAAGTAAAATGCCCTAGTTTGGTTTAATTGTTGTCAGTTCAATCCTTAAATAAAATTTATTGTCATTTTAGTTGTTGCTTTTGTAACTTTTTTTTTTGCCATTCATTTCCCGTATTCTAACAACGTTAAAGAAATTGTTTTACTTGCCCCATCGCATTGCGTATGAAAGAATTTTTGGAATTTGCTTTTTTGTTTAATTAAAAAAAATATATTTATTAAAATACTTTTCTCTTACACCTTCTAGTTCATTTCTTCCATTTTCTTTTAGAAAGTCCAAAGACTGGTGAAATGGGTGAATTAGGTAATTGGTTTGTACAAATTTATGAAAAGATAAGTGCTTGTCAAGACGGATTTAAGAAAAATCAGTTTGGGTGTAAATGTATCGTTTTTAAAAAACATCAATTTAGTGCTAATATGGAAAACAATTGGGTCCGTAAAAGTAGTGCTGACAAAACATGTTTTATCGTGTTTAACAGGTTTAGAAATGACAAGATTAATACAAATATAAAACATATAAACGACATGTTTAACACTTGGTTTGGGGATTTAAAAATGACAATTCTATGTTTTAATTAGCAAAAAAAAAATAAGCATAGCATTCTAATTTTTACAATTTAAAAAAAAATCAACAATCAACGTACTCAGTATATCCCGCCATTAGCATGCTAAGGCAGGGTCTGAGGAGGGTGAGATGTAGACAGCCTTACCCCTACCCCGTAGGGGTAGAGAGGCTGCTTCCAGTGAGACCCTCGGCTCATGATGCTTGATCAACCGTCCGAAACGATTTTAACGTTATTTTCACTGAATAAGTAAAATAATGTTAAAATTAGTGCAATTTTACTTTTGCCTCTCAAGAGCTGTCGACACATATATACATTATATGTGCGCACCGCTAACGGGGCGTTTTACAATTTTAAAAAAATATATAAAATTAAAAAGTGTATTTTTTGCTAAACATGTTTAATCATGTACCCGTAGGCCTGCAAACGAACCGAACTGTTCGTGAACTGTTCGGCGGAAAATTTGTTTATGTTGGTTTATTTAATAAATGAACAAACACGAATTTAAAATTTGTGTTCGTTTAATTAAATGAACGGACATGAACACATCTAGTGTTCGTTTATTTGTATTCATAAACTGTTCGATTGTGTTCGTTTATATGTGTTCGTTAATGTTCGTTAACTTTCTAATGTTAGTTTATGTTCGGTTAACTATCTAATTTATAGACGATATGTATTGAGATTTATGAAACTTGTTGTTTGTGTTTATTTATGTTTATTCAATTATGTATGTTTATGTTTTTTCAATAATGTTCATTTATGCTCAATTATGTTTGTTTGTTTATTTTGGACTGTTTGTGTTCGTTTATGTTAATGAACAGTTCGTTTAATTTTCTGAATGAACACGTGCATAAAATTCATGTTCGTTAATGTGTTCATGTTTGTTTAGTTCGTTTACAGGCCTAAGCACCTGTATTACCATCTCTACGTAAAAGTACAATCAACCTTCATCATTTTGAACTCCTCAATCAATACAAAGTTTAAGATCAGTTGGTTACAAAACAAACGACTTGAAACTTTCAACCTTTATGGATCGGTTTCAATAAAAATTCAACCATTTTATATACTTATCTTAAATAGCAATGTTGGTGGTTTCGGGTAAAGACAAAACACACCAATAATCTACTATACTCGTATTTGTTGATCGGAACCCAAACCAATATGCATTTGTAGGCAGGGGTGTTCAGGATAACCGAAAACCGTTTAAAACCGAAAACCGTTTAAAACCGATAACCGAACCGTATCCGTAATCGAAAAAACGAATCGAATTCTGAATTCCGTTTTCGGTTCTGTTAACGGTTTTAAAATATTTTGAATTTGGTTTATTCGGTTAACCGATTAAACTGAACTCATATTTAAATTTATATTTTTATTAATTATATATAATAAGGTTGAATTCGGTTTATTTGGTTGAATTCGGTTTATTCGGTTTTTAACAAGTATACTTGGTTTTTAATCGGTATGTTCGGTTAAATTCGGTTTGGTTAACCATTTCCCGAATTCGATTTGTTCACAGTTAGGGAATTTTTTTTGAGACCAAATAAACCGAACAAACCGTTAATTGAACCAATGAACACCCCTATTTGCAGGAGTTGGTAAGTCAACTTTGTGTTTTTTTGAAGGGTGAATAGTTCGACTCCCTCTCTAGGCCTTTTTTTTCTTTTTCCCCATACGCAACAATGCAACATGAGCCGAAGTTGATTGTGGCTCGTTCTTCACTAAACCCAAATACGTCCTCATATCCTCCTCCTCAGTCCCATTCTTCTCATAGCACTAGTAAACCAAGGGCTAACACTTTGAGAATATGCGGTGCAACGTCTTTTGGATTGATGTCGCTTGATTTATCAGAGTGTTCGATGGCAAGTTGGGCTAATTTCTGGTCTCTGGTGGATCGAAGTTTAGACAAGAGAGCCGCGTCGGTGACGAAATGGCACTTGGCGGCGTATATTGATTTGTCATTGTGGTGGAATTTGTTGAAGAGGTTCTAGGGGAAGTTGAGTATCCGTAAGAAAATGGTGGAGATGAGAGTCACTTCCATTAGCAGATCGAAGACCATTATTTGACGTTGAGATTTTGGGGTTAAATTGAATTTGGAAATGTTATTGCGTAATTTTAGGTCATGAGTGATCAAAGCCTGCTTTATTTATTCAAGAAAGATAGAGTTGGACCAGTTGGTGGCCCTATAGTCTAAAAGGACATAAAACATATACGTTGGTTTGATTTCGGGCATTTAGGAAAGTTGGAAAAACGAAGTTTGATTTGTTAAAATCTCAAGAGTTCGAGTCTCTTTCAAGGCTTTTTTTTCTTCTTCTTTTTCATGGCTACTTTATAATCTAATATATATATATATATATATATATATAATAGTTGGTTATAGAGACATATAGTGACATGTTGTTTGTGAAAATGAGACTAAGACTGACATCCATTTAATAGCATATCAGTTGTCACACCCCGGGCTCTCGGCGACCCGGACGCTGCGACCCGATTGGTTTCATTGACAAGCATAGTATCGGTCATAGTTTATTATTCATTTTAATATGTTTCAGCGGAAGCGTTGTTTCATGAATTCATAATTTTATAAATAATTCACATACATGGATGTGAAAATCGTTTTTTCATAATTTACAAATAATTCATAAGCATAGGTATGAAAACTTCACTGTCACTTTTTATAATATAACTTTTCATAAATAACTTTTTAGGATTTCACAAAAATTCATACATATAAGTATGAATATCATCATTTCGTATTATAATAAACCAGCTTTTCACAAACACATATTATACATCATTTTATAATATAAGGTTTATACAAGACTTGGAGACATAGCTCCAATAGATCCATGGTCCTACCACAAGATCCTATTCAAGACATCATAGGCCAAGAATCTCTAATCTTGCTTATCTTTTACATTTCGTTATTACCTGAAAAGTTTTTGAAAATAAAACGTCAACATAATGTTGATGAATACAAATAACAGAGTCGATATGTAAGCATAGCATGTTCAGACCTTTAACCATAATTAATAACGGCAATACTACACATTTAGCAGGTTATTTCACTGATATATACAACCACTGCATACCCTGGCTTGTACTGTCACTGGTTAGGAACAACAGCAAAGTGCGTCTTACAATTGTTCCCTCCATCCCACAGCCCGTCACTGGTTAGGTTGTCTGCGAAGTGCGTCTTACATATAACCGTCCAGCCCACGTTACCAGCCACGTATGGGAAATTCACCCATAGTGGATACAATTTGCAAATCGTACGTATATTAATGGCCTAAATGCTGACTTCATAGTATCCATTTATGCGTTAAAGTTAAACATACCTTGCTCAAAAAAATTCATTTATATATTTAAAAAGAAGTTAGATGTATTCACCTGAAAATTTTGGTTTGCTGAGCGACAACTTATGACTTCTCAATATAATTTTTTGCAATGTTTCTGCTTAATCTATTCTTATAATTATTCTGCAAAGAAGATTTATTTATTATTATAATTAATATTATTACGATTATATTATTATTATTATATTATGACTATTATGATTTATTATTATTTTTATTATTATTATGATTATTGTTTTTATTACGATGATAATTATTATTATTACAATTATTATTTATTTTTTAGTAAACTAAAATTTTTAATATATATACATAGCGTCTAATCTTGTGTGTATTTATGTATGTATATATTTTGTCTATACGTTTTGAAAATAAAGTTTGATAGTATTTATAGGCAGTTGAAACTTACTCTGAAAGAAATTTATAGATGTAGGATTTATCATGCCCTCCCCCATCAGCGTATTTTTTTGTTTTACGCGCCCGTAACTCTTCCTCAAGATGGATATGTTATTGTTTTCAACAAATACTCGTAAGTATTTGATTGCCTCCAACTTCATCCACGCAATCGTTGTGATTACAATTGAATGAACATTTTAATATTTTATTATTTTATTATTATAATTAATTTAGCTCAAATTTTGTTTTTCAATTATAACTTTTAAAATATGATGTTTTATAAAATTATAAAAATACTGCTAGGACCGGCTCATTTTTCTCTACGTTTCGACCCAAGTTTCAATAAAAACGGAGAAATTTAATTATAATATATTTTATAAATTTTGAGCGGTCTCCTATAATATTAAATAACCGAATAGGTATGTCAAAAATTTGTAATAACCATTTTACTCGTTACTCACTAGTATATAAGTGTCATATATGTGTATATAATAACTAGATATTTAAAATAATCATATTAAACAACATATTTTATAAAAATAAATATGCATGTGTTACATCAGTGCTTCATAAATGTTTCCTATATATGTTTCGTCTCAAAAATCACATCGTTGTAGTTTTATATACATATGATGCAACATACACAGTGAAATTTTTTAAAATATCGTTTCACACGGTTTCAGTTTTACACATTTTCCAATTAATGTGTTTTTAAATTCATATACTGAAACATAGAGGGCCTATATTTTAGTTTGTCTTAAACTTCATACAATGAAATGTACACAATAGTAATGCATATGTAAGTTTCAATATTCATAACTAATAAATCGTAACTTTATAGCGTTTTATATCTATATTTTAATTTTTCTTAAACATCATATAACGTAACGTATACGACACAATAATGTTGTCTATACACATTTCAATATTCACAATTATTCAGTCACATTTTTATATGTTTCTTTTAATCACACAATCACATTGCAACGCATGAATTTTAATCGTACCACCTGTGGTAGCGGACAAATAACTTTTCTAGTTTATTTAAAGGGTAACTTTGATTTACATGTTTACCACTAACTAAATTTATACCATAATTCATGATTTTTTTCTTTTTTTTTTTTTGACAAGCAATATCTTGAACCCAGTATATCAACGATGCCGAAAACTCATAACCTGGATCATTTGATAACCCGTGAACCCAAAGTAACCCACCCTTGAAGAAAACCATTTGTAAAACACCTGAACCATCAACTCTAATATGCATTGAGAGGGCTTTGAACCCATGATCTTTCATTTGAAAAGTTACAAAGTACAAAGAAGGACAAAACTTCTTCGGAATAATTCATGATTATAATATTAAATTCCATGTTTAGAATTTTTTATATGTATCAGTATTATGATGATTTTGTTTTCCTTTATTTATGTGTTAAAATAAAATTTGGTTATTTCATTAAAACTTAACATGATAAATATAATTAAGGAAAATAGAATCTTTAATTAAAAATCCAAAACAAAAAATATATTAAATTATAACGATGGTTCATGTGATATAGTAGTACGTCACTTTTTGTTCATAGTTTTTATAAACTACTTTAATGGTTACAAACTTTTAATCATTTGTAACATTTACATATCTTAAATCGTCAAATTATTTTCACATGCTTAACAAAATAACTCTATATAACGACTATCTGTTACAAATTCTTAACTTAAAGTTGAGAACATATGATAAATTTACAAAACTTAAGAACCAAAAACGAAATATTAGCAAAACAAAACATTTCAAACAATTTATTTTAAAAAAATAAACACTATCTCAATATAACATTCTCTATCTCAAAGTTGAAACACATCATAAGAATAATTTTTATTGTTTTTCAGATGACAACAAAAATAACCCCTCATGATAAGTCTTAATTTAAGAGAGAAAATAGGGTTTTCCACATGTTATATTCTCGTCGCATCACATCCTACTACCCTTTCTGCTCTGCAACACTTCGAAAATCCCATGATTCCGTCGAAGTCGTCGATTATCGATCAATCTACAGTCATATCATCATCACTCGTTCAATCTTTGTGTAGTTGAATCAATCAATCAAGGTGGGCAATTGCTTGCCCACCCTAGAAACTTCCCCCTTCCTGGCAAGGCTGGGGTTGGGGTTTTGGGGTAGTACTGCAAGTATCACCGGAGATATGGCGGCTCCGGCACAATCTTTCCGATTTGGAGGTCCGGCCACCACCGCTGCAGCTGGTGGCAACATAGATGCTCTTAATAGAGTTCTTGCTGATCTTTGTACTAGAGGCAACCCAAAGGTTGGTTCGACAGTTTGCGTTCGTCTTCTGGATTGATTCATATGCGTTCGAATGTTGAATTCAGTTATTGATTGTTGTTATTGGGAAAGTTGGTATGTAATCGGATTACTGTGTATAAATGTGAAGAGTTTGGAGCTTCGAATGGTTGTTGGAGTTTGTGCTCTCATCAGATTAAGCCTTTACTTGTACTAATTTAGGCTTCTGTGCTCATAATTGTTGTGAGTTTTTGGTAGGAGTGCTAAGGTGTTAGTAGGCGTTCTTCTTGTTAGATAAACTTTAAGACTAGCTAAGCTTTTATAGATAGTTCATGGACTA